>FPAK01000002.1:15622500-16222500 GCA_900116095.1 Euclidium syriacum | reverse complement strand
AGTGGTAGAACATAAGAGACAATTAACCATCTACGCTTCTAGTGTCCCCTTCCTTGGTCAGTTTGGGCAGTCTCGTGTTTGCTCACACTTTCATATTACTACCCGATTACCTTATACTAGAATATGGATATTTCTTTTGGAGGATCAATAATCTGGACCTATCATAACCACAACGAAAATTTTTCCATGGATTATGTGGTATATTTTGATAGTAAGAAATAATAATTTTTTCAATGGAAAGGATATCTCGCCGATAAACACCCTTTAGATAAAGAGTTCTAGATCTGTTAATAAAAAAGATGAGGAAGAAATTAAGGAGAGTGACCCAGAGGTTAGGGTATGCGAGCGTCATGTGACACCCTGGGTTCTTACTGTCATATCAATGCTTCTTGGCCTGATTATGGACCGGTAAGTTGTTTGGGATGGTGCTTAAGGGATAAGGAGGGGGTGTTATCTTCTAAGTTTGCAAGGGTGATGCCGAAATGGATGGCCTCCTTTTAAAAATGTCATATCTCTTTGAGAGACCTTCCATTCAATCAAGATTGATATGGAATGTTTGACGGTTCTATCAATGACTAAAATCCAATCGGATTGGCGTGCCTTTCGATCATAGTTGGATTATTTTATTACCTATCAAGATGGTTTCTTGGATTTTAGCCTAATTTATATTCATATATATTTTCTAATGTTTGTGTCGATTCCCTTAGAAAAATGGCAAGAGAACATGATCCCCTATTTTTCCAAGTTAGCTATGTAAGATGGGTTTGGTTTAGTTTCGAGGCAAACCTCTACCATAGATATAATTAATATAAAGATTTTCGATATTAAAAATAAAATTTAAATAAAATAAATTAGGAAAATCATATCAAAATATAAATTACGAAAGTTGCAGTTGAAGAAAGTGTAAGAGTTGGAATTTCACTTCAATTTTATTTTGTCAATTGGACTTGCAAAATCCATGATTATATTCTATATTCCGCATGCTTATACACAGCTAATGATTGATCATGTTAGCATGATGTACTAAACCAAACAGTAAGACATAAAATGAAGACGCCAAAGTAGAAAAGGAAGTTATGTTGATGACGAAAGCAAATTTAACAACTAGAGAGGAAAGTTATTGATGGTGCAGTCCACAAGTTTTGGATAGTTTTGAAATTTCAGAAGGAGGCTAACAAAAGTACAAAAACTGTCTGAAACTTGAACTAGTCAAAGAATGGAAAAGATTGGTCCTATAATAGCACTCCAATTATCTTTAATTTTCTATCACTCTAGCTCTCCTCCATTAACTAAGTTTTGGATAGTTTCGAAATTTCATCAGGAGGCTAGCAAAAGTACAAAAACTGTCTGAAACTTAAACTAGTCAAAGAATGGAAGAGATTAGTCTTATTATCTTTAATTGTCTGTCACTCTTCAAATTCATTAAATGGGGTTGTCTCTAGCTTCTCCTCCATTAACAAAGCTTTGAAACAGAGAGAAATGGATGGTGAAGAGAGAGGTTACTGGAGATGGAGCAAGAAAGACTTCTTTCCAGAGGAATCTTTTGAGAGCTTGGGCAGTTACAGAGCCGCTCTGACTCAGACATGTTCAAGGTTCAAGAATAGGCTGGTCAGTAGGTCTGATGACGAGAAAGAGCGGTTTGAGCTCAAGAAACAGAGCGAGCACGAGATGAAACGGTGCCTGACATGGTGGGATTTAGTCTGGTTCGGATTCGGGTCAGTGATTGGAGCTGGAATCTTTGTCTTGACAGGTCAAGAAGCTCACGAACAAGCCGGACCAGCTATTGTCTTGTCCTATGTCGTTTCCGGCGTTTCCGCTATGCTCTCCGTCTTCTGCTACACAGAATTCGCCGTGGAAATCCCCGTCGCCGGTGGTTCCTTCGCCTATTTACGGATTGAGCTCGGAGACTTCGCTGCCTTCATCACCGCAGGAAACATACTTCTTGAAGGTATAGTTGGAACAGCAGCTGTTGGTAGAGCCTGGACTTCATATTTCGCCACTCTTCTAAATCGCAATCCAAACGCTCTACGTATCAAAACCGATCTCACAAGTTCCGGTTTTAACCTCCTGGATCCGATATCCGTCGTGGTTATAGCCGTTTCAGCTACAATCGCATCGATCAGCACAAGAAAGACTTCACTGCTCAACTGGATAGCTTCAGCTATCAACACGTTAGTAATATTTTTCGTGATAATCGCCGGTTTCATCCACGCCGACACATCGAATCTAACTCCGTTCTTGCCTTACGGAGCGGAAGGAGTTTTCCGAGCAGCAGCGGTTGTGTACTTTGCATATGGAGGTTTCGATAGTATAGCAACAATGGCTGAAGAAACCAAGAATCCATCAAGAGACATACCGATTGGTTTACTCGGTTCAATGTCGATAATCATGGTTATATACTGTTTGATGGCGTTATCATTAACCATGATGCAGAGTTACGTAAACATAGATCCAAACGCAGCTTACTCGGTTGCGTTTCAAAGCGTTGGAATGAAATGGGGAAAGTACTTGGTTGCTCTAGGTGCTCTCAAAGGAATGACAACAGTGCTTTTAGTAGGAACGTTAGGACAAGCGAGATACGTTACTCACATAGCGAGAACTCACATGATCCCGCCGTTATTTGCACTCGTCCATCCGAAAACCGCTACACCGATAAACGCTACTCTACTTGTAGCGATTCCGAGTGGTGTCATCGCTTTCTTTTCCGGTTTAGATGTTTTAGCAAGCTTGTTATCGATAAGTACTCTATTCATCTTCACAATGATGCCTATTGCTCTTCTCGTGAGAAGATACTACGTAAGAGAAACAACTCCAAGAGCTCATCTTCTTAAGCTCACCATTTGTCTCTTGATCGTTCTTGCTTCTTCAATGGCGACTTCTGCTTATTGGGAAATGAGGTTCAAAGGATCATGGAGGTGGATTGGATACATTATAACTGTGCCTTTATGGTTCTTGGGGACATTGGGGATTGTAGTGTTTGTTCCTCAGCAAAGACTTCCTAAAGTGTGGGGAGTACCGTTAGTGCCGTGGGTTCCGTGTTTATCAATCGCCATTAATATTTTTCTAATGGGATCTTTGGGAGCTCAAGCTTTTGTTAGGTTTGGGGTTTGTACTTTAGTTATGTTGCTTTACTATTTCTTGTTTGGACTTCATGCAACTTTCGATTTCGCTCATCAGCAATCTTAGAAACTAGTGAAGCAAATGTAACCAAGTCTCTCGCTTGAATAAAACCCAGCTTCTTTCTCTTATTAATCAAATATTGGAGACAGAAACAGGACTCGAAATTGCCAATTCGAAACTTATACAATAATCTCCAAATCTTAGAACATCACTGCACATTGCAGATCGAACAGGGAAAGTACAGCAATTAAAGCCCCATAAATTTGTAATTACAAACATCATCATCAGAAACATCACCAGAATGGACTGTACAGGACGCTGACGAACCCTAGAAAATGAACGAAGCGGCGTTATTGTTCAAGATACTAATAAGCCCAGAAAATGAAATTGAACCCAGTAGCAAAGGATTTTTTACATTTTAAGAAAAGAAACCTTGAATAAAAAAATCGGAAGAAAAGGATTTGAAGGATCAGATGAACAGACATGGATTTTTTACATCATTGTTTCTAACGATTTACCAGTTTTTTAAAAACTATTTAATTATAGTTATTATCTATTAAGGTACTTTCAAGGGCTTTCATAGCTCAGTTGGTTAGAGCACCCGTTTAGTAAGCGGGAGGTCTTGAGTTCAACTCTCAATGAAAGCATGATTTTTAAAGTTTTTGGTACACTTAACTTTTACACTGTTTTTAGCAAATAATTCTTGTTCTGGATTAACGCCTCGAAATTTTGTTTATTAACAAAAAATTTGACCCCTTTCAACTATTATACTTGAGTTTTTAATTGATATATATACACATTTTAAGACTGTTGTCATTGTCATATAATTCTCAACTCAATACATTGGATTAACGCCTCAAATTTTTGTTTATCACAAAAAAAAAAAAAACCCTTTACCTTATTTACCTATCATACTTAATGAGCTAATTGGTTACTTTATCACTTTTTCAACCAAATAATTTCTCACAATGACACATTTTGGTTTTGGTTTGCCCATATACTTTTGTACATTTTAGTATTATTTCATTTTCCAGATTTGTAAAATCACATCTACGATTTTTTAATTGTATTCTAAATAACAAAATAAAAATTAATCGTGACCAATATAAATAGATTCTCTACTGTATTACAAACACAATTCGCGTGTGGCATATGATGACCCCTACTATATATAAAAGAAGAATATTATTTCATTCATGACAAAAAAAAGTATATGTATTATGAAAATAAATAAAGAATATTAAACTAAATTTAATGACTCAATTGTTTCACATCATTTCCATTTAAAAAAAAGATTATATAATTTAAACAAAAACACAATAATTTATTATTCAAACATATTAAAATTAAGCTGATTTTTAAATTATGCTGGCGAACTAGCATGAATGTAGTTCAAGATCAAAACTTTTAGTATATCCATTTTCTACAAATAAAAACTGTAAGATATGAATATATTACATAAAAATCATCCATATCCTACAAATAAAAATTGTTTAGAAATAGAAATGAAAGTTGTCTAACCAATTTTCCACCGATTGTTTAGAAATACATGATTGTCTAAACAATAACAATAAGAAATGATTTTGGTATATTATCTCCAATTAAGGGTTTAGATTTTTTTTCCATTAACAAGAGATTTTGATTCATTTTGTTACTAATTTCGTGGTATTATTAAAAAAAAAATTAATAGTGATAGTTTTAGAAAAAAATTTTAAAGTATGGTATTTTAAGGGTATACTATTAATTATTGTCACATGTAATAAATTATCATGATATTGATGATATAGTAGATAAGTCACTCCTATAACAGTTTCATTCCAAAAGATACATTCAATTTCATTTAGATGATATCAAATTTGTGAAATTTTAGTACAAACACATGAAAGTCAAAATCGATGTTATCGGAAAAAGGAGACTTGCGTCACAAGCGGATTGGAACAAGTATCCACCGAATCATTAATTGTTTTTTTTTTTATTAACATAGCTCCTCACAAAAAAAAGATGTTATTTTCTTCTATCTTTACTTGATGAAATATTTCAACCTTTTATTACCGGTTCTCCTGAAGAGAAAACTTTGCAATGGTTGTTGTTTCATCTCCCTAAAAACTAAACCGTTTAATAATATTTCGATATTCACAATTTATTCTATACAATATATTACTATACAAAAAAAGGTGAGAATGTGGGATATAAACCTTTTAGATGTAAACTTGTATCCAATACCATATAACCAACCATATTTTAAATACAATTTATTAAGTCATATTTCATTTTATATGTTGATTATTTTTATTAAATAATCCCTTATCTCTATATTATTGATTTTGAAAAACAAATTATTGAGAAATCTTATTTTTTATATACCATCAAAATTATGAACAAAAGTAATTATTTTTTCAATGAAGTATTATGGTACATTTTGAATTACTCAAATTGCGTTAACCCGAACCTTATTGTGGATAAACACATGTCATATTTTTAAAAAAATTCCCAACCTTTTATCTCATTATGATCATAATTCAACATCATGAAAAAATATATGAACCGAACTCGACATGAAAAAAGACACCGAATCCGAAATCGACAAAGTATCCGAACATATCAACGATTTTTGATATCCAAAAATCCAAACCCGAACTAAACCATGAACCGATTGGGTATTCAAAAAACAATTATATACCAAAAAATATTAATTATATGTATTTAATATAAATAAAATACTAAGAATTACAATTACAAACCTGAAAATTATCAATTATGTTTAGACGAAACAGTCAAAATACCCAAAAGTAACCAAAATATCTTAAAATTCCTAGTTATGCTTTATCAAAATTTTACCAAATTTTATGAAAACCATTTCTTTTAGCTTTTTCCGATATTTCGGGAACTAGAACCTAGATAGAAAAAAGTAATTTAATAAATCTAAAATCCCCCAAACCCGAAACCCAAACCAAACCAAACTGAACCCAAACACGGTTGGATACCAACCGTTGAATTTAACATAACTAATTTGAAACCGGATCCATATCTGATCCAAAATACGGTTATTAGTATTAGGTTCTTTTAACTTTATATTTTGTTGCTATTATTGGATCATAGTTTTAAATTTTTAACTAGGCGATTTGTCCGCATGCGGATATAAAAAGATATATTAAGATGTTATGAGATAAATAACTGAATACTATAGTTTTAAGAAACTATATCAACATGGTTTACATTGTATAACCAAAATTCAAACATATTGCTCAATATTCTGTTGTTCGGTTTTACATTTACAAAGAGAAAATTTTTTTAGTTCGCGTAAGTCAAAATTAGACTTAATAATACAAAGGAAGTTATTTATGTCTTTTAACTTAAAAATGAAATGTACATTCAAATTAGATTAAACATGATGTCATCTTTCTTCTACGATACAAATCTCTTTAGCTAATTTGTGAACCGGAATGATCTCTCTCGTATGTGCTTAGCCGGTTTTCATGAGTGAAAGAGTTGCCTGCATAATGGAAAACATACATCTTTCTGGTATGATGAATGGTCTGATATTGGAAGAAGACTGATTGATATTACACGAAGTCGGGGATGTTTGGATATGGGCATAAGACATAATGCTACGGTAGCAGATGTGATTTTACATCATCAAGCAAAAAAAAATCATAGAATAGAGGTATATAATCAAATTGAGAAAGTCATTCAAGACATTAGAGGAAAAGGTTTAACGGAGGATGAAGATGTAGTTTTGTGGAAAGGGAAAAATCAGATTTATAAGCCATATTTTGGGTCAAAAGAGACATATGATATTGTTAGTGGGGAGTTTCAGAAGCTGAATTGGTCTAAGGTTGTTTGGTTTTCGGGGGCAACACCAAAATTTTCGGTTATGGTTTGGTTAGCACAGTTGAATCGGTTAGCTACCGGGGAGAGAATGAATAGCTGGAATATTGGGATTAATCCTGCGTGTGTACTTTGTCAAGCACCAATGGAGTCTCGTTCTCACTTGTTCTTTGAATGCATATATTCTCAGTATGTATGGGCTGGTTTGGTGAGAAAGCTAATGGGAGGGGCTTATACTGTGCACTGGGAAGAGATAATGCATAAGTTGATTTTGGTTTGCGCAGGGAAGGCTTTTCTGCTTAGGTATGCTTTCAGATTGCTGTGCATTCTTTATGGAGAGAACGGAATAGTAGAAAACATGGTGGTTCGGTTATATCATCAGCAAGGTTGTTGAGTATGATTGAGAAAGAAATTAGAAATAAGATTTCGACTTTGCGAGAAATGCGAGAAATGGGAAGGAACAAATTTCAAAGGTGTATGTGTATGGAGTTGTGGTTGGCATCAAGATGAACAAATACAAGATACAAGTTTTTCAATTTTTAGGAAACAGTGAAAGAAATAGGGTGATCTAGATAAAGAGTGAATTAAAATACAGCAATGTAAAAAAGTTTTTTTGAATAAATTTTACATATTTTTCAAAAATAGATATGCATAGATACATGGGTATTCATGACCGGATAAAATATTAAACCGATCTTTATCAACCAAGAGAAAAGATCTTCGATAGAAATCATAATCACTGTACATCTAAGTGTTCAAATAATGTGTCTTTTATAATATCGATTATAGAATTAAAATGCTTCAACTATGATGGCATATATACATACATGCAACTACAATGTATTGAGGAAAAAGTTCATGATGATATCTCCTTCTCCATTAAGCAATAAAGCCAAAGCAGAGGGCACAAAATCTCGTATAAAAACCTGATCATAATTCAAAGGCAAATTATCTCTAGAACTATTTGTTGTCACCGTTCCAATCATCAACCCAAAATAGCTGACGACGACGTCTTCGAGAATCCTCCACCATTCCTTCTTAGCCTCACTCTATTCTCTCTCCTTCCCGCCAATAATACATGTTTACGACGGATTTACCATTGCTAGTCGAGGAAGATGATGAAGAGAAATAACGGCGAGACACAATCGATCTGCATCCTTTAAAAAATTTCGTCAATAGAATGGAAAAAAAAACTTTCTAATAGGAGACACCAATTAGAACACAAAACTTTAAGAATAAATATAACAATCACACACAAAAAAATTGAAAGTTACTTGCCTTTTATTGATAGAGCAGGAACCTAATACAACCGAAATATATCACAAAACAACCTAGATAGCGAGCTTTTTTGTGTTTCTACGGAAGATGGGGAAGATGAAGAGAGTGGCAATGGCATGACGATAAATGAAAAAGATGGTGGGACTGAGACATTTCATCATTAGGGTTCCGTTCGTTTTAAAGCCCTATACCCTCTTGTCTCAGACGTTGAGTTTTTCTCTCTTTCTCTAATACCTCTTTTCGAGCATGGAGAAAAAAAGACTTTGTTTAACCAACCAAGTAAAAACCTATGAAATAGAGGGAAACTGAGTGAATCCAATATAACCTCCCTCTCTTTATCTCTGATGTAAATTGATTAAGCTTGTTGAATTGTTGTAGAAAGCGAGTATAGAGAAGAGAAAAGCCGATGCAGTATGGTCCTTGAGTATATCAGAGAGAAGAAACTCGTGTGTTTTCTCCTAAAAACTAAAAAAAAACTGATTCTACTGAAGAATGATGAATTGGACACACAATTATGTAACCATTTCATAAACTATAAACGATGTAAAGCATTAAAACATTGACCTTTTTTTTTCTTCTTCCTCTTTGCCACAAAGCTTACGAACCCTAGACATAGATATGTAAATCAATAAATTTATCCCAGCCGCAAAATATGTAAGCGGTAATTTAGGGTTATTTTTAAGGTTTATTGAGAATTATTTATAGTTATATATATATAAATATAAAAGAAAAAAAATATATATTAAATAATATATAAAATTTTATCAATGTAACGTAATTAAGTTGACTTATTAAAGGTGTTTTAGGAAGTCTAAATATATATATATATATATATATATTAAATAATATATAAAATTTTACCAATGACATATGAACGTAATTAATTTAGTTTTATATATAAATTATATACAATAATAAGGTTTAATAATTAGGTTCTGTAAGATTAACATAGATTAGGTTTTTAGTAAATTATGTAAGATTTTAAACACATTAATAAAGTTTAATAAGTAAGATTTCCTTACATAATTATACGGTTTTGATTTAATAAGTTAGATTTCCATATATAATTATACACAATAAAAAGGTTTAACAAACTTTTAATAAATGAATTCTGTAGAGGATTGTGGTGACGCCACGTGGCGAAACATGTATTCTTTTAATATATATGATTTTTCGAAATTTCTTGTTACGAAAGTTTGTTGTTAATGTTTTTTACGTATTTTCTCTATATTTGGTATGTATTTTCATTTATTTGATTGTTATTTAACTTATTTCGGGGTGTAATAGTAACTTTAATTTTGTCACATATAGATATAAGCAAATAGTTGTTATTAGCTATGTCTGTCTCCAAATTATTTCCAACCTATGCTATCTCATAGAAAATCAAAATTTTATTTGTAGAGATTTTGTTTTATTTAAAAAAGCCTTATTGTAGTGTAAATTTTGTTTGTGAATCTGGTGTAAAAGCACCTCCAGCATAATGTCAGAACGGCTACCTATACTAAATTTTTAACTCATTTGAATATTCATTTTTCTTACACAAATTAACAAGTAACAGTAAATTAATTTAACATAAAACATGATAGATTCAAAGATCAAAATTACTCAAAAAATAATTAAAAATATTAAAATTCCTTAAATGAACATATGTCTTTAAACAAGGGTCTAGAGGATGTAGAAAACCCCTGACCCTCTTTTTTTTGTTTTCCTATAAAGAAATCTGATAAAACTCGTAGAATGAGTATTATGAGTTCAAAGATTCGGGAGCGAGCAAAAGGAACCCGGAACGGCTTATGCACTATTCTGCCAACTAAGTATTCGTTCTCTAAAATTATCTTCAGTAAACTTAGGGTTTTACCCCGCCAAACGAAATTTTTTACAGCGATATTTAGTACGTTTCCACGTGTCAGAAATCTACAGGTTGTAAAACTAGTTAAGAGACCACGCACGCCTCCATAGTACCAAAAACACGCCGAAAGACTCTTTTAGTAAGTGAAAAACGGTTTGAGACACCCCTATATATGTATGCTACGGATTGCAGTCACCTCGGAAATGAATGTTATGTAGCTGGCAAAAGCGATAAAGGTGATAGGTGAAAAAAACTTGAATGTATAGTACAACCCGACTTACAACCAATTGGAGCATCCATATGAAAAACTACATTAGTTAAACTGAACCAATCCAACTACCTGATGTATTAACACGAGTCATGTATTACTTTTTCTTTTGTAGTCGAAGCAGGACAGAAATAAAATTCTGCAAATTGGACATTCGAATAAAAGCAAGACAAACTTGACTTTAATTACACGTAAACTAGTTAAAGTTATAACCAATTGCAAATTTTAATAATCAATATTGAATTACAATATTTTTATATTTATCAAGTAAAAATGTATTTAATATATAATATTTCTTGAAAAAAGTAAAATAAATATAATATATAGAAGTTTTATAAGTTAAAATATATACGAATCATATTGATTCTTTTTGATGAAATTCAAATATTAGTTATACTGTAATTAATTTAATTAAGTGGTTCAACTAAAAATCAGAATAAACTAAAAATAAAAACTGAAACTCGGACGTTGTTTTAAATCCAACTTTCTATACTTGCTTGCGATTCCCTTTTGAGAAAACGTTAATTGAGTAAGATGGGGGCATTGGAATAAGGATTTGAAATTATTTTGGAAAATTATAATCAGAGAGATTGGTTTTAAAACAATTTTGCCAATACCATCAATTGAATTGGTATTTGAAATTCCTGATTTTTAACTATCAATTTACTTTCAAATAATTTCAAATCTTTTTTAATAAAATTGATTAATGAAATCACAGTTTTCCAATAACCTAAGATATAAGGGGATTTTTATAAATCATTATTACAATAACCTTGGATTTGAAAGAGGTTTTTCAAATACCAAATTCAATTACCAGAAATTTGGAAAAAACTTGGGGGGATTTATTGATTCATGGATTTTAATGGATATGTAGTATTTGGAAATCCATGGATTTGAAATCTAACAAGTCAATTTAAAAATGAAATGAAATGAAATATAATAGATTTGAAATTCTAAGCAAATATATTTTAAAATCAAGCAAATTGATTTATTGAGATGATTCATGAGTGTGATGTTTATTTTTATTTTTATGTAATTACATTTTTTCAAGTTAGAAAATTTTCTTTAAGAAAATATTTTTTTTAATATAGAAATTTCAATATTTTTAGTTGTTAAATCTATATGTAAAATCGTATGTAAATTATAATTTTTCTCACCCAAAACCTAAAAAGAAAAAAAAATTATAGATTCACAACCAAATCGAGCAAAAAATTCATATACACAATAGAATCTATTAGAAAAAGCAAAACTTTGATCAAATTAGTTGTATTATTAAATTGTTTCTTCTATATGATGATTGAAAAATTAGTCCTTACATGTGATAGAAAAAATGAGTTTTATGAAATTGGTGGTTAGTAAAGATGACTTTTTTTTTTTCTAATAATTATTTAAAATAACATGGTTTGGATAAAGATTTCAACCATAAAAAAATGCACAAAAAAAATTTGTAAAATAGAATAAGGGGTAATTTTAATTAGTATTTATAAATCATAAAACCAATAACACAAGATTTGAACACAGATTTAAAAATCATAGAACCATTAACACTAAATTTGGCTTAGATTTCCAAATCTATTAAAATACATAAACCAATAAACCCTCCTTAAACCCTATATCCAATACCACCCCTAAATGATTCATGTTCATCCTCCTTAAACCCTATATCCAATACCACCCCTAAATGATTCATGTTCATCACTTCTTTTCGTATTCGATGGAAATAGTAAAAAAATTCAAAAAGACCAAAAAAGCTTGGGGAAATTGCTAAAAGTAGACCTCAAATTGATTTTAAAAACAAAACTAGACCCCAAATTCAAAGTTAAGCAGAACTAGACCCTCGGATAGGGAAATTACATTTGACGTCCTTATGTGTAAACAAAAAAACAGAACTCGCAATTACGATTTCAACCCTCGCGTCCGAAGACTTCAGATGTGAAGTCTCCCTCTAATGAAGTCTCAATGTATCCAGAGACTTCACATGTGAAATCTCATTAGTATTTAAATCTTATATTTAAATTTTTTACAAAATTTAAAAATAATTAATCTACAATTTGATATACAAAAATTATGTTTAATAAAATTTGAACTTTTAAAATTAAAATTTCAATCTATTACATAATATTTATACATGTAAGGTTGGTTAAGTTTAATCATTAATAATGAAATCTTACATTTAAATTAAAAAATGTTGAAAAATAATTAGTCTGCAATTTGATATACTTAAATTATGTTTAATCAAATATAAACTTTTTAAATTAAAATTTTAATCAATTCAATAATATTTAAACATATAAAGTTGATTATGCTCTACTTTAGGGTATAGAGACTTCACTCTAAAGTCTTATTAGTAAATAAATCTTATATTTAATTTGTTTAATTTTAGAAAAATCTTTTTGTAAAACTTTAAAATAAAAAATTAATATTGTTCTAATATGAGGTATATAAATTAAAATTTCACAAAAATTCATAAAATTAAATCATTTTAGCTTAATTATATTTTAAACTCGTAATTCTCATCAAGACTTCATCGTGAAGTCTCGAACTTTATTTGTTTTTGTAAATTTAAATTAAAAGATTATTGAAAAATATTTAGATTAAAATTTTTGATAGATAATTCATTACATTACAAATGTAATAATTAAAAAATATAACTTCATTGAATTGCATAAAAATAGAGCAAGTGATTTAAATCTTATTTGGATTGGCATAAGAGGCTTAGGGCTTGACAAATAGTTAGAATACATGTATATCTCTTTAGAATTGGAGTTAGGGGTTATAATTTTTTTAACCAAACGAAAATTGTTGATAGATTCGGTAGGTTTAGTGTAGAATAAGACTATTTTCATGCCAAACGTAAGTAATTGGTAGGGGTTATTAATAAAAATTGTTAAATAACCTATATTTCAATTTAGGGATTAGATGAGACTTCAAAATGAAGTCTTCGTGTGAGACTTCAAAATGAAGTCTTTGTGTGAGACTTCACGGTGAAGTGTCCATGTGAGAAACCTCTCGTCTCATCTTTTTATAACCTAATGGATTTTACTCTTTTTTTAAAACAGATATCAGCCGCCGAGTTTGAAGAGAATTTGAAGGACGTCTTGATAAAGTACAACCATATTTGGGTGTACTTTTACTAGTGTCTTGTGGCTGCAGAGTGAAGGTAATTGTTTCACTTACTGAAATTTTTGTGCTTCTACACTATCCCATTATTCTTTAAACTTGGTAAATAAATGGTGAGATCTCACGATGAGGTTACCTTTAGATTTTTCCAGAACTGCAATAAATATTTTACCTTTGAATCTAAAAATGATTTCAAGATTTCACCTTTGAGTTTTGCATCGAGACTTAAGTCTCAGAAATATGAGCTAATTACCAAAAAATGTAAGAAGAGTGATTTTAAAATAATTACTAAAACATGAATGTTACAGTAAGTTTTAAATGAAGAAAATATCATTTACAAACATAATTAAGCTGAAAAAAAATCTTTATAATTAGGCTTAAAACCATGTTTTAACATAATTAAGAAATGAGACTTCACCGTGAAGTTTCAGGAATAGACTTCACCGTCAAGTCTATCAGGGTAATTAAAAATTAGCAAAATTCTTAAAATCAATAAAAGCTAGATTATACAATATTCAGTTGTGAAACTCATACATATTCAACATACATAAGTCATTGACTCACACTAGTATTTCTGGTTGTGATTTGTTTTGCAAGTAAAAGAGAACAGAGAGAAGCGGAAGAACCATTAAGACATATCAAAAGAGAAGCGGAAGAACCATAGAAAAAGAGACCCTTGAATGTAACATTTGTGTTTAACGTCCCACCAATTGTTTTATTATATAGCTTGTTTTCTTCTTTTGTGGTTGGTGTAATTTGCGATCTAATGTAACATTGGTGTTTATTGAAAATTTATGCATGATTGACTTTGATTGTGGTATAATGATTCAACCAAATTTGCATAAGGAAGTAATATATCTTGTGTCCTAACTAAAATATACCAAATTTGAACAAGTGCTAAAAAAACATGTGCAAATCACATTAGCAAGTGAATATATTGTATAAGTAATATATTATGTGCCTTCGCTAAAATATACCAAATTTGAACAACTATGTGTTTAAAAAACATGTACAAATCATATCAAGAGAAAGCAAGTGACTTGCTCATTTGGTGAGTAAGACGAGTTCAAATAAAAAAGTTATGAATCTCCTTCCTTTGCTTTCATGTTCTTAAGGAAAAAAATTCACTCATCGACTAATTGTATAATGAGCTAATTGCATAAAAACTTAAGAAATTTGATTTTTAAATTATTATGATACATAAATGCCACACTCTCATACAACATAAACAATTATAAGTAACAAACGTATGAGAACAAGAAAAATAAAAAAATTATTCATAATTAGCATATGCGACAACTTCATAGTGAAATCTTGTAATAAATATTTATTAATTCAAAACTCATAAAATCGATTTAAGATAGACTATAACACATTGACTTGTGAAACTCATACAGTTACCACAACAATAATTAGTACACATGCAAAAAAATATAAAATCTTGAAAATGCAAATAAATAAGATACAAATACATTTTTGGGAAAACTGTCATTCTCTACCCCCTTATCAAACTTTTACATCATTTTGCACCCACGTTCCAGTTTCGACCAAATTGCACCCTGCTCACAAACTTACTGTCAAATTGCACACTATTTTCAAATTTCGAGTTTGACTTTTGACCAAACCACGTAAACCGTAACCAAACCCGATTTTGACCCAAATTGAGGATCCAAAACTCGATTACAAACCCGACTCGATTGAAAAAATAAAGAAATCGAAAAAAATTTCAATAATTCAAAATAAATTCCAGAAACCAAAACAAAATTCAGAAAATTCAAAATAAATTATAAAAAATCAAAAAAAAAACTTCAAAAATTCAAAAAATCGAAAAATAAATAAATACAAAAATTTCAATTTTTCTCAACTAAACTTATAATTAAAATAAATTTTAATTTTTTTATAAAAATTCCAAAAAATTCGAAAAAAAACTCATGATATGTGAGTTATCATCTCCACAAAACCTTCTCACGCACCCTTCATAAAAATCGTGCTCATACAAAATGAGATAGATAGTTGTGCTCATACAAAATTTGATTAGATGAAATGAAAACAAAAATTTGTTAATTTTATACTACAATTAAGATTTCAGCCATCACAATAAATATATATATATATATATATATATATATATATATTAATAGCATACTAGACTACCCAATTAAGATGATATATGTTAAAGTTGTAAATTTTAGAATAAATGATGGATATTATTTTTAATATTGATGACGAAATTAAAAATAATAGTACAATAACCTAATTTGAAAACACAACAACATAATGGAATATGAAAATAAAAAATCAAATGCAACAAAAATTCAAATTACAAAGAAAAAAACGCACTGCTAGAAATATAAATTTGTAATTTGTCTTAGTGTATTATAATAGTAAAATTCATTGGAAAAACTGTATTTTTTCATATCTATGTATTTCATATCATGAATTGGTTCCTATGAGTTTTGTTGATGAATGGTGCATGAGAAGGTTTGGAGGAGATGCTAAATGACATATCATGAGTTTTTTTTAAAAAAATTTTGGACATTTGTTTTTTTTAAAAATAAAAAATTATTTTAACTATTAGTTTAATTGAATAAATTGAATTTCTTTTGTATTTATTTTGATTTTTCGATTTTTTGTATTTTTGAATTTTTTTGAAGTTTGTTTTTTTTTTTTTTTGATAATATATTTTGAATTTTCTGATTTTTTTGAATTTTATTTTGATTTTTTGAATTTATTTTGAATTAGTGAATTTTTTTTTTTTCCAATCGGATCGGGTTTGTAATTGGGTTTTAGATCGTCAATTTGGGTCAAAATCGGGTTTGGTTACGGTTTACGTGGTTTGGTTAAGAGTCAAACCCGAAATTTGAAAATATGGTGCAATTTGATAGTATGTTTGTGAGGAGGGTGCAAAACGATGTAAAAGTTTGATGAGAGGGTAGAGAATGACAGTTTAAAAAAATTTACTGGTGGAGACTTCAGACCGAAGTCTCGTGATGAGACTTCATCTGTGAATTCTCAATTATTTGAGCTAAATACCGAATAAGTTGAGGAAAATGATTTAAAAATAATTATGCGACAAAAAAAACTCAAACTCATACAACGTCAAAAGACATTAGTAACACACATGTTAGATCAAGAAACTAAAAATAACTAACTATAAATAAGCTTAAATTTCAGTTTTACTATAATTAGCATATGAGACTTCACCGCGAAGTCTCATACGAGAGACTTCATTATGAAGTCTCATAAGGGGTCTAGTTTTGCAATTGACCATTGTTTGACTTTTTCATGAGACTTCACATGTGAAGTCTCATACACTTTTGAGACTTCATTGTGAAGTCTCCTCAAAAGTAGGGTCTAGTTTTGCAATTGACCGTAGTTTGAATTTTCTAGGAGACTTCACATATGAAGTCTCATTATGTAGGAGACTTTACCTATGAAGTTTCTGTCCATTTTGAGACTTCACTCATGAAGTCTCCCAAAAAGTAGGGTCTAGTTTTGCAATTGACCATGAAGTCTTTGTGAAAAAGGGGTCTATCTCTGAATTTGACCAAAATAATTATTTTTAATTCCAAACTTCAGGGTGAAGTCTCCGAAGTTTTTGATGATTTGAGACTTCACCAGTGAAGTCTCATCAAAAGTCCATATTGGTCAATTGTAAAAGTAGACCCCTTTTTCGCGGAGATTTCAAAACGAAGCCTCATCGAAAAGTCAAACTTCCGGTCAAAAGCAAAAATAGACCCTCCTTTTTATGGAGACTTCACCATACTTCGGTCAATTTCATAACTAGACCCCTTCTCGGAGACTTCACCCCTGAAGTCTCAATAAAAAGTCATACTTCGATCAATTTCATAACTAGACCCCTTCTCGGAGACTTCACCCCTGAAGTCTCAACTCCTTTTTTTTTGTTTCCAAAGGAGATTTGAAGATTTTATCATGAAGTCTCAGAAGAAAAAAGTTAATTGCAAAACTAGACCCCAAATGACCATTGAGACTTCATAATGAAGTCTACTATCACGATTCAAATCTAAAAATTGGAAAAAACAAGAAAAAGTTAACAAGATCCGTTTTTAGCTTGTTTTGAGCTCCATCAACGGCACATAACGTCGTATGCCACTAATACCCAAAAAACCTAGTTGTATTTATGCAAAAATCATTGTAAATCGCAATATCTAAAAATGTTAGATTTTTGAAAACGAGATTTTTAGAGTTTAGTGGATGAAATTAAAGAGGATATTGAAAAAAATGAAGTTTTTAGTTCAAATATGGAAAATGTTGGTAATGATGATTGGAAAATGTTGATGAAGATGATATTTTCGTAATTACGTGATAACTGATAGGATTACAAGGTCGAACCCATTTAATAAACTACGTGTTATTCATGACACCTTTTTATTCAGTAACATTTAAGAGATATTTTTCCTAGAGTTAAATGGTAAACGAGAAACGACGCCGTTGAGCTTCTTCCCTTAATGGAGTTTTCTTCCTCTAAGCGGCCGGCGGCGACAACAACGGCGGAGGCTGTACACTTCCGTCTTCTATGCCCCGCCTCAAGGACTGGTGCAATAATCGGAAAGGGCGGCTCTGTCATCCGACACCTCCAATCTGTTACGGGTTCCAAAATCCGCGTCATCGATGATATTCCCGTTCCTTCCGAAGAGCGTGTAGTGTTGATAATCGCGCCGACCGGAAGGAAAGATCACGTGAAAAAGGACGAATCGCATGGGCGTGATTCCGAAAACCCTAGCTCAGAGGAGATGAAGCAAGAGAAGGAGAGCGAGTGTGCCTGGACGAGTGAGGCCGGAGATAAAGTCGACGAGGAAGCGCCGTCATCGGGACAAATGGCTTTGATTAGGGTTTTGGAAAGAATAGTGTTTGGTGATGAAGCTGCTTCCGCCGACGGTGAAGAATTGGACAAAGCCGAGAGCGAGAGTTTGTGTAGGATGATCGTTAAAGGCAATCAGGTCGATTTCTTGATGAGTAAAGGAGGGAAGATGATGCAGAGGATCAGAGAAGAAAGTGCAGCTACTGTTAGGATTTCCACAGATCAAATTCCTCCTTGTGCTTTCCCAGGAGACGTTGTGATTCAGGTAATACACAGCTTCCATTACTCAGTGATCTAGTAAAATCTCGTAGTGAATTGGTTTTGTGGTTCAATGTGTTTTAGCTGATTTGATACTTTTGCTATAAAAGATAACTGGAAAGTTCTCGAGTGTAAAGAAAGCGCTTCTGATGATCTCAAACTGTCTTCAAGAGAGTGGTGCACCTCCAACATGGGACGAGTGTCCATTTCCACAGCCTGGTTATCCACCTGAATATCATTCTATGGACTATCATCAATGGGATCATCCTCCACCTAATCCAATGCCTGAAGACGTTGGACCTTTTAATCGACCGGTTGTTGAAGAGGAGGTGTTATTCAGGTTATTATGCCCGGCTGATAAAGTTGGAAGCTTGATAGGAAAAGGTGGAGCCGTGGTTAGAGCCTTGCAAAACGAAACCGGTGCATCAATTAAAGTATCAGATCCGACTCATGATTCAGAGGAGCGCATTGTTGTGATATCTGCACGAGAGGTACGTTGAACTGATCTAGGCAAAAGTTTTTATATATGTCATAGACATCGTCTCATCGATTGGTTGGCTCGACGTTGTTTGTAGAACTTGGAGAGAAGGCACTCGCTTGCACAAGATGCTGTGATGCGTGTGCATAATAGAATAGTTGAGATTGGATTTGAACCTAGTGCTGCAGTTGTTGCTCGGCTTCTTGTACATTCTCCATATATAGGACGTTTATTGGGTAAAGGAGGTCATCTAATAAGTGAAATGAGGAGAGCAACTGGTGCTAGCATCCGTGTCTTTGCTAAAGATCAAGCTACAAAGTATGAGCCTCAACATGATGAGATTGTCCAGGTAAATTAAGATATTTAAAATGTAGGCTTGGTAAGGTTTTTCAACTCAGGTCTTGACAACATTTTTGCTGTATTGGTAAAGGTCATTGGCAATTTGAAGACTGTTCAAGATGCTTTGTTTCAAATAACAAGTAGGCTTCGGGAAGCGATGTTTCCTGGGAGAATTCCCTTTCAAGGAATGGGTGGTCCTCCTCCGCCATTCATGGGTCCGTATCCAGAACCACCTCCTCCGTTTGGACCGAGACAGTTTCCAACTTCTCCAGATCGTTACCATTCTCCAGTAGGATCCTTCCATGGTATTTTAATCAGTTCTCAACTCATGATCACCAGTTGATACATACATGTATCTCAGTTCTTAATAATGTTTACTTATTTCATATGATGATACAGAGAGGCATTGTCATGGACCTGGTCCTGGTTTTGACAGACCACCTTCCCCAATGTCTTGGACCCCACAGGTATGTCAAATCAATTTGTGTAGTGAAGTTTGGTAACAGATTTAACATTCATTATTCCTTCTATCTCTGCCATGTTCTTTATTCCTAATTCAACATATCTCAATTGCCAGCCACCCATCGAGGGCCATCCCGGTGGTATGGTTCCTGATGTTAACCACGGGTTTGCTCTCAGAAATGAGCCCATTGGCAGGTAAACGACTTTGGACATGGCAGAAACTGTATTGAATGAAGTTTGTCCGCTAATTCCATATAATGGCCTCCTGGTTATGTTGTTACAGCGAGAATCCGGCAATGACAAGCGCGAATGTAGAGATTGTGGTTCCTCAAGCATATTTAGGCCATATCTATGGGGAGAACTGCAGTAACCTAAATTACATCAAGCAGGTATCAGGAGCGAACGTAGTAGTCCATGATCCAAAGGCAGGGACTACAGAGGGACTAGTGGTGGTCTCAGGGACATCAGATCAAGCACACTTTGCTCAAAGCCTTCTTCATGCTATTATTCTTTGTGGCCAATGTTGATTGGGAATATTTCGCTACTCGTTTAAAAAAATTCTTAGAAAACAGTAAGTAGTTCTAATAGCTGTGGCAAAAACAAATTGTCCATCTGTTCTTTGATTTGTTATAATCCAGACTAATACAACAATGTGACTCAAACTTTGTTGTATTATATATAATATCAAATATCCATTTGAGCAGTAAACTGTCTACTAAACCTTTGTCTGACCAAACCGCCTTTGGCGTAATGTTATAGCTGGCTTACGCGGATCGGTACGTGCCACGATCTTCAACGGATGAGCTTCTGTGTTGAAAACCCACTCGTCTAGTGAAATAACCGATGAAGGTGAAAAGAGGAGATATAGATACTTAAGAGTCTCAGCTAAGAAGAAGCTTTGCATCTTGTTGTCTTTAGCACCTGTATTGACCTGTTACCAAAAACAATCAACAAGGAAAATTTATAATGCAAGTTTTTGAAAGATGAAAGTTAGATTTTTTTTTATGATAAGAAGAAAATTTTACATCTTTCAAGCCGACATATCCAGAATCTACACGAGAGTTCTTCTCAAAAGCTTGAAATATATTCCATCCCCATTCTTGATAAGTCTTGTTGCCAGTTAGCCGCCAAAGGTAAAACAGTGATTCAACGGTTTCTGGTCTTAAGATGTTCCACGATGTTCCAACACTCATGTCCTGATACATTTTATGTGCTTGTCAATATTTACCAAACCAACACATAGGGGTGCGCAAAATACAATTGACCCAGAGCGAATCGAAAAACCGAATGCCCAAGTCTAAGCAAGACAAAATAAACCCTTTATTCACCAACCTGTCCTGCATTGAAGAAATAATTCTCTCCAGCGAGTTTCGTTGGTGTTGATTGGTAAAAGTTATAACAAGTCCAAGCAAGCTGCAGTTAAAACAAGAGTAAGCAGCAAGCAGAAAATATTTCAGCTATAAAGCTCTAAAAACTTTTGAGACTCTAAATGTACCTCTCCTGCGAGTGAAAGAAACTTTTGTTCTTCTTCAGGACCATAACCTGATGCTCCTAAAGCCAACATTCCCGGAGCAAAGCATGCCAATTCATCCATCTGAATATATTTACATAAACGAGAAAGATAATGGGATGTTGGAAATTGTCAGATCAAACAAAGCTCTTGAAATAGATGATGAAAGTGTTGATTTACCTTATCAATCAAATTATTTCCATTCTTTTCACATATATATGTAAATGATGAAGGTGTTGATTTCTTGATCAAGCTTAACAAACCCTTCATTGATTTCTCCCACATTTCTCTGTTTCAATGCCATAAGAAAGACTTAGTGTTTATCACTTTTGCTATATATTGAAAAACTTGGGTGTTTATATACGGCATCGAGCTTTACTTACCTATAAGGTTTTACAGCTGCGGTTTTGTTTCCTTGAACCCAGACTTTGAGCAAATACTCGTAAAAGCTATAACCAAAACATTATCAACTGTTACAGAGCAAATTCAAGATCAGAAGACCCAACTGACACAAAATGAAATCAGGTTGAAGAAATTACCTATCTCCCATGGCACCAAATGTCGTCGTGGAGTAAGATGGATTAGCATTATCCGGATTTATATAGATGGGAAGTAAACCATCTGCAGGGAAGTTCTTATTCAGTTCTGTAATAACCTTCTCTACCTAAGAGACACAAGAGTTAATAACCGAGTCAATCTTTTGCACCTAATTCGGATAGCAAACTCAAAAATATTATCTCTCATTAACTGATCTATGTAATACACATCAAGGTAACAGAGAAATGTACCTTCTGCTGATATTTTGGGTCCCCTGTTCTCTGGGAAAGGGCGATAAACTCAAGCTGCTCAGTGCCAGAATCTGCAAGAATACTGTCTCCCTAGTAGAGCAAAAAAAAAGTAATCATCAGATAAAACTCGAGAGACTGCAAGGAAATCAGACCAAAGAGACTATAGTTTCTTGTTCTCAAGATGACAATATAAAACACAGGGCACTCAGTAAGCTTAGGACTCACCCCTGCCGCCCACGAAGGATTGTGAGCACTTCCACTTCTCAAGTTGATAATATTGTAAGGTATACCCGTTGGAGTGTTCCATGCAGGTAATAATCTGTCTGCAATATCCTTAGCCTTTTCAAGGAACATTTTGTCCCCGGAAAGATCATACGCACTGAGAAGTCCGCCTACAACTCTGAAAGCAAAAAATGAGAAAGAACATAAGCAGAGCAATAAATCACTTCCATATCAAGAACCAACTAATAACCGGAAAATAGCTGACTCCTACTACATCATATACAGAAAACAACCAAAGTAAACCTGTTAAAAATAACCTTATGGTTGTCTCAAACATACTGGCGTCATAATCCTTGTCAAAATCCAATGAGCTTGCAACCCAACTGCAAATAAAAGACAAGACCTTAATTAATGGAAAGAGATAAGATCTGTTTAGAGAAGATATATCATTTTAATGACAATTTATTATAATAGACTCAAAAGCCTTGCTTGATTCTATTTCCTCTGCTTCTTTAATTGATACAGAGTCAGAACTCTCGAGTATATAAGCAACTTTCTCAACTCAATGGGTTTCAATAGCATGCCGATTTTTTCTTTCAAGAAGATGAGAACCTTACGCTTCTAAAGAAGCCATGCCAGAAAGAGCAGAAAAATGGAAAGAAAGAAAGAAATGTTACTCACTCTCTGGCTTTTTGAAATTGCTCATCTAGACCCATTATATAGAGTGTATCTAGAGAATCTACCATAGTTGCTCCGAGGCCACCAAAGCTATCAGTGCCATCTTTTGTCCGAGGCTGACAATAAAAAATGACAGAAACAAGAATAGCTTCAGACCAAAAGATTTCTTTTTTGCAGAATGAAGGAAGAAATTAATCTCACTACGGATAACTTCAGATAAACTCATATCAAAAAGCTCAATTGAAAGAGGAGACACCAAATGTCATGACTAACTCTGATCCCATCGTCACTAAATTATGTTATTAGCAAGTGTGTTTGGAATATGATTTTATACCTGAAGCTCATCTTTTCCCCATGCATACTTCTCATAAGAGCTCCAAGCATGGATCATTGCCTCTTTTACTTTCTGCCTTCGCTCGATGTCTACTGGATTTTCTGGAACATCCTTCAGAGTCTTCAAAGGCTTACCATCTCCAGCACCTTTAATCTCTTCTAACTAGCAGAAAATATACTTCGTTAGCTAAATAGTTGAAAACGATAACAAAACACAGTCTTCAAGGTCTTAATCTACTCAAAATCCATCTAATACCAAATAATATGCCTCAAACATGCATATTCCCAGAAATGAAGCATACATAACATCTGATAATGCATGTGTGCAACATGAAGATCGAAAGAAGGTGGAAACAGAGTCTCGAGTTAAAGAAAGAAATATATGTGTCTTACCATCTGCTCCAGCCGTAAGACTTCTTCTTGTAACTTATAAACTTCAACCTGCAACACAATAAATTTCGTTAGACAGCAGCAAAGCAGGAAAAGTGAGAAATGATCACAATGGAAAAATACACTTCCTTTGAGTCCACAAATTACAGCTCTCTTTCTAGCAAAAATAAAACACAATCTTCCGTGTGAACTGAACCCATAAATAAACCACCTTTCTTACTTCTAGACCTTAAGCTATGAAGGCAATAATAAACCATACCAAGCCTAAACCATAGCCTACTTCATTAAATTCGATAACACATTATAATAAGCTATAATACTAGAGGACATAGATTCAGAGTGTATTAGATTCCATGAGAAAGCAAAGGAGATAAAACATACCTCATGTTCTCGGGAAAGATTAATACGATCCCAGACCACCATAGAAACAGAGACGAAGACGATGAAGAGCAAAGCTAGACGTCTCGGCCTTCTGAGATAATAAGCCGGATTCAAATATTTCCATACCCCAGAACCACTAATCGATCTACCTCTCGCCATTTTATCACCACTCAACAAAAACAGATACGAATTGGGAATTCAGATTCCATGAACCAGAGGAAGAAGAAACCAAGGATTCCAAAATCAATTCTGTTGATCTAGGAAACCCAAGTTATAGATCCGATATAAGTTTAGTTTAAGGAAGGCCGAGAATAAAAGACGAGACTTTTAAAAGTCTTTAACACAAAAAAATAAAAGCTATTTATTTAATTTTCCGTCACTTCTCTTTATTTATTCTTTTGCCAATAAAATAATAAATCGAGTCTCTTTAACCCCTCTCTCTCTTCTTTCTTCGATTTCTCTTCCTGCGGTTTCTGTTTTCATCTCTATCTTCTCGCCGGTATAATTCGCCGGTGTTCCGGCCGTTTGTTTCTATTATCCTTCACCGTGCGTTATTCATCGCTTCGCAGCTCGAAATTAAATTGTGATCTCAACCGTTTCCGTCAAGTTATTTGGGTTCCACGTTGGGACTTCGACATCATTCTTTCGTCTCTATTGGTGTTGCTCCCACGAACAGGTACCTTCATTCGAACTCCTATTTGGTTTCGCGTGTCGAAATGACAAAGCTATCTCAAGAGGGGAAAGTGGATACTCGTTTCGGGTAGTTTTTTTTTTTCCAGGATTTGCTTTCGATTTCCTAGGGTTTTCTGTTTGCAGGAATTAAGAATGGGATTTTTGGAATTGGTATGAAAGTCTTCCTTTCTTTAGTATCGTTGATGTTCACTTGTTCTCTGTGTTATCTTAAAGCGTGGAAAGTTAATTGGATCTGATTGATGCGAACAGGCTCTGTTGCTTGTTAATTCGAAGTTGTATGAAGTATGTTGTTGGTTTATTTAATTGTTTGAAATAATACTTTTGGTTGTTGTTACTTGAGATTATGTCCAAAAGTCGGATCTTCTCTGCTTCTACTCTGACTTCTTATATTCTCCATTAAAGCTTAGAGCTTGTGCTTATCTCTTGAAAAGATGTGTTTCTCTATAGACTTGCATTTGATATTGATCTATATGTGTTGGTATCTTAAAAAAATCCGTTCTTTGTCTTGAATGAGAAAATTTGACTGACCGTGACTGGTAATTAGCAATATGAGGAAGGTTACAGTATGTGAATTATGTCTTGCTTAGAGCTTATTTGCTTTGGTTGGTCATCCTTGTATTGTGTGATTTGCTTCAACCCTTTCTTTTTTTGTAACCTAAGAGTTTACATATGAATTTTCCAGTTTTAATGTCTATTTATTTCACTTTTTCAACCAGGTATAGTACATTGATGAACAACAACTATGGACGACATTCATGGAAGCAATGCTCGAATGCACATTGGAGAAGCTCAAGATCCGATGCATGTGCAATATGAACATCATACCTTGCAACACATCCACAATGGAAGCGGTATGGTTGATGACCATGCTGATGGTAGCAATGCTGGTGGGATGAGTGAGGGAGTGGAAACAGAGATTCCTTCTCACCCTGGAAATATAACTGATAATCGTGGTGAAGTGGTCGACCGTGGTAGTGAACAAGGAGATCAATTAACTTTGTCTTTTCAAGGACAAGTTTATGTTTTTGATTGTGTCTTGCCTGAGAAGGTGATTTAAGTTCTTTGATTAGCTGTATCTATTTGGTTTGTTTTTCACTTATTGAGTCTAATGCGTGAGCGCATCTTTTTTCTTAGGTTCAAGCTGTGCTTCTATTGTTGGGTGGACGTGAATTACCACAAGCACCCCCTACAGGGCTAGTATCATCTCATCAGAACAATAGGGTATTGGTAATAAAAGAAATTGATTCCATGTTTGGGAAATAAGTTTTGCTTCCTTGATGTGTTGCTGACTAATCAATGAAACAGGGCTTACCTGGTACTCCTCAAAGGTTTAGTCTGCCACAGCGGTTAGCCTCTTTGGTCAGATTTCGAGAGAAACGAAAAGGGAGGAATTTTGATAAGAAGATTCGATATACAGTTCGCAAGGAGGTTGCCTTAAGGTACATTTGGTTTAGTTGATAGACAAAACAACTTTAAGATTGCTCAGTTGTCATTAGGGTTTGTAACTTTATTTTTTATGGTATAAAGGATGCAACGGAATAAAGGTCAGTTTACATCTGCCAAGTCAAACAATGATGAAGCTGCATCTGCTGGATCTAGCTGGGGGTCAAATCAAAACTGGGCTGTAGAAGGAAGCGAGGCTCAAAATCAAGAGATCTCGTAAGTTGATAAATGTTTTGAATTTTAAACTGCAAGTATCTGAGTTAGTTATTGACCAGAACCAACTTAACGTAGAGATTATGGGTTTGCTAAGCTAAGCATCTAAGGAAGTTGATAAATGCTTTGAATTTTTTCTTCTTTGCATAGTCATACTGTAGATGGTTAAGAGTATATCTGATTTTTTTTCTTTCTTTGAATGGTTCTGGAACCTGGAAGATGTCGGCACTGTGGAATCAGCGAGAAGTCAACACCAATGATGCGGCGTGGACCTGAAGGGCCAAGAACACTCTGCAATGCATGTGGACTTATGTGGGCAAACAAGGCAAGCTAATACTTTCAACTCTCTCTATCTTGCTCAATTTATAGCACTTCTCGGTTTAAGCAATGACATCTTCTTGGTTATCATTATATCAGGGTGCTCTAAGAGACTTATCCAAAGGCGCTCCCCAAACAGCACAAAGTCTGGCTATGAATAAGAATGAAGCGAACAACGTCAGTTTCTGAGCAACAAATTCATTTTTATTGGGGATTTGAAGTTTATTATAAGACTATGAACTTTTGATCTTATTGATGTAGGACGCAAACCTTGAGGCGGATCAAATGATGATAGTAGGGGCCAATAATAATATTAGCGACTCACAGTGAGATCACATTGGCTCTTGCCATTACAAGCAAGAGAAAGATCTCAACAGAGTATATATTATCCCTCAGGTGCTGTAACTTTATCATTTCCTTTGAAAGGAATCTGAGTCTATTTTAGGTTTATCCAGATTTGATTTCATGAGGCAATCTGGGTGTGATAATGCTCTGTGATGTATGTTTTTTTTTGTCTTTTTGTTTTTTGTTTTTATGATTTAAAATGTTTCATAGACTGTTGTTACATTGGTCCATACTCTGTCTAATGTAATTTTGCAGTCTGTTTTATATTAAAAGACAACTTATATTTAAGATCTTATCAAGAAAGTAGTGTCTACTTACAGCAAATGTGAGGTGAACCATTGTTCTCTCCTCTTTCAATGCCTATCTAAGTCAAAACTTGGTCAACTGAAAAAAAGAAAAGAAAATGCTTTGTGCCAAAGAAAATTGCCCAAAAAAGTGGGAAAAATATCTTTCAATGTGAGACTGACTGGTTCTTTGTTTTCAATGGCATAAAAGACTCTTACATAGAATTTTGTCTACGGACATTTTAATATCGCAATTGTTCAAAGATATTTTAAATTCCATATTTGTTTTTACTCTAAAGAAAATATTCTTTTTCGCAAACTTTTTATCTACGGAATTTCAAGAATTATCTCATCTTATCATGAAAATCTCCGTCTACTTTCATTTTTCCAATATATATATATTTGGCTTTTTCGCACACCATTTTAAAATTACGGTATCATATATAACTTAGAGATTTTCATTATTACAACTCTCTCTCTCTCTTAGTTTTTGTTTGTTTTTATTAGATTTTCCTAAATGTCTATATAATATTTCTAGAAGATATTTGTATAATTATACCCAAAATTTTATATTTTTCGGAAATTAACCAATGTTTTCAAAAGTTGAAACTAATCTTTCTAAAATTAAAAATTCTCAAAATATTTTAAAGACTACCCATAAATGTTAAATGAGTCTACTATAAATTATCTTTTAACTATTAAAAGTGAAGTACAAATTATTAAATATCTTACCTTTGTTTGTAAAATTACAACAAAATTATCATTAGGTGATTATAAATCCTTTTAAATACCAAGCTATCAAATTCATTTAAATACCAAACTATCAAATTCGTTTTTCTGCTACGAATCGAACAATTTTACAACACTTTCGAATAATACAAACATATTGAAACTACATGACATAATTGAAAAAAAAAAAAAAAAGCAATACTTTCGTTTGTATGAAACTTGGAGTGTTGTAGGTTGCGAAGAAATGAATTTGATAGCTTGGTATTTAAAGGGAAAATTGTTAGTAGGATTTTCAATGTAATTTTAGGATATTTTTAAATTCAAGATAAATCTCGAACGCATCTCTAGGGAAGTTTAAATGTTTTTTTCCTAAATTATAGTGATTTAGGAAACTGTTTTCCACAATTTAAATTTACATTTTCATTCTTTAAATTAACGTATTTATAGGGATTTTTTATATTAACGAAAATTTTAAAAATGTTTGTAAAACATTAATTTAAATGAACCACAAACATATTATATTTTGAATTGGACCACACATATTTAAGAAATTAATTTTGGAAGCCCAGTTTGTCTTACTGAAGGACAATGAACAAAATTATACATTGGACAGTTGAGATTAGAACAATTAATTATCAACGGCCTGGATTAAAAAAATAGGTAGATCCACGTGTTTTACCAGCGGAAAAGCGGGTTTGATCTGTTTTTTTATAAATTTTCGACCGAAATAACCCTACGACTTGTAATAACTCAGTGGCAATTTTGTTGTAATTTTACAAACAAAAGTAAGACATTTTATAATGTGTACTTCACTTTTAATAGTTAAAAGGTATATTGTTACTCCTCAAATTATACAAATTTTTAAGATTATTGAACAAAAATTTTGAGAACTCAAAACCAAATATGAAATTAGCCTAACAATTTTGGCTTAGAGGAAGAGGTGGAGTCCCGAAATTATAAGGGTCAATTAGATATATAATAGATTTTGGAGTCAAAATTAACTTTGTAACATAACTTAGATATTAACTATTTAACAAAGAGAGTATAAATGATACTTTATAATCAATGGAAAAGATAAGAGTTATGAGACTGAATGAATTGATTATTTTGTTTATGAACATAGAGTTGATTAAGAATTTAAAATAAATTTTGAATAAAACTTCAAGCAATTATCTCATATATTAACTTTGTAATACAGAAACATACATTCAGGAAATATAGAATGAGAAACAATGTTCAGATAAGATGAACAATCAAGTTTTACTGAGAAAGATAATGAGAAACGAGCTAACAAATTCGCAATAATAATTTCTCATATTGCATTATCAGATAAATTTTTCTTTTTGTAACTTGATTAAATTTCAACTGATCTTCAGCTTTCAGTCTCTAGTGTACACGTGTCTTGATCACTTCACTATCCTTTTTTATCTATTCCACTTTGAGGAAACATGATTTGAAACTTTAGAATGTAATATGTTTATAAAATTTAGGTTTATTATTCAAATTGTAGTACTTTGAATAAAACGACATGGTTAGCATTATTAACGTTGACATTATAAAATTTATAGAAGTTATGTTCTGATTTTTTTCACATGAGAGATTGAGTGAATTTAGTATATTGTCTATGCAATGCAAGTTGATTAAAATTAGTTGAGTATATTGTGAAGAAATTAAAAGAATATAGTTCACATGAGTACTTTATAAATCATCCCACATCTAAATAATGTGCTCATTGTTTTTCAGTGAAGACAAATCAGAGTTATAACTTTGCTAAATAATAATAGAGCATATACTTTTGGAAATCTCCCTTTCGTAAATTTATTATAACACAAATGATGAATTTTTTGATACAGTCTATCAATTTCAACGGTGTATTCACTGTTTTCATTATAGAAAACATCGGAATTATAACTTATTAAGTAATATCAAAGCATATATTTTTTAAATCTCTCTCGTAGATTTATTATAGTTTCATAGGACTTATTAAGTAATATCAGAGCATATATTTTTTAAATCTCTCTCGTAGATTTATTATAGTTTCATAGGACAAAATTTTTGATACCTTAAATTAGGCATGGACGTTCGGATACTCATTTGGATTCGGTTCGGGTTTGTTCGGGTTTGGGTTTTCGGATTTAGTAAAATATTAACCATTCATGTATTTTTCTATATCGGGTCGGGATCGGGTTCGGTTCGGATTAATTCGGGTTTTATTTCGGGTTTTAAACCGAACTGATTTTTCAAATACCTTAAATTGACCAATAAAATATGTAAATATGAAATAAAATTAACAAAGTAATACATAAAACCAAATATCAAAATCAAAGTCAAAGTTTAAATTGAGTTTGTAAATTTAAAACCTAACAACCAAATTGATCCCAATTACCCAAAAATAACATAATTTTTTTATATAATCTAAAGCTAACAAAATAAGATCTAATACCAAAATTTTAATTTGAAATTTAGTTTGCAATATTTTTTTTATTCAAATAACAAACCAAAGTATATTAAACAAAATAAAAATAAAATCCAAAATATATTTCACAAAAATATTGCAAAGTGAAATGAACAAATAGGAAAAATAAAACACTAATCCACTTTAATGCACAATCTTAAATACCTAAGTTTCTATAAAACAAATACCTAAGTTTCTATAAAACAAAGACATATTGAGTTTGAAAAAATATATTAAATTTAAAACAAAAACAAGTATAATAAGTTCCATGACAAATAAAAGTATAGTAAGTTTCTATTAAGTCATAACATAATTATTATATTTGGGTATATAATTGTATTTCGGGTTTTCGGTTCGATTCGGATTCGGGTTCGGGATTTCGGAGTTTGAAATTAAATATCCGTCCGGATATTTTACGATTTCGGGTTTGGGTTCGATTTACTTTTTTCGCGTCGGGTTCGGATTCGAGATTCGGATTCGTTAAATATGCCAGTCTCCCTTGAATTTTTGTTGACCTTCTTATCATCTTTCTAGTAGATATAGAATCTATAAGTTTATTTCGTGCGACTTCATTGTTCTCCAATTTAGCAAAATTGTGTATCTTTTTATATTGAGTTGCGATTTCTATCTTGTATTGCATCTTACGGTAGCTATGATTATAGAATGCTGTAGTATTTTTTTTTTTTAATTTTTATATATTCATTCAAACAAATTATGAAAAAACGTAATGAGTAGTTTTATTTATATGATATATATAGTATAAAAATAATCTTACTTATATACCTTTGTGGACAACACAAATTACACCTTTAAATTATTTTCATACGGAAATATTATATTTTTATGATCTTTGTTTTTTTATCCTTTGGTCACAAATTTTTGATTTTTTTTATAAGAAAAATCACTTTTTCTTCGAAAAATAGGATTTTTCCGATTGAATTTTTTTAGATATTTTGCTCGTCTTCAACTTCATGGGCAACACGGAGAGAGTAGACCTCCGCTGAGCCCTACCACTGTTCAATAACACCACGAAACCACTCAAAATCCAAATTATTCTTCTTAGCATTTTTTCTTTCTTTCTGAATTTATAAAGAGATTCCCAAATCCCATTACACCGGAACAAAGAGAAAGGCTTTCTCCTTTTGGGCATCTGTTTCATTTCCCGGGAAAATCCCGACTTATCCTGATAAATCCATACTTGCATGCTCTGAAATGCAATCATCGCATCGCCTCTTCTCTCGCCTCCTTCATTCCCCAGGGAAAGGTTACCTCAGAGCACGTGTCGGCGGCTCAGTCCACTTACTGTGGAAATTCGACGAGAAAGATGAATTTGTGGAAACTCATCGGAGTTTCAGTTCTCTTATCCGTTCCAATTCGCAGGTAAGAGAGATTCTCGCCAGGAAAGGTCTTGGCGTGCGATGTTCTGTTACGCTCGAGAGAGATGCTCCTCTAATTGATTCCTACTCCTCTCACCGGCGTATGTCTTCTCTTCGTTGACCTAGAGTTTTCAATTTTTTTAAACTGTGCTTTATTTGTTAGTGAGGGATACTTAGGTGTGGAGATATTTTTTGGGGGTTCGCTTGTGTACAGATTTCTTCACTCGGGCGAAACAAGCGAAGATAATTGAGATCAATGATCAACATAGGTAATGCTCAATAGTGTTCTCTTGCAATGTCAGTAGTATCAGTGTATGATAATGTATGCAGGTGTGGTTTAAGTGGTCTTGTTCGTTTAACAAAGCATGGAAAGTTGATTTCATCTATTCCATTCTCGTTAGCTAACTACATTTGGTTTGATGGTTGTTTTGAGTTTCAAAAGTGAAAAATTGATCTATTGTTTTAACCTCATGAAGATTCATACTGGTATCTTTTTTTTTTGGGTAGAATACGGTGTTAGCTAGCTTCTAATTGGTTTTAGTTTCATAGCCTTTGTTGTTGTTTTATGGTTCTTTTGTTTGGTGACGTATATTGATGCTTTAACTTCACTGAGTCAACTAAGGGTCATGAATCATGAGAAGAAAAATTCTTCCATGTTCTTGGCCTCCTTATCTACTAGTGAAGCCCTCTAGCTATATACTCATTTGGTGTTTTTCCTGAGTTATGTTTTGGTGAACATCTTGCAGTCAAAGAGCGGTCACTACTGCACTATGGTGCAACTTCCTTGTGTTTTCGCTGAAGTTTGGGGTTTGGTGGACAAGTTCTAGTCATGTTATAATGGCTGAAGTAGTTCACTCTGTTGCTGATTTTGCTAACCAGGTTTGTTGCTGTCATGTTCCAGTGTTATGTATTGATTATTGGGTGCAGAGAAACTGATACAATTTTGATGTTGTAGGCACTTCTTGCTTATGGGCTCAGTAGCTCAAGGCGTGCACCAGATGCACTTCATCCGTGAGTCTCCAATAAACTTGTATATTCTATGGCGAAAGAACAAAACAGCTTTATTTTTGTTTGAAGATTTCTTAGATCAATCTATTTTTCTCTTTGCTCAGCTATGGCTACTCAAAAGAGAGATTTGTATGGTCCTTGATATCTGCTGTCGGCATCTTTTGCCTTGGGTCTGGTGCTACCATAGTTAATGGAGTACAAAACTTGTGGACTTCTCAGGTTAGTTGGCTTGGAATCTTTTGTGAGCTTGATTTCTTGGACCGATGATGGATTTCATCAATTTTGATAAATTTTTTTCAGCCACCTCCAAATATGGAAATTGCTGCTTTGGTAATTGGCGGTTCTTTTCTAATTGAAGGTATACACTTTTTCTTGACATTTCTGCGTCTTGTTAAGTGAAATTTTTTCTGAAGTTTGGTCTAGCTATCCTTGAAGCCTACATACTGAACGTTTTTTGTTAATCTTAATGTCTTGAAGGTGCTTCGCTTCTCGTTGCAATTCAAGCTGTGAAAAAAGGAGCTGCATCAGAAGGCATGACGATAAGAGATTATATATGGCGTGGTCATGATCCCACTTCTGTTGCTGTTATGACTGAGGTATCAATCAGTTGTTGCTTTTTCAAATTATGTCATCTTTTTTAATTATCTACTAGTAATTACTGTAAACATGCAGGATGGAGCTGCAGTGACAGGTTTGGCAATTGCTGCAGCATCGCTAGTTGCTGTTAAGATGACAGGAAATCCTATTTATGATCCTATGGGATCGATTGTAGTCGGAGGTTTACTTGGACTGGTATAATTCGCTTCTATTAAAGTAACGAGATATTACATTAAATCACATTTCTAACCAAAAGAGTATTGAATGGATACTACCAGGTAGCTATGTTTCTCATTCAGCGGAACCGACATGCCTTGATCGGAAGAGCAATGGATGATCAAGACATGCGTAAAGTTCTTCATTTTTTAAAGAACGATTCGGTACAGATTCTGCTTTTCGTAACTCTGTATATATTGCACATAGAGATGAGCTCGGATCTATAAAAGAATTTTTGTTGGTGTGTAGGTTGTAGATGCTTTATATGATTGCAAAAGTGAAGTGATTGGACCTGGATCCTTCAGATTTAAAGCTGAAATAGGTGAATTTCTTGAACTGTGTTCCTCTATGTACATCTATTATTGTATTCCGGATTTCTGGAGTCATCCCGTTGGCATTAAATTGGTATATGGAAACAGATTTCAATGGACAGGTTGTTGTCCAAAACTATCTGAAGAGAACCGGCCGTGATGAGTGGGCCAAACAGGTAATTAAGTTTGCAGCCTTGTTTTCTCATGTCTGTGTATCTTTTTTAGTTAATGAATCCCTGAATGAAGAATCTGATCAATAGAATACGTTTAGTTGCTTTCTGAAATATTGATGGTGTATTCAGTTTCGCGAGGCTGCAAAGAGAGGAGATGACTCTGCAATGCTCAATATTATGTCAAACTATGGTACGCAATGCGAAAGTTGTACTTGTGATATTTGTCATAGTTTATGTTGCAAGATTGAAAAAAATCCGAGTAATGATCTGTTTGCAGGTGAGGAAGTTGTGACGGCTTTAGGAAGCGAAGTAGACCGGTTAGAGAAAGAGATCCAAGAGCTTGTCCCAGGAATCCAGCATGTTGACATCGAAGCACACAATCCCACAGACCCATCTCTATGATCCGCCAAAAAAACCTTGCTTCATTCACTTGGCCTTAAGAAATGTAAGCCTCAAGTCTGGTTGTAGTAAGGCTTGGGACAAGCTTGGTTCTCGGAGAAATAGAAAAAGAGTGTTATTTCAGGTGTGTGATAAGGTAAGTAAAAGTCTACCTCGTGAGTGTGACTTTGAAATTCTATGCACAAAAAAAGAAAAAGCTTGTTACTTGTCGAAACATTGAGGTGTAATTTTAGATCGATATTATTTTAATATGTAACACAAAGCTAGTGTTTTGGTATTTATATATTCAGTATTCAGATCATCGGTGTATGTAAAATTGAATCTCCTCTCCGCGAGGCTGCAAAGAGAGGAGATGATTCTGCACTGCTCAAAATTATGCCAAAGTTCACCAGAGAAGTTGACATTCTCTTATACAAGAAGTAATGTAATGAAATACACGATCACGTCGAAATGAAAATTTAATTATTTTTGAAGGGTTCTAATCTAGCGTGGGAATGCGTAGTTGATAGCGACCACAAAAGTTGACATTGTTGTAGAAGTTGACATTGAAAAAACTCTTATGCCCTTTTGTTTTCCGGCAAATCTGTTTAAGAAAACGGTTGCATTCAAGGCACTAATGGGAGTCACATGGCTGAGACGTCTCGGTTTTAAGTTTTTTTTGCTGTCTGTGGAATGCATATATACAGAAACTATCCAGAGTTGTTTCATTTCAATAACCATCCTTACCAAACTTTTTGTATGCAGGTTTGACTAAACCAAAGCCGCCTTTGAAACCAAATCAGTACACCTATTCGCATGTAAAGAAAATGACAAGAAATTTCAAAAGAGTATTTGGCAAAGGAGGGCTTGGTGTAGTTTATCATGGAGATTTAAACCACCAAAAAGTTGCAGTAAAGATGCTAAACCGAGCATTCATCTATAACACTGAAGAGTTTACAACAGGGGTAATTTTGTAAAAAAAAACGTAAGAAAATATTGTTTCCATAAAATTTGAATGAGTTACTTTGTTGATTAGGTTGAGGAGTTTGTAAAAGTTTATCACAGAAACTTGGTGAGACTCACTGGGTATTGCGATGAAAGTGACCACGACTTGGCACTAATCTACGAATTCATGGAGAATGGAGACTTGAAGGATCATCTATCCGGTGTGAACCACATTCTATAGTCTGTGTTTACTTCTCTCGTGTTAAATTATACAACTAACCGCATTTTGCTTTTGATGTAACAGGGAAGTTTGGTAATGTTGTTAGCTGGGAAAGCAGGTTGAAAATCTCCATTGGAGTAGCAAAGGGTAACTTGAGCTCTAAGTTAGAGAAATAGAGTTTCTCCGAAAATGACTTTGTAAAGTGTTTTTGGCAGGTCTGTGTTATTTGCATGGTGGTTTCACGGATCCGATCATTCACAGATTTGTTAAGCCGACAAATATCCTATTAGACAGAAACTTTGAACCAAAATTGGCTGATTCCGGGATGTCCCCAAACGACCCTGAAACACACTTCTCAAAGAAGATTTATGTTAATCCTGGAAGATCAGGATACATGGATGACCAGTAAGAAAAGATGAATCTTTTCCTTACAATATGGACTCGGAACATGTTATTCACTGTTGGTATTGGATAATGCAGATACTTGAACGTAAATTGGTTAACGGAAAGTAGCGATGTCTATAGCTTTGGGATTGTTCTCTTGGAGATGATAACCAATCAGCCTGTGATTGACAACAACCGTGAAAGTCCCCACATTTCCAAGTGGGTCGATTTAAAGGTCGCGGAAGGCCATACGCTTGAGATTGTTGATCCCAGGCTAAACAATGACTTTGACACTAGCTCAGTTTGTAAAGCAATAGAGATAGCACTTGCTTGTGCAGCAAATAAACGTGGTGAGAGGCCAATCATCTTCAAAGTTGAAATGGTGCTCCAAGAGTGTTTGGCCTTGGAGATGGCTCGGAGGACTCAAGGTAAGGAGATAACCCAAAAGACTCACTGATCGACACAACACAACCATGACTTCAATAATCTCACCTTTTGTGTTTTTCTAACTTTGAATCATCTTGTCTTTGCTGCTTTTATTACTTTCCTCTCTAAAAGAGTAAAAGACAGATCGATCGTACGTTGCTTTGTTCTCACACGGTTGCTGCATTTTATGTCCATTTTCAGCAAAGTTTGAAAATACAATCCTCTATGTTCCTCCTGAAAAATACGACTTTTCTCTCCAATCGACCATAGGGTTATAAACTTAATAGAATAATGCAAAAAAGCTATGAGCCAATAGATTCAAATTGCAACTTCAAACAGTTTAATTTTCCTAAACAAGACGACCCCACTGATGAGAGAATACTTGACTAAAAATCTAATTGGTATCCAACTTAAACTTATCAATAAACAACCCACAAAAAAAGAAACTAAAAACTAGAATATTGGCTTACACTTGTAACAAGACCCTCTTTTATGATCATTTTGGCTTCAAGATCCACTTTTAACAAAACATTTGTCCTCATGAACTAGTTCAGCAAAAGCGTGAATACGCCAAATGGTTCTTTTTCGAGATATTGTTAAATGAACAAAAAATCTCACATCGGTTAGATGTGAGAATGACCACTGCATTATAAAATCTTATGGGACCCTCCACTCATAAGCTAGCTTTTGGGTGGAAGAGAAAATTTATGAGCTTTGTGGGCTTGATTATGAGCCTTTGTGGAACAAAAACCATATCAAATGGTATCAGAACCTATCAAACCTGGGACACGCGACATTCCGGTGAGGTTTCCAGTGAAGATGTTCACCGGAATGACCGGTTCTTGGGTACGTTGTAAACGTTGCAGCGAGCACTACGTCGTGGTGTATTAAAATGTTAAAAACGTAGTTCGGTTGAATGAGAAATGGAGTATCAAAGTGGGTATCTTGAAATACAAGTAAAGCTTGATAAGTGTTTATTAAATCCCACCTTGGATGAGATTTGGATTTGGATTTGAATTGGTTAATTGGGTTTTATGTCCACTAGCTAATTCTGAAGACCATATTCATGTTGGTTCTGTTTGGTTTTGGTTCAAACAAATAAAGAACAAATGAAACCAAATCTAATTAAGAAAATATTATGTCTTTGATTTAGTCAAAGAATAATATTTTGTGAATCAGTTACGTGATCAACTCTGGTGTTTAATTCAACTTGATGATGATTGAAACGTTTTGATTCTCTCCATTATTTCCCAATTCATTGACATATTTATTGGGATCAAAGAGAGGCTATAAAACTCTCTTTGGTGCTCTCATTCAGAGATAGAACATAGAATACAATCCTTCACTTGCTTTTATCAAAAGTACAACACAAACTAGCGTTCGCTGTCTTCTCTCTCAAGTGGTGTGAGATTGAAGAGATAAACAGTTTTATCCTGGGATTCTTAAGCGTATCAAACCGGCACATTACGGGCGTTTAAAGAATCAAGGAAAGAGGTATCTTTCTCGACTCTGTTTTATTCCGTTTCAATTCGACTACGGTATTCCCGAATCCCAAAAGTTAGAAAGTTATTGTCTGTGCTTTAGCTTCATATGAGATTGCCTATTGTAGTAAATCATGTGCTTACAGAGTGGAGTTATGGCCTTTGTGGGCTTGGTTATGGGCCTTTGTGGGACAAAAACCATATCACATATAAGGAGAAATATAATCAGTGAAAACACCTGATTATCCCGAGATCTCTGCTGGAACAAGAACTTGAGGTCTTAAAATTGCATGCACAAAAGCAAAGGCTTGTTAGTTGTCGAAATATTAAGGTGTAATGTAGATCGATAATATTTTTTTATGTACACAAATATAGTATTTTTGATATTTAGTATCCAGTATGCAAATCATGGTGTATTTTATGTCCATGCAGAAATCGGCATATTTAAGGGGGTTATATTAATTAAAATAGGAGGATAAGTTTTTATATATGGCAGCACACCAGACGTTTTTATTGATGGTTTTGAGAATTACACAATACGGTATTGAAATGAGTAGAAGTGAGTCATCTCTATCTCTTTTTTTGTCACAACATTTTATTCATGGTCGTGAAGAAATAAAACACCAAATAGTATTGAGATTTGACCATTGAATTTTCTTGGGCCTCAACAACATGATGGCGTTTGAAAAGACAGATCGGTTCATTCTTGTTGTTCTTTGTGATTTTCTCTTAACTCTACTAAACTGATCCATTTTGACTCCAATAATTATCTCCTTAGTTTCTCTGTCAGAGTTTCATAACCAGTTTCAAGGTAGCAAGTTTATTTGTCTACAAACAAGTTTTCAGTGAGATTAATAATAAAATTAGAGAGAGTTTCTCTTGGTTTATTTAAGATGTGTTTTTGAATAGTTTTTGGATCTATTTCTCTTAGTAGGATTCTTTGAAACTAGATTTGTGTTATTATTACAAAAGCATTCCACACCTTTACGTGGCGAACTTGAATCCATCATCATTCCATCTCCATCAATTGTCCAACTAAAGAGAATCTTGAGATCAGTTAGTTAAATCCATCCGTCCACATCACATCCGGCCATCTATTGATCATTTGGAGAGTGTCTAGAGACCAACAATTTGATTCCGCGTCTATCCCAGTAAGATCGATTCCAATCTTACATCACCCGTGAGTTTTGCAAAAATAGAGATAAGAAGTTTGTCTAATCTGAATTACATATAGTGATAATAAATTCGTTAAGAATAGGACCTGGAATTCAACCCACCAAACAATTTACAATGGAAGTTGAGATGTGATATAAACAATATGTAAGGGACATGTGTTAGTTTAATGTTTTTGAGTTGAAAGTACATAAAACTTAACTTGGTATCAAAGTATGAACACATGTTCCTCCATTCGAATTGACATCGATAAGCCTGATAGTAGTTCTATCAATCTGACCCAAAATCGGCCCGATCTGAAATTAATGCGACCTGTCTAACCCTTAATTAGTTCTACACTGGGATACTATCGTAAAGATGAATGTCTAGAAGCCCATTCCTTTTAAGGGGTGTGTGAAGAATAACAGAAGTTGAAATGCGACTAAAGCAATATATAATGAACTAATTAATTTATTACCAATGAATAAGTTGAAAACTGAAACTTAGCACTCCTACTTTAAAATCCCTTTATGCCCTTGAGACAAATATAAACAGAAGAACAATACACGTCAACGACCACTTGAAAGCCATCTCTCTCCCTCTAAATATTTCGTCATTAGTCATGTGTGCTATGAAAACCTACACTTTCCTCATTCCTGTATTGATAGGTTCTTTGTAATAATTAAAGACAAGTTGAAAATTTCTGACCAAGTAACTAACATATAACAGATGTCTAGTTGCCCACTAGAAAACGTATCATTCGTCAATTAGACTTCTTTATTGTAGAAACTATGACATGTTATCACGTTTTCAAAAAATTGAATTGGTAAAGTCCTTTGCCTGAAATGTGCAAATAAATTTAATGGCTTCATTGCTTATAAACTTCTTTTGTAGTTCATAACTTGGTACTGACTTTCTTGTTTTTGCTTGGAAAGTTAGAGAATATGAAGACTGCCCATGGGATTTTTATGGTCGCACTTATAGCAGCTTTCGATATTATTCACTTTGCTCAAGCTCATGGCAGCGGTCATCATCAAGAAGGTATCTATCAACACTTTAATGTTACGCTTGTATTGTAGTTTTTATTAAGAATAAATTAGAAAACTTACCACTTTTACCATTCCTGATACTCTATGATCGTGCGATAAGAACAAAGATGGAATTGACTTAGATAGACTGCGCAGTTAGGGGATCTTATTTTCCTAATCAATATTTTTGAATTTTACAATTACTCCCCCTCTACTTTTTTTTTCTTCAAATTATTCCTCTTTCATTTTATTATAATTTATGTTTACTTCTCATCATAATTATTTAAATCTTTCTCTACTTCTTAGAATATTATATTTTAGTTAATTACATATTATAATCACAGGAGATTACAATGTATTATGTTTTTGTAGATGTAAGTATGGACGTAAGCGAATGTATATGAAATCAACATATAATCTATATGAACTATGAATAAGGAAGCTCAAATCTTATACTGCATAACCATAATTTTGTATGGATATCCACAAAATTATGGTTGACATCTATAAAATATAATGGTGGTGGATGTTCAAAAAATTATTGGTGGTCGTCGAAAAAATTAGTCCAATTCTGTCACAAAATAGGTAAACCCCTATAAAAAAAATCTAGTCACTTCTAAATCATTTTCTTTTACTGAACATGAACGTCAAATGAGTAAACCGTCCAATATCATTTATTTTCTTCATAAATTGCTAGGAAACTAGCAAATAAACAAAAGTGTCAAAAGTACTAACAATATATGGACCATGAAAGGGGCTTTACAAAAATACTAACAACGCATGAGTTTCCCACTTCATGAATGGGGGTTTATTGGTCGTGTTTTTCAAGTTTTACCGAATGTGGAAAGAGATGGTCCTCTAGGTCACTTTCTTTCATTGGATGCAATTAAGAGCAGCTTTACTTGTACTTGAATTGAGACACCATCAGTTCGCAAAAGCACTAGTTTTAAATTTTTAATTATACCATTAATTTGTGAATGTGTAAATACTCAAGTAAAAACCAATTGCTTTCAAGTCTTGAAATCTATGTCATTTATATATTAGGTTAGGTTCCTTCTCACTTACAATATGGGATTCCTGACAAGATTAACCTCTATATTTACTAGGCTTTATCAGCTTGGATTGTGGGTTATCCCCAACTGAGCTGTCTCCTTATTCCGAACCGATAACTGGATTACAGTTCTCTTCGGATTCAAACTTTACCAAGAGTGGAAAAATTGCTAGAATTCAGAAAAGTCTCGAGGAAAATTACTTAAAGCAACATATAACGCTGAGATACTTTCCAGACGGAATACGCAACTGTTACAATCTAACTGTCAAGAAGGGTGCAAACTACTTGATAAGAGCTAGACATGTATATGGAAATTATGACGGTCTTAATATTTATCCTAAATTTGATCTATATTTAGGCCCTAATTTTTGGGTAACAATAGACATGTCAAAATATGGAAATGGTACATGGGAGGAGATCTTTCACATTCCGAGATCAAAGTCACTGGATTTGTGTCTTGTTAAGACAGGCACATCGACACCATTTATATCAGCCATAGAACTAAGGCCATTACCAAATAACAGTTACGTCAATACATCGGGTTCGTTGAAGACTTTCATGCGGTTCTACCTTAGCACTTCAGAGGACACTCTAAGGTAAGTCAACTTCAAAATGATCTTATATATAATTATATTTTTATTCATTTAAGATAAGCTAATAATACAATAAGGGACTATTGTTTGTGTAACTGGATACTGCGTCTAGAAACTGCATCTCGACGCAATAGGTGGGTGCAATATCTAGACGGAGTTTGTTTCTAAATTTGGTTTTTGCATCTAGATATTGCATATGAACGTAGTTGTGTTTTTTTGTGCGTTAGTATAGATTATCTAAATGCACCTTATAACCTGATAAAAAAGACATGCTTTATGTTTATGATAGTTTTTGTATGATCTAAATTATGTTTACAACTAAATATATATATATTTTTTTTTCTCAAAAACATAGAAAGTTATTTTTTCACAGAAAACCGGAATTTGCGGCTAACGCAACTTTTTTATATTCTACGAGGAAATGCATTGCGATTGTGGCAAGAAAACGTAATTTTTGGTTTTAACAAAAAAATGCAATATTTCAGTTTTGGCAGAAAAAAAAAACGCAATATTGAGCTTTTGAATTTTTGACAGAAAAAAAACAATTTTGTGGGTTGGGAAAAAAACACAATTTTGCGGGTTGTGGAAAAATGCAATTTTCCGGTTTTTGTGAAAAACATAATTTAATGAGGGTAATTGGATGCATTTGGTAATCCAAAACATGTAGTGATACTTCTTATTTTGCCATAAATAAAGAACAACATCTAGATGTTGCATTATCTAGAAGATGAAACGAACAACTCCTAATACTATTGTGACACGAGCAGGTTCCCAGAAGATAACTATGATAGAATGTGGGGGACATACTTTGCATCGTGGTGGACGGAGGTTTCTACAAGTCTTAGAGTGGACACCTCCGATAGGTTTTCTCTACCGCAAGCTGCAGCCACAACCGCTGCAACACCTACAGATACGAGTGCACCTTTGGAAATTACCATCAATCTTGAGTTCCCAAATGATAAGGTTTTCATGTATCTCCACTTCTCAGAAGTTCAAGCCTTAGAGAACAACGAGACTCGGGAATTCGACATTTTATTGAATGAAGAATCTGTTGCGGACTCTTATAGCCCTAAATATTTGCAGTCCGATGTGGTAAGCAACCTTTCTCCAGTTACTTGCGAAGATGGGGTATGCAACATAATGCTGTCGGAATCTAGTGAATCTACCCACCCACCTCTTCTCAACGCCTTTGAAATCTTCACAGTTGCCGACTTCCCTCATTCCGAAACAAATGAAAATGATGGTACGGTAGTGAGTTCTATAACATGAGTGCTAATTAAATCTAACATAATCTCCAACTTTATGACAGTGCTTGCTATCAAAAGCATCAAATCAACCTATGGATTAAGTAGAATCTCATGGCAAGGAGATCCCTGCGCCCCTCGAGCGTTTTTGTGGGACGGACTAAATTGCAACGATAAGAATATTTCTATACCACCAAGAATCACTTCCTTGTGAGAATTCACTCGTTTTTAGATTTTTTACAAAAAAACATTTCATAACTACATTACTCATTTTGTTTCTTAATCTATTTAAACAGAAATTTGTCTTCAAGTGGATTGACCGGAATTGTAGCAGCCGGAATTCAAAATCTTACCTTTTTAGAAAAGTTGTAAGTATTGAACTGTCGAGGCTAAAATATCCTACAAGAAAATCTACTTATGATTTCATCCAAAACACAGGGACTTGTCAAATAACAATTTGACTGGAGGAGTGCCTGAATTTCTGGCTAAAATGAAATCGTTGTTACTCATGTAAGTTTCTCGACACTTTTAGTCATCACACAATTCTTGAAGATCATGTTGAATAAATATTTTGTCTATATTAATAGAAACTTGAGCAAGAATAATATGAATGGTTCAATTCCACAAGCTCTACGTGATAGAGAAAAGGATGGACTGAAATTATTGTAAGATAGAACTCCACCCATATGCAAAATTCCTTTAAAAAATCGTTAGCATTGTGCAATCTAAAGACTCGCGATCCTTTTGTTTTCTAGTGTTGGTGAAGATGAGATGAATATTAATCAATGTTCATCTGGTTCATGTGACACAAAGAAAAAATTTCCAGTGATGATTGTTGCACTAGCTGCTTCGGCGGCCGTGGTGATCATTGTAGTGGTACTGGTTCTCATTTTTGTGTTCAGGAAGAAAAAGGAACCAAGTCCCGTGAAAGGTACTTGCAGACACCTATTATAAAATCAATAAAGTATTTTATATTATAAGGTGTCATTGTTTTTACCAACAAATATTATCTACAGATACACCCCCAACCCCAGTTATGCCACGGGCGATTGTCACACCAACTAGTACACCTGAGACATCAATCGAGACAAAAAGCAGAAAATTTACATATTCAGAGGTTATGGAAATGACAAACAACTTCCAAAGAGCTTTAGGTGAAGGAGGGTTTGGCATTGTCTATCATGGTTATTTGAACGATTCAGAGCAAGTAGCTGTTAAAGTACTTTCCCAATCATCATCACAAGGCTATAAACACTTCAAGGCAGAGGTATAACATGTTCAAATCTTTTGCAATGTATATAAAAAAAGTTGTCACCTTTAGGGCTAGCTTAAATCATATGTTCATTTTACATTTTTGGTCAGGTTGAACTTCTTCTGAGGGTTCACCACGTAAATTTGGTAAGCCTTGTAGGGTATTGCGATGAACGAGATTATTTAGCTCTAATCTACGAATACATGTCCAACGGAGACTTAAAATACCATTTGTCAGGTGGGAAAATCTATGACATTAGCATTTTTATTTCTTAATTATCACAACAATGATTTTAGAAACCACTGTAGGAAAACACGGTGGCCCTGTTTTAAGCTGGAGTACTCGACTACGAATAGCTATCGATGCCGGATTAGGTTTGTACTAACTCAAGACCATTTAAGTGACGTGTTTTTTGCCATCAGAAAGAACTTATTGTGATCACTGAACATAAATGATTCAAATTTATATATATAAAGATGATTTATCGCTAAAAAGAGCATTTGTTAATTTTCTTAGGACTGGAATACTTACACACGGGATGCAGACCATCAATGGTGCATAGAGATGTTAAGAGTACAAATATATTGTTGGACGAGCGGTTTACTGCCAAAATTGCAGATTTTGGGCTTTCAAGATCTTGCCAACTAACTGAAACTCATGTTTCAACGGTTGTTGCTGGTACTCCTGGATATCTTGATCCTGAGTAAGTTATCTTTAGTTGACTCTTGGATGAATCTCCTCTGTTTATATATATATATCTGAAAATTTCACACCAATGTCCAGATGAATCATCGATGAAAACTTCACCGCGTTACACATTTATCTTTATTGGTATATTAAAATGTACTACGTGTTCTTGTCTTGCCAGATATTACAGAACAGGCCGGTTGGCAGAGATGAGCGACGTCTACAGTTTCGGGATCGTATTACTGGAGATGATTACAAATCAACGTGTGATTGACCAGAATCGTGAAAAATCACACATAACAGAATGGGTGGCATTTGCAGTTAATAGGGGAGATATTACCAAGATCATGGATCCTAAACTTTATGGCGATTATGATGTTCGTTCTGTTTGGAGAGCTCTTGAATTGGCTATGTTGTGTGCATGCCCTTCATCCGAAAAACGACCTAGCATGTCACAAGTTGTTAGCGAACTAAAAGAGTGTCTTACTTCTGAAAATACGATGAGACGACGTAAGAATCAAGATATGGATTCACAAAGTTCCGTTGAACTGAGCATGAGCTTTGATACCAAGGATGTCCCTAGTGCAAGATAGTATTTTGCAAATAAGCCTTGTTTGTATCGATGTATTTTTACTTCTTGTATTGTTATTTTGTCAAAATAGTGTTTTTATTTATGTTTCGTGGCCTAAGAACTAAATAGGAGAGGATAAATGTAACATTCTTTTGATCTCGCGCTATCTCATTAATTTATTTGTTGTTTGAATTTCTTGCAGTTACCTTCCACATTCACAAGTTATTTAATTCTTCTTGTAAAAGAAAATCAAAGCCAATATAATTATGGCTACACATAAGCAAACACACTGAACTACGACAGACGAGGTTTAGGGTTTAGGGTCATGAACTAGTGTTTGGTCCCATGTGTCGGAATTTTCTAACCCTTTATATTCTATCGAAGATGCGTCGGATAAAACCAACGAAGTTCGTCGAGCAAAGTAAATTTTATATAGTTGTTTGAAAATATGCTGAAAATCCTTATGAATTTTATATATAAGTACCTCAACCCACTTTCATAAAAATGCTCTCAAGAAACATGGTATAGAAATATCTTCTTCAAGTGCCAATAACAGTTTATGATCGTGTATGAGGGACGAGTCTAGTTACTCTGAAGTTCACAGAAGGATCTTATCAAGCTCATGTGATTTGTGCGTCAAACCAAGATAGATGCCCACAAACTGCTAAGATGTTATGTCCATGTACTCATTGCATTAATCGTAGATTATGACAAACGATGAAGTATGGAGGTACTTGTATAGTAGAAATTTTATGCTAGGTTACAAGATTTGGTACTCACATGGTGAAGATGATTCATACATGAGTTAAGCTAGTACTAGTGTCCACCAAGTTGCGGATAGGTTAGTGGAACCAACAACGGAAGCGTCAAAAGTAGGTAATGTTTCAAATAGTTAAGGATGCATTTCTTTTCAGGAAAAAACTGGTTGGTTGGTCCCCTCCAAGGTTTGGGTTTTGATGTAGAGAAAGTTTTCCATATAGTTTTACTGTAAGGACACAATTATGTAGCTGTAGTATATAGGATTATTGTTTTTCAAGAGACTATTTGGAACATAATTCAATCTATTTTCTAACTAAGCTAGGCAATTCAAATGAAAATTAAAAGACATAAATAAATCAAAGCACGAAAGTTATTGTTTTAAAACGGTGGGAAAAAACGTTAGGTCTTGGGATTTGTTCGGGATGTCTGAATCTAAGCGGAAATCTACCTAGTAATCTAATTAAGGAATGTTCTAGAACAAAAACACGAGTCTATAGAGAACCAGCTTCCGCTGTAAAACTTTAACTATGCCTAGTTAGCTAAACTACCAATTTAACCATATAAATACCTATACAAGACCCTGAAACACACTAAAACAAAGACTCTAAAACCATAAAAATCACAATATATAGGCCTTGGTTTCATAAATGGACCTTCTGATGGGCTTTTTCTTCGGAGAGGGCATCAGGCTACTTTGATCAGGTTTGGACCGCTTCTAAGCTCACTTCAAGGTGGATTATGAGCATTCCAGGGTAGATATTTTCAAGGGTCGTGGCCTTGTTTGGATGAACCTGGAAAATGTCTCAGTACGAGGTTTGATCTGTCATAGAGCACATTCGAGTCAAAACAACAACTGCGTGAAGACTCCGAAAAGCATGAAGGGGTGTCTTTTCCTATATTTTTCGACGCTCTAGAGAAAAAGAGGAAAGGCTATGGGAATGAGGTCGGGAATAAGAAATAAATTCGGAAAAAAAAAGGAAGGTTGGTTGACTCCAACCCATAAAGAAAGTTTTTTTTTTGGATTTCTTAATCTTTTTGACGAGCTATTTGGTGGAAGATAAGGAAAAAAATAGTTTTGGGTGAAGTTGGATCAAAAGTGACTGGAAAATAAAGCCTATGAATTCTCTCGAAGGAGAAAATGGAAAGATCTCTGAAGAAACAAGAGACAATGATTTTAGACCAAAAACCTCTTAAAGATCAGACTTGTAGGGTTTTAAAAAATAAAAGATAAGAACTTTGATGAAAATTGGCGAAAAGAGAAAGATATCTAGAGTTTATCCTCTGTGTCTCTTACATATCAGATTGATGCATCTTGGCATGACAGTGGATTGGGGTGTTTCTACAGGATATATGGGGCATTATGTTTTGGGGTTGTAAGGATGTAGATGGAGTCTTCCATCACTACAAGCAAAGCTTGACCGTCTTCTTTGGGCTATGTCATGTCTTTTAGAGAGACACTACCTTTTGATTAAGATAGAGATGGACTGTTGGAAACTTCTTTTGATGATATAGAATAACTCGGATTGGCCTACATTTTGCTCGTGTTTGGACTACTTTATCTCCCTGATAGGTTTTAGCCTAGTTTTCATACCTCGATCTTCTAACCTCTGTGTCAATGACGGTTTGGTTAAACTCGGTCGCAAAAATATCTGAACGGTTTAACTAATATATGCTTATTTCGATGTAAGAAAAAATGAGATTAGGTTTTAACAACTTCCAACCCAACAGAAGCAGTTTCTACTTGAAAAGTAAAAATATATTGGAGCACTAAAAAGTGTTTTGATAAGATTTTGACAGAGGAAAATCGGATTCTTAGGTCATGTGGTCTCGTATATAGAAATATTCATTGATCCATAAAAGATCAATACAAATCCCGGAGCGTAATCGATTATTGAGTATGTGGTCTCATATAAAGAAATATCAGTTGATTTAGAAAATATCAAGGCAATCGATGATTGGCCCAGATCGTGGAATTTTTAATAGGAAAAAATACATTGTTTCTTTAAAGATATCAAGTAATAAACCAATTGGATATATACTTCCGGACACAATAAAATGATTTCGAATAAGAGAAACTGAAATTGTTTTAGAAGAAGTTGACTTTGAAAAAAATAACATTTTTGGTAGAGATACGAGTTGCATTCTAGGCAATGGCAATGACATGGAATCAAAAAGAGATCATCTAAATTATTTCTCCAAATCAAGATTATCATATGAAGATCAAGATAATTTAATTCCAATGATTTATTTTCATAGATTTTGATCTTCATAATAATTTACTCTTTACTTATTTTGTCATTAATTTATTTATTTTCCTTGTAATGCTTATACCACTAGTTTGTAATAGCATATAAAAGCTCACAAATAATAAGTTTAATAACAAAAGTTAGAGAGATTCTCTTCGTTTATTCAAGATGTGTTCTTCAATAATTTTTGAATCTATGCCTCTTAGTGGATTCCTTGAAACTAGATTTGTGTTGTATCACGAGGCTTTCACACCTTGTGTGGTGCACTTCGATCCACCCTCACTTTCATTGTTTCTCGAGTTAGTTAGAGAGGTACTTAGACCAGCTAACAACTCACCCCTTCATTCCATCGTGTCTCGAGTTAGTTAGAGAGGTCCTTAGACCAGCTAATAACTCACCCCTTCCTCCATCTCTACCATCGGTCATTTTCCGCATCAAGCTTGGAATCTTTAGATTATCTCGTGATTATAAGTTTGGTGGAATCCAAACTCATATCATTGTATGTCAAAACTCAAATGCCCAAAATCAAACATTTAAGAACGTCAAGTCGTATCCGTTTGTCTAACAATTTTTCTTACCAAATTTGTTTTTTTTAAATGCAGGTTCGACTAAACCAATTTCGATATTGGCAGACAATCAATACACCTATTCTCAGGTTAAGAACATTACAAAAAATTTCGATAGAGTTGTTGGCAAAGGAGGGTTTGGTGTAGTTTATGACGGAGTTTTAAACGACCAAAAAGTAGCGGTAAAGACGCTAAACCGAACATCCATCTATGACATTGAGCAATTAACCGCATAAGTAATTTCATTGAAAATGGAAAATTATTGTTTCGTAGATATTAGATCTCCATTGATTGACCGGTTTGTTGCTAGATCAGGTTCACACCTTTCTAAGTTAGTTGTTTCTCAACAACACCAACTACGCTTGAGCTCTTAACTGAATCCCCATTAAAAGATTATCTGAATTTTGTTAAGTATTGTAACTTTCTTAAGGTTTTTAAGGTTTTGACAAATGCTTAAAACTATAAACTTATTGAAAACTCATATTGCTTTGATATGTCGAAATTTATTACTTTCTTAAGGTTTTTAAGGTTTTCAAGTATATAATGCTTACTTTCTTAAAACTGTAAACTTATTGAAAACTGTAAACTTTTTTAAGGTTTTTTAACGTTTTAGAGTTTGTCGGAAATCTCAGATAAGGTTAGTTTGTTGAATGTGTTATGATTTGTTGTTATCGATGGTAAAGCTTATGAGTTTTTGTCGCTTTCTTGTCTGATTATAAGCTATGTTTGAGTAAGTTAAGATTTGATAAAATCATTTTTGGGTAATTGATAAAATCAAATTTTTCTTTGTCAAGTTGATAAAAGACTTTTATTATATTTTTGTTGAATTACACTAACCGTTATATACTTAAACATTATATAATATATTACAATAAGCACTATATACTTAAGCAATATAATTTATATTAATTACAGTAAGTCCATAGATTTAGATCAGATTTTGTTAAATTACAGTAACCATTAACGTTTGATTGTGTTTATCCAGATGTGTTCATATCTTGTCCCTGATGTTATAAGTTGTCTCTGATGATAATATTTTATTACATGTCATATATACAACAACAAATTCAAAAAGTAGTGTCTTTATATAGTGAACAAATTCAAAAAGTTGTGTCTTTATATAGTGATTTTTCAATTTATATGTAATTTGTTTTAGATATTTTCAAATAGTTGTGTATTTATATTTATAATTTTTAATTTTGAAAAGTCGTGTTTTACTATGTAAGTTTTTAATTCGTCATATATAGTATACAATATCAAAGACAATAAATGCTTTTTAGAAGTTGTGTTTTTATATTGTGACTTTTTAATTTACATATAATTTGTTTTAGATGTTTTCAAATAATAATGTTAAGATTTCATTTTTAAAAATTGTATTTTTACAATGTAACTTTAAAATTATTCATATATACATTCTTAAACTAACAGACTTTTCAAAATTTACATATAATTTATTTTAGATGTTTTCAAATAATTTTGTCTTTATATTGCTATTTTCAATTTTCAACAGTTGTATTTTTTCAATTTAACTTTTTAATTAATCTATATACAATCTAATAGGTCATGGTCCCTTCAACAAAATATTTATATAAAAAAAATAAGAAAAACAAACCTCAAACCAATGATAATATTTTTATTTTAGGTCATATATACAATAGCAAATTCACTAAATGCTATTAAATTTTGTGTCTTTATATAGTGACTTTTCAATTTACATATAACGTGTTGATATTTTTAAATAACTACATATTTACATTGCGATTTTTAATTTTGAAAAATTGTGTCTTTACTAAGTTATGAATTTGTCATATATACAATATAAAATTCATTAAATGCTTCTAAGAGTTGTGCCTTAAGAGCATCGTCAACGGTGTTTCCGTTGGCTCTTTCCAATGAATTTTTTTTTTAAAGCTGAAAAAAATATTAAAAGGGAACCAATCGCGGCGCGACACGTGTTACGTAAGGCCTTTGATTGGCTTAAGAACCGATCATTAATTAAGAGATTTTCGGTTCGATTTTTTAAAAAATGTGGAATCCATGACTTTTTTATTAATATTTTTCTTAAAACCCACGCTAAGAACAATGTTTTTTTACCAATGAACATGCTCTAATATTGTGACTTTTCAATTTACAAATAACTTGTTTTAGATGTCTTCAAATAATGTATTTACTTTAATTTTCAAAATATTGAACTTTTACAATTTAAATTTTAAATTCGTTTTATATACAATCGTAAATTCAATAAATGCTTCTAAAATTTGTGTCTTAATATAGTGAATTTTCAATTTATATATAACACTTTTTAGATGTTTTAATGAAGGAATTTGTGTAGGTTTTAAAACTTTTTCTAAAACCCTAATGACAAATTCTAGCTCTTGAATCATGTTTATTGAATCTATTATACAGATCTCGAGTATACCTGGAGTTTATGAGCAGCGGAAGATGATCAGGATCTCGAGATCAAGAGCGCCTCAGATGCTGCGCCTCTGCTGAAAGTCCACACGCACACAAACTGGATCACCGGGATGCTAGTGCCGGAAGAGCTCTCGGGATTCCGTGTTTGTAAGACGGTTGCGGATCAGAGTTAACTCAAAACTTCGTGCCTCTCTATCTTATATAGGGACCACAAAAACCTAATTAATAACCGGGTTAAACCGATGATTAATTAAATCATTAACCAAACCAGTCGGTCTGGTTTTAGTTTTGTGTCGATCGACACAACTACTTGTGTCAGTCAACACACCCCGCAGAAACACATAATAATGTATATCAAATATACATCAACTTGATCATTACATTAATGATCAATCCCAATATTGTTTATCCAGTTTGCTTAGGTGTGTGACCCTATAATATCATATGATACTAGCAATGAGTTCATAATTCATAAGTTATAAGCGGCTTCTAGCAAAACATTATAACTACCCAGTATTACATGATAGTCTTATCTCGACTTCACAACTATATTAGAGTGAATACAAGTATGATATCCATGACATTCCCATCACTTTTTAGATGTTTTAAACCATTGTGTCTTTACATTATAACATTTAACTTTGAAAAATTGTGTTTTTACAATGTACTTTCTGATTCGTCCTATATACAATTCTTTAGGTAATCATCCCCTATACCAAAAAAATTTATATACAAAAAGTAAGAAAAACAAAACCTCAAACCAATGATAATATTTTATCCTATATTTATTTACCACATAAATGGTACTAAATACTCTGTTTTCTATTTTGTTATAAGCGTTTCATGGCCTAAACCTTCCATGGCGTAAAAAATCATTCCAAACTCGAACATTGGGAGTTCATGAATGTTGATAATCTCTCCTCCCAATAAGTTGCTTCGTCTAGGTTTTAACTCATCAATAGCTTCAAATTTAAACACACAAGCAAAACATTAAAAAATAATCATATATACAATAGAAAATTCAATAAATGTTTCTAAACATTATGTCTTTATATAGTGACTTTCACTTTATATATAATTTGTTTGTCTTTACATTGTAACTTTTAATTTTGAAAATTTATGTCTTTAGAATGTAATTTTTTGATTCGTCATATATACAATAATAAATTCAATAAACAAATACTTATAAACGTTGTGTCTTTATTTAGTGACTTTTCATTTATACATATAACTTGTTTTAGATGTTTCAAATAATTGTGTCTTTATACTGTAATTTTTAATTTAGAAAAGTTGTATATTTACAATGTAACTTTTTTATTCATCATATATGCAATAACAAATTCAATGAATGCTTTTAAAAGTTGTGTCTTTATTTAGTGTACTTTTCAATTTACATATAACTTGTTTTAGATTTTTTCAGATATTTTTCTTTACACTGTATCTTTTAATTTTGAAAAATTATGTCTTTACAATGTAACTTTTTAATTAGCATATTTTCACATATAAATTCTTTATGAGAGTTTTTGTATTCACATATAACTTCTTTTGTTATTTCCTTTCGAACACGTCTTTTCAAATCTATTTATATAATTTTCTTTCTCGTAAAATAATCCATTTTCATATTTATTTTTTTCATGATTAATTCGAACGACGATTTTTAATTTATACGAATCTATACGATTTAAGAAGTTAGTTTTGTTATTTTCCACTATATCCATCGAAAGTAATATATCGTTTTGTCTATAGATTCTAAATCTATTTTACGGTTATACAATAATAATCTTATTAAAATCATTAAAAAGTTATTTTTTCGTTGAAACTTTTCAATTCGCATTTTTCACATTTAATTTATTTTCGAATTGTCTTTTAAGACATACATTTTTGGATTAGAGAGTTGTGTCCTTTACTTACTCATTTTCTTTCAACTACTTAATATTATTTGTTTAAAATAAACTATGACTTTTTTAGGGTATTAATTTTATCGTGGATCTAATTAAATTCTAGCTCGAATTCACAGTGATGATTATCAATTGTTTTAGAATTTTTTTCAGCGATATAATATTTTAAAATAAAATAATTTTCATTATTGTTTGATAACGGGACATCTAATTCTAACAATTAAGAATTAATCGTCATGGTCTTTAACCACCAATCACCTAGGTGTCATCATCAATGTCATTTCAACAGAAATGTTATTTATATATAGTAGGAAACTAGGGTTTAAGTTTTTTCACGTAACAATTTATGTTATTTTGTTATAATAAAATCTATGTTGTAACTTTTTAATTTATAACTTATTTTAATCGAAAAGTCGTGTTTTAATGTTGTGTCTACGTTGTAACTTTTCAATTTTTACTTTTTTTTTAATTGAAAAATCATGTATTTACGTCGTGTCTCTACATTATAATTTTTCAATTTATAACTTCTTTTTATTGAAAATTTGTGTCTTTACGTCGTGTCTCTACAATATAACTTTTCAATCCTATTTAACAAATGTATTTTTGTCACATAAACCATCTTCTCATTTTTACATCACTAATTATTTTAAGGTTGGGATCCTTTGACCTCATTTCAGTTTTAAGTTCAAAGGAGACAGGCTCAAGCATGATTGTCCTTGGTATTGAAAGAGTTTACAATATTTTAAGAGTAGTAGAGGTTTTTACCTCAACATAAGTCTTTTGCTAAAACAATCAAATAATCAATAACATTGAAGAAAGTGCAAAATCCAATGTATCGAGTAAAATTAGCTAATCCTCCTTAATATAACCACACAAATCTATGGCCTTAAGAAAATGACTGATGATGTTAGATCTAAGGTGGGTTGGAGTCGTAATTGTGGTTCCAAAAACACTATAACCCAAAACTATATGTAAGATATCTTCAGAGGTTGTTTAGGTTTTTAATAATGCTTCTAGGGGTAGCTTGTAAATCTCATATTATAATTCAGCTATATGGATTGATGGAAATAAAATTGGAAAAATACAAAATTGATCGATTGAATGAATAAAAATAACATTTCATAGACATATCATTTTATTTGGAAAAAAACTTGAACATAAAAATTAGATTAAACACGGAAATCATATTTGGCTTGTGTTTCTCTTTGTATTTGTAATATTACTATATTTTATATTCTACCAACATGACCTTTTATTTGTTTCAAAATTTCAGTTAATATTTTTTATTCCATTTTATGTGATGTTTTAAAACGTGAATGCATATTACAAAATACCAACCATGTTTAAGATTTTATATGTGTTTTGGATTTGTTTAATACCTAAATTAAGAAATGGTGCAAGGTAAATTTTTTTTGTCTATCAATAATTATCTACATTTTTTAGTTTACAAAAACTATTACTGTAAGCAAAATCGATGAATTTCAAGAAAACTTTGATAAATATCATTCGTCATAGTTATTAAATGAAGAATCACATGATTCTTAGAAAATTTAAAGTATTTCTTGAAATTTAATCGTTTCAAAAAAAAAAAAAATTACTAAAAGAATCTAATATTTAAAATGAGTTTGAGCGCGACCGAATACAATTACATTGAACAAAAAAAATATTATATGAACAAATACAATTATACTAACGGGAAATACCTGAGATATTTATATTAGCGTGGAAACGCGTAAAGTTGGTGATATCCACCGTAGAAATTGACATCCGTTCTTGGAAGTTGACTTGGAACAATTCTTCCGCTCTCTCTAGTATTTTATAGGCTTGGTGTTCCTAAGAAACAAAGACAAATTAACCAGTAGCATTCTAGGAGATGACGGAAATGACAGGGCTGAGGCGTCTCCTTAATAAGTTCCTTTGCTGTGTGTCGAATGGACAAGATCAAACATGTAAGAACCTTAAAAGTCAATTCCTATACCCTTTGTTTTTCTCTAACAATATATACCCAACTTTCTGAGCAGGTATTGAATATGAACCATGGGTCTACATTCCACCGAATCATTACACCTATTCGCAGATAAAGAAAATTACGAAAAAGTTCAATAGAGTTGTTGGAAAAGGAGGGTTTGGTGTAGTTTATCATGGAGTTTTAGACGGCCAACAAGTAGCAGTGAAGATGCTAAACCGAGCCTCTATCTATAACATTGACCAGTTTACCAGAGAGGTAATTTAAATTGAAATAAATAAAATAAAATAAAAACAATACAGATTCATGTATTGAATGTTTTTGTTGGTCGATCGATCAGGTTCACGACTTTAAAAAAGCTCGTCACAAAAACTTGGTGAGCCTCATTGGATTTTGCGATGAAGGTGAACACTTGGCTCTAATCTACGAATTCGTGGAAAATGGAAACTTGAAGGATCATCTATCTGGTATGAAACCACACATTCTAGTTTTGTTTTTACAAATATCAAAAGATAACCATATTTTTGGATGTAACAGGGAAGTTTGGTAATGTCCTTAGCTGGGAAAGCAGGCTGAAAATCTTCATCGGAATAGCAGAAGGTATAATAACTTGAGCTGCAAGGATTCCAATTAATTTCTGAAACTGATATTTTGTAAAAAGTTCATTCACAGGTCTGGAGTATTTGCATAGCGAGTTACGATGCCTTCACAGATATATTAAGCCTACAAATATCCTACTTGACAAAAACTTGGAAGCTAAATTGGCTGATTTCGGGCTGTCTAGATCCTCCCCAAACAACCCTGACAGAGAGACGTCAAACAAGATTTATATAAATCCTGGAAGATCTGAATACCTGCATGACCAGTAAGAAAAAGATGCATTTTTTCCTCATAACTTTTAGTGGACTCGAACATGTTACTCACTGAGCCCGTATTGGATAATGTAGATACTTCACTTCAAACTGGTTAACCCAAAAGAGCGACATTTATAGCTTTGGGATTGTTCTGTTGGAGATGATAACCAATCAGCCTGTGGTTGACAAAAACCGCGAAATTCCTCACATTTCCAGGTGGATTGATTCAAAGGTCGCGGAAGGAGGTAGTAGTCTTGAGATTGTTGATCCAAGGCTAAACAATGACTTTGACACTGGCTCAGTCTTGAAAGCTATGGAGATAGCACTCGATTGTAAAGGTAAGAGGCAAAGCATGAGTCAGGTTGTTAAAGAGCTCAACGAGTGTCTCGCCTTGGAGATTGCTCGAACTCATGGAAGTACTGGGGAGATAACTCAAGAGCCTCGATGATCGACGTGACCGTGAATTCAGTGATCTCTCCATTTGCGTCTTTGCAACTCTCAATCATGCTGCGTTTACTTCTATTTACTCTAAACGAGTAAAAGAGACAGAGATCATAAATTCATAATCACATTATTCTCTCTTTGTTGCTGCATATTGTCCATTTTACAGTTTGTTATATTTTCAGCAATGTTTGACCATATCCTTTAGACCATATGTTATAAAATGAACAGAAGAATGCAAAAAAGCTATGAGCCAATAGATTCAAATCGCAACTTCAAACAGTTTCTTTTCCTAAACAAGACGACCTCAATGAGAATTTTTATTTCAGCTAACCGTATTTGTACCGTATCGAACCGAATTTATACAATTTGGAGTTTTTTGTACAATTCTTCTTAATTGTCATATTCCAAAATCTATTTTATTTATCACCTTTTAATGAATCATTTAATTGCATGTATATTTGTTGATTTACTCATAGAATCTTGTCTTGATGGTATATCATTATCATCTAATGTCGGTATTTATTAGCCATTAGGCAACGTTGCATTATTATTGACGAATGGAACATGATATATAGTTTTACTTGGTGATAGTAAAAAATGATTTACTTGTAAAAACATACTTGTACTTGTTTTGCTATTCTATCCAAGCCTGGCCGAGGAAGAGTTACGGGGTTCTAAAGGATCTACCACTGGATAGATACCTTTGGCAGCTAATCCTCTTGATAGTACGGTAGTCGCAATCCCATGAGCTTATTATCTTAGGTCGGAACAAGTTGATAGCATCCTCTTTGACGCCCCATGTTCTCTCGTGTGGCGGGGGCGTACTAAATAGGATCGTCCGGTTCCTATAGAACCTATCACTAAAATACTCCTAGAAGGGGATAGGGCTAAGCGGAGCGAAAAGGGTTTTCCATGAGATGGGAAATGAAAATGGTTCATTTGAGAAATTCCTACCTCTCTTTCTATCTCTCAGATGTTTGGATTTTTCAAAACTTCATAGATAAAATTTAATTATTTATTAATTTCGATAAATTTTGTTCTCTTTTCTCTTTTCAAAACTCAAACATAGAAACTGTAAAGAAGAGACAATGTACTAAAACACTTGTGTCTAAGACTTGATCCAATTCCTAAACTATCCGGTGCTACAATGTAAATAAGACTTGAAAATAACTCAACCATTAAGGATGAATTCACAAATTAAGGTTGTTGTGAGGAGGATCCACCCAAGCGGCTCGTTTAGGCAAAAAAGTACATGGAGGGGGATTAGAGCTTTTCTCATCACTGAGGGAGTAGTAGTACATGCCTTCGTGTTCCATCATCAACACTGGCATTTTAAAATCTAGATAACTAAAGGAAGGACAGGGTTCCACTGAAAGAATATTCCATGTTTCTCTAGACGGGTCGAAAACCTCAAGGTGGCCACAGGTACTGAGACAATAAAAGATATCATTTGAGAAGAGACATTTGACCCAAGTGGCTCTGCGTAACTGGTTCTCAAAGCGATGTGTGATCCAAACAAAAACAAGCCATGTAAACATACTTTTTGCAGTTTAAAAAAAAAAAAACACACTTTTTGTCATAGTCAAACCAAAGAAAAAGTCTCTGGGCTTTGTCTACCTGTTCATTGGCAAAGAATATAATAGCGTAGATACAAGTTGTTTAAAGAAATCAAGCAATAAACTAATTTGATATATACTTGCGAGCACAACAAAATGATTTCCCATCAGAGAAACTGAAATTGTTTTAGAAGAAGTTGACTTTGACAAAAACAAACAGTTTTGGTAGAGATACCAGTTGCATTCTAGGCTATGGAAATGACAGGACTAAGGCGTCTTGTTTCAAAGTTCATTTGCTGTATGTCAAAACTCGAATGCCCAAATTCAAACATTTAAGAACTTCAAGTTATATCCGTTTGTCTAACCCTTTTTCTTACCAAACCTTTTTTTATATATATGCAGGTTCTACTAAACCAAATCCGCCATTGGCAGACAATCAGTACACCTATTCGCAGGTTAAGAACATTACAAACAATTTCGATAGAGTTGTTGGCAAAGGAGGGTTTGGTGTAGTTTATCATGGATTTCTAAACGACCAACACGTAGCAGTAAAGACACTAAACCGAGCATCCATCTATGACATTGAGCAGTTAACCGCCGAGGTAATTTGGATGAAAATGGAAAACTATCGTATCACAGATATTAGATCTCCATTGATTGACTGGTTAGTTGCTAGATCAGGTTCATACCTTTTTACCAGTTCGTCATAAAAACTTGGTGAGACTCATTGGGTATTGCGATGAAGGCGAGCACTTGGCTCGAATCTACGAATTCGTGGAAAATGGAGACTTGAAGGATCATCTATCTGGTGTCAACCATATTCAGATTTTGCGTGTCCTGTTATCTTCTTCGAGTTGTACGAAATAACAAAAGACAACCGCGTTTTCTGTTAACAGGGAAATTTGGTAATGTCCTTAGCTGGGAAAGCAGACTGAAAATCTCTGTTGAAGTAGCACAAGGTATACTTAAGCTACAGTTAGTGAAACAAAGTTTCTCATTCATGACTGAAACTCATATTTGTCACAGGTCTGGAGTATTTGCATAGCGAGTTAGGTATCATTCACAAATATCCTGTTAGACCGAAACTTTGAAGCAAAATTGGCTGATTTTGGGCTATCTAGATCATCCCCAACCAGTCCTGACACAGAGGAGTCATGTAAGATTTATCTTAATCCTGGCAAGTCTCCATACTTGGATCCTGAGTAAGAATAGATACATCTTTTCCTTGCAACATTTTTATGTACTTGAAGATATCACTCACTTTGCGTCTTTGCATAATGTAGATACTTCAGATCAAACTGGTTAACCAAAAGTAGCGATGTTTATAGCTTTGGGATTGTTCTCTTGGTGATAATAACTAATCAGCCTGTGATTGACAACAACCGTGAACGTCCTCACATTTCTGATTGGGTCGATTTCAAGCTCCACAAAGGCGACATTCAAGAGATTATTGATTCTAGGCTAAACAATGACTTCGCGACTAACTCGGTCTGGAAAGCTTTGGAGATAGCACTCAGTTGTGCATGTGATCAAAGTAGTAAGAGGCCAAGCATGAGCCATGTTGTTAAGGAGCTCAAAGAATGTCTGGCCTTGGAGACAGCTCGGGCTCATTGAAGAACTGGAGAGATATATAACTCAAGAAACTCAATGATTAACATGACCACGAGTCAAATAATCTACCTTTTTGTGTTTTTGCAACTCTGAATCATCTTATCTATGATATTCTATTTCTTCTCTTTAAAAGAGTAAAAGACAGATCATACATTGCACGGAATCCTCTATCTTCCTTCTTCGGACATCGCTATCCACTCGACCATGATTATAAAGAAAATGCAACAATTATTTTACAGACTTAGACAAATATATTAACAGAAAATACGCGAGAAATTGATATTTACGTGGAAACGCGTAAGTTGATGTTATCCACTGTAGAAATTGACATCGTCTTTGGAAGTTGACTTGGAAAAATTCTAGTATTTTATGGCCGTGGTGGTGTGTCTAAGAAACAAACAAACTAGTAGCATCGTAGGAGATGACGGAAGTGACAGGCTTGAGGCGTCTCGTTAACAAGTTCTTTTGATGTGTGTCAAAGGAACAAGATCAAATATGTAAGAACCTTTTAAATCATATCCGCTACTTTGGTTTTTCTAACAATATTTACCCAACTTTCTGTGCAGCTTGTGAATATGAACCACCGAATCATTACACTTATTCGCAGATTACGGAAATTACAAACAATTTCAATAGAGTTGTTGGAAAAGGAGGGTTTGGTGTAGTTTATCATGGAGTCTTAGACGGCCAAAAAGTAGCAGTGAAGATCCTCAACCGAACATCTATCTATAACATTGACCAGTTTACCAGAGAGGTAATTCGGATAAAAATGGAAATTAGTGTTGAAAACAGATTTCCATCAATAGAATGTTTTTGTTGGTCGATCAGGTTCACGACTTTATAAAAGTTTGTCACAAGAACTTGGTGAGCCTCATAGGGTATTGCGATGAAGGAGAACACTTGGCCCTAATCCACGAATTCGTCGCAAATGGAAACTTGAAGGATCATCTATCTAGTATGAAACCACATTCTAGTTTTGGTTTGTACGAATACCAGAAGATTAACCAATTTTTTTTTTTGCTTTGGATGTAACAGGGAAGTTTGGTAATGTCCTTAGCTGGGAAACCAGGTTGAAAATCCTCATCGGAATAGCAGAGGGTAATAACTTGAGCTGCAAGGATTGAAACAAAATTTCACGTTCATGGTTGAATCTTGAAACTGATATTTCAAAAAAGTGCATTCACAGGTCTGGTTTATTTGCATAGCGAGTTGCGAATCCTTCACAGATATATTAAGCCCACATATGTTCTACTAGACGGAAACTTGGAAGCGAAATTGGCTGATTTCGGGCTGTCTAGAGCCTACCCAGACTACTGTTTAATAGAGGATTTAACCAAGATTTATATTAATCCTGGACGATCTGAATATCTGCGTACAGAGTAAGATTAAATGCATATTTCCCTCGAACATGTTACTCACTGCCCGTAAGATTGCATTGCCTTTTAACTTTGTTTTGTGCAACTCTATGTCACGCACTTCAGGTCAAACTGGTTAACCCAAAAGAGAGACATAAATTTCTTTGGGATTCTTCTGTTGGAGATGATAATCAATCAGCGTAGGATCAACAGACATCGCGAAATAGTTTACATTTCCAGGTGGGTTGATTCAAAGGTCGCGAAAGGTGGTATTCTTGAGATTGTTGATCCAAGGCTAAACAATGACTTTGACACTAACTCAGTCTTGAAAGCTATGGAGATCGCACTCGCTTGTAAAGATATGAACCGAAGCACATTTCAGAAAAAAGATGAGCGGCAAAACATGAGTCAGGTTGTTGAAGAGCTCAACGACTGTCTCGCCTTGGAGATTGCTCGGACTCATGGAAGAACTGGGGAGATAACTCAAGAGCCTACGTGACCATGAATTCTATGATCTCACCATTTGGTCTTTGCAACTCTCTATCATCTTCTCTAAGCTGCTTTTATTTCACTTCACTCTAAAAGAGTAAATGACAGATCATACATCGCATTATTCTCCCTTGCATTTTCCAGTTTGTTATATTTTCAGCAATGTTTGACTTTGAACAGCAGACTATGACTTCCTCTTCACTCAACCATAAGGTTATAAAATTAACAGAAGAATGCAAAAAGCTATGAGCCAATCGATTCAAATTGCAACTTCAAACAGTTTCTTTTCCTAAACAAGACGACCCCAATGGAGAATACTTGACTAAAAATCGAATTGGTATCGAGCTAAACTTATCAATAAACAACCCCCAAAAAAGAACCTGGTAACTATAATATTGGCTTACACTTTGGTGACAAGACCCTCTTTCATGATCATTTTCACTTCAAGATTCCACTTTGACAAAACATTTTCCCTCAAGAACTAGTTCAGCAAAAGCATGAATACGCCAAGTGGTTCTTCTTCGAGATGTAAGGAGAGATATAATCAGTAGAAACACCTGATGATCCCGAGATCTCTGCTGGAACAAGAACTTGTGGCTTCCCTAAAGCTATCCTTTTTCCAACTGTATTCGCGTAAAACAGTCCTGGAATGGCTGGCACAAATACATCACTCCTTGAACTTATATAGAAGTCAATCACATTCTCATATTCAGAATTCTCTAATTCAAGATACTTCGCTTTCTTATCTGACGGCATTATCGACTCCTGCCATTTGTCCAGAAACGAAATGATGATTAACAAATGAGTGAAAAAACTTTAGAGACTAAAAGAATCAAGGATTTTAACAGACCTTAGTGAACGTTTTAGGGAAAATGTCTTTGAGAATATTGAGACTGCTCTCCCATCTTGGCTGAGTCAGATATATAGTCGTATCGCTCTCAAATCCAAGCTTCCTCAAGAACAATGCGATCTCTTGTGCATTGTAACAGGTTTTTGATCCCATTGATCCTGTTTCATGACAATTTTTCTTCTCAAGTATCTCAACTCTCAAGTCTATGGCTATGAAACGGCCACCGGATTTCTTCTTCAGCTTCGAAATCATCGATTCAACCAATTCATTCACTGCAGGTTGCAATTCCAAGGAACCAAACATTGCCAAACAAGAAACAGGATCGGTTTCAGCATCCTGAGAGGATTTCCTCAAATTCACAGAAGGGAAATAAGTTGTAACTCTAATGTTCCCTTTGGATTTGAAGATTGGATCGACATGTTCTTTGATGTAATCTTCTGCAACTCGGAATGGGACTTTAACAATGGCGATATCCCTCAGAGATACGTGGCTCGGTAGTTTTTTCACAACTTTGATTACGCTTTCCAAGCTTTTAATGAGTTTATCCACATCATAGATATCATCAAAGTTCCTGGTCAAGTAAATCATTCTACAACTTAGAAACAAACAAATTGGCAAACGAAAGAGCTTATAGAAATACAAAAAAAGCACTAACATTTCATCACCAGGTTTGCTTCCTCTTATGTCAGGAAGCACAAGATACGCTCCAAGATGCTTCGCCACCATCACAGCATCAGTAATCTAAACCCAGATGATAAAGTTAAACAACATAAGAACATTGGAACAAGAAAAGTCAAAAACTTTTAAAGTTAATAGAAAGGAAGATACCTGAGAGACATGGTATTCAGGACCATTCGTTAAGGAGAATGTAACATACCCCTTTGAGGGAACCGCTTCATCTGCAACACCAAAAGCATTGAAGCAAAACCAAATCAAAAACCGCTAAGAAGATAAAAACCAAAACGAATCTAAGAAAAGAACTATACCAGATTGAGAAAATGACCAACAAGGCTTAAGTTCATGGCTATCTTCCATCCAAGGTCCTGTCTTTCCTTCAGATGCTCTATTAAGTCCATCTTCAACTGCTACTTTCGATACCTGGAATTCAATATCATGTGCATCTCCTTGAACTTTTTCCTGCACCACAAAATAAAGAGAAGCAATTTGGATTTTAGCTACCCATAGAAAACAAAAAGTTTGAAGCTTTCACTATCAGTTTAGACGAAATCAGCTGATTAGATCTTTCTCTGTCAAAGTCTGAGTCTTTATGATTAAATGCAAAATTCACACTCGATCCAAAATGAATAAAATTGGGGATTTTCGAAGAAACCCTAACTAATAGATCTGCTTCTGAGAGAAGGATCCATAAATTAGAGACGAACCCCACTTGAACTTTTAGCTCAGTCATTATCGCATAAAGAGCAGAGACGTGTCCGTAAATACCTGAACAGCATCGAAGTAATCTCTATGAAGCATTTGTCCGAGCATCACAAACATGGTAATGGTGAGAATTCCAGCCACCACTTGCCTCAAATCTACACCCATTTTCCTTCTTCGTCTTCTTCTTACACTCTCCTTCTCTCGAAAATGGGTTTTGAAGGGTTTCACGGAAATTGAGGAGAATTAGGAATGGGTAAAAAACAAAATAGAAAGAAAAAGAGACAAGATTTTCACAAATCTGAATCCCTTTTGATGATTTTGTCAAAAAGATCCTTTCTTTTAAAAGAAATTAATAATATTAAATTTTGGGTGTTATTGTCTCTCAGTGGTCTTTGGCTTACGCTCTGCGTGATCTAAAAACCCAACACAACCACCGACACTCTTGCCGTGATTTTTGGTATTTAACTCAACAGGATCATTCTCATTTTACCGATTTTTATTTCAGTTAACCGTATCGAACCGTATTTATAAACAAACTCATATCGCCATATCGGTATACAATTTGGAGTTTTCTGTATAATTCTTCTTAATTGTCATATTCTAAAATCTATTTTATTTATCACCTTTTAATGAATCATTTAATTGCATGTATATTTGTTAATTTACTCATAGAATCTTGTCTTCATGGTATACAAATATACATGCAATTAAATGATTCATTAAAAATCTATTGTTAATTTTTGGTATTTATAAACATTTCACTATCATCTGCTGTCTATTATTGACAAATGGAACATGATATAGTTTTAAGGTTTAACAATAGACCTACGAGATTTTTAAAACTAAATGTCGATACAGAAATCTAAAATCTAGATAACTAACTAACGGGAAGAACATAGATAAAATAGAATTATTTTTTTTAATTGATAAATTTTGTTCTCTTTTCAAAACTCAAACATAGAAATGGTAAAGAAGAGATAATCTACTAGAGTCAGCTTGAAACACTTGTGTCTAAGACTTGATCCAATTCACAAACTATTAGAGCTACTATGTAAATAAGACTTGAAACTAATCCAACCATTAAGGATTAAAGATGAATTCACAAATTAAGGTTGTTGTGAGGTGGATCCACCCAAGCAGCTCGTTCAGAAAAAAAAAAGTACGTGGAGGGGGATTAGAGTTTCTCTCATCACTGAGGGAGTAGTAGTATATGCCACGTCGCTTACATTTATCCTTCTCCAATGGATATATTATGTTCATCTTCTCTATGGAGAGACCAGCTCTTGCAAAAGAACTAGGGTAACTTGCAAATACCATCAAACTACCAAGTTCTCTCTTCTCTTCACATATCTTGCGTTTAAGGTTTAGTTTGAACACTGATGGGTTTCTTTTGTTTTCTCGTGTATGCAGAACAAAGATGTTTACTTCGTGCTCCATTATCAACACTGGCACTTTCAAATCTAGATAACTAAAGGAAGGACATGGTTTCACTGGACGAATATTTCATGTTTCCTAGACGGGTTGAAGACCCCAAGGTAGTCTCAAGTACTGAGACAATAGAACACACCATTTGAGAAGAGACATTTGGCCCTATTTCCCGTGCATAACTGGTTCTCAAAGCGATGTGTGGTCCAAACGGTTTTACCAAGCCGCCAAGTATTAAACATAACACTAGAGGTGAAGAAACTTTGGATGACTGAGATAAAAACAGTTATTTGATGTAGGAACGGCTGAGAAAGCTGAGCAGCAACTGACTGAAAAAGAAAGTGGTCTTTCAGGTAGGTGGATTTGCTCACGAGTAAACAGGTTGAGAAAGAATAAGGAGGATTCAGCTGTCACAAGCAACCAACCCTCCCTAAAATAAGAGAATATATAGTTCTTTAACTCTGGAAAATTGAACTCATGTTTTTGAGACCTTAATGGATCAGCAAGAATATAGAGTGAACTAGCAGTATGGTCTTGTGGATAAAAAAACCAAAGACGAGGCTGTGATTTCCTTACGGAAACATATTCTTCACACCATGTCTTGGAGACAAGAGAAGTATGTATGTGGGCAAAAGTAACTTTACGGGCAAATAAAATTATTTTTGCAAATCTTCTATATATTAATTGAGAATACAAAGAAAAAATAATATCACGTGTCAACGTAAAAATAAAAACTAATAAAAAATGATTAAAATCTAATATATGATCGATCATTAGTGGATTTTTAAAAGACATTTCAATTAGAATTTTTTTTTTTAATAATTTTAAAAACCAACATATAATAATATTAATTCAATATAAATTTTATAATTTTAACTTAATAAAAAAAAATATATTTTAAATATTTTAACTTAATAAAAAAAAATTATTTACAAATATAGTTATGCATTAATAAGAAAATCTAATTCTTTGTAAAAGGAGTTTTTGCCATTTATTTATTTCAATTTTTTGCCTCTAAAAAAAAAAACTAAAATAAATGGGTTGATACATATTAGAACAACAAGATCCATAGAAAAAGGAATCAAAAGAATTTGTTATTTTCATTTTTTTCTCAAAATATGAAACTAAATTCATCGGTGGTTCGTGCCGAGTTTTTAGCACGATTTTCCAAAAACAAAACAATAAAAAATTGTTAACAGTGAAGAATTGGTCTCAATAATTGTTCACCGTAAACTGTTCTTTCGTTACTGGTTATTTTTTTATTTTTTTTTTTTTTTACAAACTCTGCAGATTAAAAAAAAGAAAAAACTATGCAAGAACCTCTAAACTAAAATTCACCGATGGACTTGCCCTAAATACACTTTACATATACAATTGAAGTGTAGCGTATAAACCGGAAGTAAGATCCATGGAAAAGGAGTCCATAAGCTTATCTAGGTAAATTATTATTACGTTTGACTTGATTAATCTTGTTGGGTTCATGTAATCTTTTGGATTCAATTTTATATTAACTATCCACATTACAATTTACAACACTATCATATAGCTTCTAATGACATGCGAGAATTCTGACTAATCCCCAAATCCATCACTTTGTTCACAAACTGAGAATTCTTGCATTCCTTCTCTGTTTCATCATCTCTTGTCCGAAACATTGTCTTCAACTTCATCTCTAAACCCTTTGGAGTATACCTCAAATCCTTACCAGAACTCAATGGATCTTCATCTTCTTCAGCCAAAAGCATTATATATCTCTGTAAATAACTCTTGTATCTCGGCACAACCGTTCTTACCATAGCTTGACATATCTTCCATCTCAGCTTCTCATCATCAACAACCCAATTTGACTGCTTTCTGTAAATCTCATCAAACCCTTTACAAAAATCTTGTAATGTTTGCTTAACAGACTCACGAGCTCGCTTTCTTTTCACAGAAGATGATGACGATGAAGAAATGGCTTGAGCTTTGTGGTTTAGTAAAGACAAGAGCTTTCCCAAGCTTTCTTTAACATACAAAGCTGCGTAATAGTCTCTGTACTGCTCATGTGCATTTAACCAAGACTCTCCCATTATCCCACCGAGATTCGTCTCTCTCAAACCGCAGAAATGTGCGTGATTGTTCATCATAAAGATGCAAGAAAGAGCTGCTTCTTTGTTGACACTTGACCACGCATCCAAATTCAAAGCTATCTCTCTCAAAACGTTGTACATGTGTCCTGTGAGAAGCTCTTCTTGATACTTTTCGTTTTTCCATCCCAAACCAATCTCGATAATCTTCGCCAAGATCGGTTTGTTGTTATCCCCTAGTAGCTTGTTGCAGTACTCAGTCACAACGCTCACAAGCTTGGGGACACCAGCATCAAGAGGAGGGCAGTTTGGTCTTTGTAGCTCCACCTGAGAAGGTAACTCCCAGAAGATCTCGCAAACACCATTGACAAGATTGCTTATTAGCTCCCTCGTGACTCTACGTATCTCTGAACATTGTTCTCCTTTAAATAGCCGGTTAAACTCGGTTCGAATGTTGTCCATTGTAGAGAAACAATCTAAGAGCTTTAGTAGCTTTGATGGATCCTTCTTGCATTTGCTGATTCTTGATCCAAATCTGAGTAGACGTAGCATTCCTGAATTTGAAGCTATCTCCCCAAAGCAACGCAATGGAAGATCTTCTTCTTCTCCGACGACATCTTCAAATACTTCATAACAGAGCTTACTCTCAAACTCGTATACCTCTTTCACAGCTATCTCCATATGCAATCTCCATTGATCTATATCATTTCCAATATCCTGCACCGTATCAGCTTCTGTGATTGTTTTCTCGAGATAACCAATCTCAAACCGTTTCTGAATCACCGTTGTGCGGAAGTCGATGTAAACCGGTACACAGTTTGTTAACCGCCTGTGAGCATCTAATCTCTTGATGATAGCTTGCAACTTTCTCAAGTTAGCTTCTGATGAAACCTCATCTTCAAGAATCCACTCGAATTCTGTTTCAAGATTCTCCAATGCTGTACAAAGACTCCCTCCTTGGAGATAAGCACGAGCCTCGGTCATTTGCAGTTCCCGGAGAAGCTCTATAGAAGTCTTGAACCGTAAACCGCAAGGATGATCTTCAGGCATTCCGTTTTCGGTTAAATACTCGATCGTATCTTCAAGCCAGGTAACAGCAAGAACACAGCTGCTCGAGAGAAGCTTCATCGCTTCTCCGAGACGTTTAACATCTGAAACATAACCGAGGACTTCATTAGAAGAAGACACGAGAGATCTTTCGAGTTCTTGAACAGAAGCAAAGACTCTCAGAACAGCGGATATTGGAGCAATGGTGTGACGGATATGATCAGAGAAAGGAGAAGATCTCCATTTCTCTACTTTAACATCAGCTTCTAAAGACAACAGCTTCTGGTTTATCTCTTCAATCTTGGATCCTGTCTTGTTTAAAACCAATGAAAAGGTTTCTGATTTCTCCATCTCACTCTTCAATAAACTTCTCATTGCTTTAAGTGTCTCAAGTCTCTTTGCTTCAGCCATTTGTGGATGATTCAAATGAAAACACACTTGTTTATTAGATATATAACATAACAATCCTCGGATGCAAAACAAATGTCAAAGGAAGATAAACCAAATTTCTTACCAAACTCAACGAATGAAGCAATAACCAGTGTTAATCCACAACATCAGGGTTTGGTCTTTGAAGAAGTACAAGAAATTGTTACATTTAATCATTTACTTAAAGCAAAATCAAAGTCTTGATTTGTTTGTTAATTAGCTCAACCATCTTTATCTGACGGTAAACAGTTTCTCCCTTTTTTTCTGCAATTTGATCATCTGAAAAAAAAATGTTGTCTTTTTTCTGTTGCATTTATATATCAAAAGCCAAAAAAAATAAATATTAACTTAAAAACTTACAACACGAAAAAGACAAACAAACGAAACTTATGCAGAGATGATGTACACGAAATTCCTTCTTCTGGAAATGAATTAGTTTCAGTAACTTTTGGGAAACCCAGAAAATAAGTTGTTTTTTTTCTTTTTTCGGTTCTCTTCGCATTAAATTTCAGTTAACCAATGAAGGAATAAAGCCAGCAAATCTGGATTGAGCTGTGTCTTCGAGTAAACTCCAAGAAACAATAATAAAAAGACAAGAAAAGAAAAAGGTTGAGAGTTTTAAGTGAATTGGGTGGATGAAAGTTAGATAGAAGATCGGTCCTACGCCTTGCATTTCGGATCTGATCATCCAACTCTATTTGCAGTTAATCCGAATGGAGTAGGTTAATAATCATCTGATAAAATTATTGATATTATAAACAAAAATCATTTGGTTTTTATTTTCTTCAAATTATTCATTTCAGAAATATATAACATTATCCGTTATTATACAAAGTGTTTGAATTCTCGTTAATGAATCAACTCAGTAATTTAGTGCAGTGAAAGAGAAGAGAGTGGCGAAATAATTGTCGTTTTATTGATGATTAGCAAGGTCGCTTGTACAAGAGAAAGAGAGGTCGATTTGTGAGAAGAGTGACAATACGAAAGAGTGAAGCCTAATACCAATCGACGAGGTCGTTAGCGATGTTAAACTCGATCTAAATTTGCCGAACTGTTCTACCTAATTCTTTGGTTCTCTCTCTAGGAATTGAATGCGTTTTACAATAAATGAGAGAGATATTTATAGCAGTTGTGGTGAGCTTCAGGAGTTGACTTATAGCTATGTTTAATCCGAGAATAAACTTCATCCTAGGCCTAACAGTTCGGCTTTCGAAAACTGCGCTTTCGGCCTGTTCTGACACCGAAAGTTGTGATGTGACCGACCCGTCACTTCATGTTATGTCTGCTCAGGGTCGTCTTCGTGTACTCGCCGAGGCTGCTTAGCGAGGTGAATCTCCTCGGCGAGGCGAGACTTCGTGGATCTTGCTGGCTTTCCTCCTCGGTTCTGGACCTGAGGAGATGGTCACTAGGTCTCGAATATGCTTTGGGTCTTTCCATGATTTGGGTCAGTTAGTCCCCGGTCCAATGACGTGTTGATTTTTCAAACCTTTCTTAGATCAAAGTAAAAAATGCATCTTATTGAGCTCAATTGTAATATACAAAATCTCATGAGCTTTTATGTATATATTAATTTCCTAACAGAAGTTTTAGATTGGCTTCAATGCTTTTGTTTGCAACTTGTAAGTGAAACTATTATGTCGATTAGAACATTCTCTTCTCTTGTACGATCTCTTTTTAATCAAACCCCCTAAATCTCAGGCATTTCGTTTCTTCTCTACTCTTCTACACGATCCACCACCTCCAGATCTGGTTAACGAGACCTGACGTGTTCTTGCGATCACCGGAACCCTCAGGACGACCTCGAGCACACTCGCTTACTCTCCACGAGTTTCGTCCAATCTGGTTGAACAAGTTTTGAAGCACTGCAAAAATCTCGGTTTTCCTGCTCACAGATTCTTTCTATGGGAGAGAAGAATTCCATATTTCAAACATAGCTTGGAGAGTTATCACATTTTGGTGGAGATTTTGGGTAGTAGTTGATGTAGAGAAAGTTTTCCCTAACAAAACTGCAAGTGCAAAGTTAAGGCAAGTGTAGTATACAGGGTTATCGTTTCCCAAGAGACTCTTTGGAACACAATTAAATCTATTTTCTTGTTTAGCTAGGCAATTCAAATTCAAATTTAAAAGGCAAAAAGTAAATCAAAGCAAGAAAGTTGTTGTTGTTTTAAAACTTATGGGAAAAAGCGCTAGGTTTCGGGATTTATTCGGGAATCTAAATCTAAACGGGAATCTGCCTAATTATCTAATTAAGGATTGTTCTAGAACACAAACACAAATCTATAGAGAACCAGCTTCCGCTGCGAAGCTCTAACTATGCCTAGTTAGCTAAACTACCAAATTTCTTTGAGTAATCTAACAATTAAGGCATGCAATTATTCAGGTTTGTTAAGTTCACTAGATCTCTAGTCCAAATTCCTTTGCTACTAGTCTCACTAGCTCAATTAATCTATTCTCCAATTAGCTAAGTCCACTTCCGTTTCCTTATCTAATCTATGACTTAAACCTAGGTGATCAGGCTAGATCTAAGTAAATATAACCAGATTAATTAAAGAACTCTTAGTTAGACTCCTAGTTATAAAAACCCTAATTTAGATTCATAAATTTCTTTAGAATCCCTAAACCTAACTAGTGAATTACTTGCTCATGGTTTGGAAGAACACATACATGATTGAATAAGAGAATTGCATAAAAAAATCAAAACAAAAGAGAAATAGATAAGAAATCTTCTCCACAAAATCCGGTTTTTGTCTCAGGTTGCAAAACTCACAAGAACAAGAGTCTAATGTCTTCTCTCCAAAAGCCAAAGTAAACTTAATGAATTCCTAAACCTAAAAACCCTTTGTATAGGTCTAAAAACGTGGCTAAACATTGGGCCAAAAATAAGGAAACAACAAAAACCCAAATCATAAAAATAAGGAAATCTCGGAATAGGAAATCTCGTACTGCATCGATCGATGCACTTGCTGTGTCGATCGATGCACTCTCAGAAGTTGCATCCGATTTTCCCTTAACTTGATCCAAAATCCCCAGTTTTACTCATTTTGATCCAAGCTGCTCCAAATGCTCCAAGCACCATTCTAGCCATATAAATACCTATAAAGGACCCTAAAACACACTAAAACAAAGACTCTAAAACCATAAAAATCACAATATATCAACTCCCCCAGACTTAGCATTTGCTTGCCTTCAAGCAAAACAAAGAACTAAACCATAGAAGAGGTTTGAAAACTTGGGAATTCATTTGATCCTAAGAACATTGTATCATTTCTTACTACCATAACCACATAAGACAAAAGCTTAGTTAATCCAAACCACCATGTAATTCCCCAGATCTTAGCAACTCAACATACTTGCACCACAGTCTTTCAACCAATCCATCCAAATTACCATCATTGCAATCTCCACACCTTCAAGTATTACCCCCACAAGATCAAAGCTCTAACCAATATTCAACAATAAGCTAGTCTTAACATTATGGTCTCTTCCCTCTCCTCCAAACTTATCCAATTGCAAATCTCAAAATCTAATGGAGCTGGCAGGTATTTTTGGATTGTCACATCCTCACCCTACTCTTGTCCCTTCCAAAATGAATAATGCGTCGTCGGATTGTGAGTCCTCAGCTCATACTGGGTACCTAATTTAAGCACTTTTCCTTATAAAACTTAACACTAATTAAAGGGAGAGCTGGAGACCAATCAGTATCAGACTAAACTTAAAGAGGCATTAGGTGGGTATTGACGATAATGGTGAGAGTTATAATTAGCTCTGGCTTACTTGAACTTCATGACTTGGAGACATGGGCAATTGATGTTTTGTTGATCCATTCTGGGTTTTCCATTAGTCTTGGATGATCACTAAACTTCTGCAAAATTGTACATTAAGATCAAAATAAAACAGCATTTCTCCCAACTATCAGTATTCCCAAAGGTTTTGACTCAATAAAACTTTTTTTACTCGAAAAACCGAATAAAATCAAAAGAAAAACAGTGAAAAAGATAGTTAGTAATAACTTCCTCCCCTAGACTTATTTCACATTGTCCCCAGTGGAAAAACAAATCTAGGAGTGGAGAAAACCAAAAATAAAAATCACAAAAAGAAAAGAAAAGAAAATAAAAGAAAAGAAAAGAAAATACCAAGTGGGTTGCCTCCCACTAAGCGCTTGTTTTCAGTCATTAGCTTGACGGTGGATAGCGAAAACGGATCAAGGTGGTCTCAATCCCTCAGAGAAGGGCTTGGTTAAAACGCGTCGCATCCACGGTGGTGAGTAGGCAGTAAGTGCATGTGGACGACCAAGGAATGCAGGAATTGAACCAGGGTGGGCGATTCGTCTGGGTGGGATAGAATGCTTTCCTGCAAAACTCGGGGAAGGCTTAGAGTGCACATACTTTGGCTTGGTTGGAGATGACCGGAGTGTGATATCCGGAGCTTTCTGCTGAATAGCAGTTACTGGTTCTGCAGATTTCTTAGTCAACTCAAGTTGATTTTGCTTATTCTGCTTTTCTCCTCTGTGATCACAAACTTCCACAAACTCCTTATCTCTTACTGCACAATTTCCCAGCTCAGCAACCTTAGCAACAACTTCATCCATCGGAACAACATCAACTGAGAAAGTCTGACCATCAATTGTTGGGCGTTTCATCATCTTGTTCATATCAAATGTCATAGACATATCATCCAAACTCAATTCAATGGTACCCTTTCTGCAGTCAATTAGTGTTCCAGCAGTGGCCAAAAATGGTCTACCCAAGATGATTGGGTCTCGTGGCTCATGACTCTCAATCAAGCACAACAAAGTCAGCGGGAATCCAACAATTCCCGACTTGAACTGGTACATCCTCCAAGATTCCTTCAGGTGTTCGATTCGATCTATCTACAAGCACAAGAATGAGAGGAGAGTAGGTAAAATATGCCATACCTAGTTTCTTAGCCACATATAAAGGCATAAGATTGATGCTGGAGCCCATATCACACAATAATCTCTCAAAGATGAGATTTCCTATCTTGCAGTTCAGCACAAAACTCCTAGGATCTTTCAACTTCTTAGGCATCTTGCTAGAAATCAATTGTGAACACGTTTCTGAGATCATCTTCACCCTATCATCAAAGCTTATATTGTTTGTAAGCATCTTCTTCACATACTTCTTCAAGGTAGGGGTCATATTGCAAAAATCAAAGAAAGGAATGTTCAATGAAAGCTTCTCCATTATCTCTTTGCACTTACCTTCTTCTACCTCTTTCTTAGAACTCTTAGGATAGGGTAAAGGAGTAGTGTATACTTTTGGCTTTGACTTCTCACCATCTTCAACATTCACGTTTTTGACTTGCCCAGACCTGCATCGATCGACACCAAGGGGTGTATCGATCGATGCACTCTCAGAAAATACACTCGATTTCTCCTTAGTCAAAATTTTGGGCGTCTTCACGAACTCACTGCATCGATCGACACAATGAGATGCATCGATCGATGCAATCCCAGAAGTGATGCTTTCGGTTTGCCTTAGTCAAAATTTTCATTGGTGGAGACTGGTAATCACTGCATCGATCGACACGGGGATGTGTATCGATCGATGCACTCCCATAAGTTAAAATCTCAGCTTCGACTTCTGCAACTTTACCTCCTTTCACTGTAATGGCATTGCAGCTACGTTGATTATTCTCAGACCTTCCTACAACATCTGTAACTTGGGCTATTTGGACATCTAACTTCTTCACATGGGTTTTCAACTAATCAAACTCAACCTTGAGGTTATTGTAAGACAAATCTATCTTCTTGTTGAAATCCACATTAATTTGAGCTTGTCCCTCATAAATTATGTTAAGCATATCCATGTAAGGATCATGTGGTGGAGTAGAGTTTCTCTGAGGACCCTTATTGTAACCAGTGTTCTGACCTTGTGCCTGAGGTTGCTGATTATTCATATTCCCGAATGAATTTACTATGTAGTTGGTTCCAGAAAAATTCTTGTTGTTCTGATATCCTTGACCCTGGAACTGATTACCTCCCACAAAGTTAACTTCCTCCTCAACTGGTTCACCTAACTGGCCACTCTCAACAAACGACACATGCTACTGTTTCATCATATTTACCATTGTTGTCTTAAGCTCACTGATATCTTCCCTTACTGCAGCTCCTGAATTAGCTCTTTCTGCATCAATACTCTTAGTGCTGCTGTTCTGAGTTAGATTATGGATGAGTTCCTTAGCTGCCTCTGCACTCTTAGTCATAAAGTTACCATTAGAAGCTGAATAAAGAGATGACTGATACCTCCAATCGATACCCCTGAAGAAGGTGCTCAACAGCTGCAACTCAGTAAATCCATGATGTGGGCAATTTCTTTGGTATTTGATAAACCTGATCCATGCACTCTTGAAAACTTCCTTAAGACCCTGCTTGAATTGAGAAATCTTGCTTCGCAGCTCTTCTGATTTAGCATTATCATAGAAATATAAGAGGAAAACTTTCCTAGTGGCATCCCAAGTGATCAACGATTTAAATATTGAAAAGATTGAATAAGATTTAAATATTTATATATATAGATATATATACACATACTTCACTTACATACATATGTAACTTATATATATGCTGAAAAAAATAGAAATATAATATGTAGAAATAAAAATATATTCTCTATATATGGTTGAGAAGGATTGTATGATAAAAAAAAATATTGGTTTGACAGTTGTGCTAAATGGTAAGGTATATTCTATAAAAAACAAAAAATTCATTGATAGAAGATTTGGAGGAGCAACATAGAATCAAACAAAGAATCAAACAAGAAGATACAGAACTATATGCAGAGATACATGCACTTGTATTAAAGAGGAAATGTTCATATAGGAAGCGATTGGTCGGGTTGTAGTTGTAGAATTTTAGCTGTAGATGTGTTAGTTGTAGCTGTAAGATTTTAGCTGTAGATGTATTAGTTGTAGATGTGTTAGCTGTAGCGCTAAGATTTTAGTTGTAAACGTGTAAGTTGTAATCATATGTGCTGTAAGTATTTTAAAAAAAATATTATTGGTTATATTTTTATATGTTGTAAGTGTATTTTCAAAATTTTGCAATCATAAAATATATCAGATGAAAAAAATAAAAAAATATATTTCTATAAATTTATATCTTAAATATAAATATGCACAAAAATAGTGAATTTGTGTTGACTATAATAATAGATAAAAAAATATATAATTGGTAAAAAATGTGTATATAGAAATATAAAACAAATAGTTTAATTTATATATGTAATATTGTTTATATAACGAACATATATTAATAAAAAGATGTTATTTAATGCATATGTTACGACAAAAAAAAATATATGTATTGATGCCAAAATAATGTATGTATATATATATATATATAAAGTCAAAATATAAATATATATATATATATATAATGTAAGTGATGGAAAATATACAATAACATATCTTGGTTTTTCATTTAATTTAATTTTAATAAAATTTCCTTTTTTAGATTTGCGTAAATATTTAATTGATTAGTTTTTACTTACAGCATCTACAACCCAATAAATAGAATTATAGAATTTTAGAAATTTATAATTATGAGAAAAAAAAGTTTTTTTTAGACTGTATAGATAAAACAAAAATATAATTGGTATCAAATTGATGCTTTAGCAATAAAGATATACAGCCTAACCAATCATCCCCATAAATTTGATGATTATTGGTGAAACATTCCAACAATAACTTTTGAGATCTATGAGTCTAAATGGTAAAAATCTGGTAGAATCTGGTAGAAAAGTTATACCAATTGCAAAAAATAATAATTATTATGATACACCATTTAGAGCCTATATAAAGATTAAGTTGCATGAATTTGGAAAGACAACTTAGTGAGTATTGAACAAAACACTCTAAAAAATATCTTTTCCATTGAAATTTCTTATTTTATTGATATTCTCAATATCGTATCCTATTATTTCATCTCTTTAGCACAATCCAAAATCGCACGATTTGGGATTTCCTCAAAAACGCTAAAGAATACACCGACGCAAAAGTAGATGAATATAATGTTAAAATGTTCTACTTTAATCAGAATCTCGACCACTTCACATTCACACCGAAATACTACATGACATTTCAACAAAGATATGCCATTAATTCCAAGCACTGGGCTGGTGCTAAAGTCAATGCACCAATCTTAGCGTATCTAGGAGTGGAATCGCGACAACGGTCCTCGTTTCAAAGCGCTCCTCGTCTACATAGAGGTATGTGAATGTTTATATATATGTATGCAGTTTAGATTATTTTATATAATGTTTGTACCTAATGCAAACGATATAAACTGCAGCATAGGTATTATGGGAATTCGATGCCATTTGGATCGGCACAAGAAGCATTGAGAAACGTGAGTACGTTGGGGTATTTGAACACAGCACAAGCCCTAGCAGACTATGCTGCGATTCTCTTGCATGTTAAGGAGAAGTATTCAACCAAACACAGCCCTATCATTGTTATAGGAAGATCCTATGGTGGAAATAAGACAATTTTCCCACTTTATCATATAACCATAATTAACTTATGGTGGAAGTAAGACAATTTTTCCACTTTATCATATAACCATAATTAACTTATGTGAGTTTATGTGAGATAGTTAATCATCCATAAAGTATTTCAATAATAATGATATTTTTTATGGTACGAAAAGTGTTAGCGGTATGGTTCAGGCTAAAATATCCACACATAGCACTTGGGGCATTAGCATCTTCAGCCCCGCTTCTCTACTTTGAAGATACTCGTCCTAAAGTTGGTTATTATTATATTGTAAGCAATGTTTTTAAGGTAATAAATCATTGTTAAACCATATTACTACATAAGAAGTTTTGTTTTCTATCACAACTAATTCATTTTCAACTTTTCCATTCTTGACTAATTTTTGTTGTTGTGTGGTTAGTTAGTCTTAAGTCTTAACTAATTAATCTTTCTATTTATTTTCTGAACATATATTCCAATAGAAAACGATCGAGAGATGTCACAACACGATCTGTGAATCCTGGGACGAAATAGACAAAATCGCAGCCAAACCTAACGGTCTCTTGATCCTCGACAAAAAATTCAAAACTTGCAAGTAAGAAAGAAATATCTTTAATTTTTCAATCAATCTATGTTTTATTCTTAATGTCTTCCTTCAATGATTTGTTAGTCCATTGAATGGAAGCTTTGATATCAAAGGCTTCTTGGATTTTATATACTCGGAAGTTGTTCAATACAAAAAAGGTCCAAGCTATTCAGTGACCAACATATGCAACGCAATCAATGCCAACCCACCAAACCATAAAAATGATATACTCGATCAGATTTTCGCAGGTGTTGTCGCTTTTATAGGAAACCGATCTTGCTATGATACCAACAGGATTCCGCTGCCCACAGACGAAGCATGGAGCTTATGGAACTGGCAAGTATGTATATGTTGGACCAAATTTTATAAATCCCAATGGCCTAATAAATTTTTTAATATGTGAAAGAAATAAACCCACAAAAATGTTGGCAATGAATGTGCTTTTGTCCTACATTGAAAACAATGTGGAATGGCACATCTTCTCTTTGGCTATATAAACAAGCCACTAGTCTTTCAACGTTTTGTTCTCGATCGTTCTTTAACGTTGTTCTTCACATTATTATTTGTAATTTTCTATATTCGATATTATGCTCCTACAGTAGATAGTAAATTTTGCATTAAGAAAATATATTAAAAGTGGATCGATTGAACATATACATAAACATTGTATTTGTTTATTAATTCGTCTAATCGATATATGATGCCAGTAGGATATGACGAACATATAAATGAACTAAATTACATAAATATTATTTATATAGTGCTTCAGCGAGATAGTGAACCCAATAGGATATGACGAACAGGACACGATGTTCCAAACGGCACCGCTTAATATGACTAGTTATATTGAAGACTCTGAATCTGTTTATGGTGTGCCTCCTCGGCCACATTGGATCATGACGTACTTTAGCATTCAGGTATATATCATTTAAAACTTATTTAAAATTTTAAAGTCATATGGTATTTTATATTCTCCTCCAGTTTGCGGTATAAACCACCTAAGCCATCTTTTATAAACTTTGTTTTGAATTGAATTTTCGGAGTCCATCGCATCGTTACATTATTCCGTGTTTGGATAAGAAAAGAAAAAGGCTCTAATATTTTGATACCACTTTGAATTTTCGTTATTAGGACCGACTATATTGACGTATGGGTCGTTTCAAGTTTAAAATAACTGAAATACAATGATTTTATGTTTTAAATTTCAAAGATTATATGTGTTGATTGTTGAGTAGTAGAGTCGATTGTTTTCGTTGACGTTGTGAAAATCCAACAACAAGCTTTACGTTCATGGACTGTAGAATTTGTATAAGAGTGGAGCCGTCTAATTGGTTATCATATTTAAAATTTTAGTCTGGAATGTTGGAGGAAATGAATTATGTTTCTTTTTGCCAAAAAAGAAATGAATTTGAATTATGTTTGTATTCGATTTTCTTAGAATTTGAATCCGAACGCACACATATAAAAATTTGAAAGAATATAATGAGTAGGGTTTTTGATCTAGTAGTTGACCAGTAGTTATGCAAGATTTATATCAGATTCCTAGTGCTAAATATCATATATATTGCAGGATGTCAAGCTAATTCTCAGAAGATTTGGGAGCAACATAATTTTCTCTAATGGATTATTAGATCCTTTTAGCATTGGCGGGTAAATAAACATAATACTTCTTTCATAATTGTTCTATAGGTTTCAGAATTCATTAATTAAGAGAGTTATAATCAAGATTTTTTATGGGATATTTCAAATATTTCCAGAGTTTTAGAGGATATTTCAGATAGTATAGTCGCCATCAAAACAAATGGTAACATTTTTGGTTTTAACTAAACATCTGTTTAACAAATAGTTTTTAAAAATGAATAAGTTTCACCTATTAATTTTTAATATAAATGACCAGGTTCACATTGTCAAGACATTAACTTGAAGGACAAAGGAGATCCGGAGTGGCTGGTGATGCAACGAGAGAAAGAAAGTAACATAATTGATTCATGGATCTCAACATACCAAAAAGATCTAAGAGGTCTTAATATCTCAATCTAGGTTATAAGATAGAAAAACATATATAAATCTAGATTTTGAACAGTGATGTGCGGGATAATTTTTTTAATAATTTTATTTTAGTGGGTATGATTTTTGTAATTTTTTTTTTACGATCGAAAACCAATATGTATGGTGCGACGCAAACCGATGATTTCGTTACATTTATAACAAAATAATTAATATTTAGCCGAAAATAACCTAACTTAAATTATGAAAAAATCATTACCAATTAACTCTACTGTTTTAATTCGTTACGAATCAATAAATTTTTAGTGTGACTAATAAATTTTTGTACTAAACGAATACCAATTCAACATCGAACCAATTTGATACAATTCGTTACGAATCAATAAACTTTTAGTTTGACTAATAAATTTTTATATTGAACGAATACCAATTCGATAGTTACTAATATTCAACCAAATTTAACGAACTCAGTTAAAATGGAAAATTCGTTACTAATTAATAAGTTTTTTTTATTCGACCAAAATCAAATTTTATTGATGATATTTTGCTTAAAATTAATTATGAAAATGATACAAATGATCGAAACGGTAACACAAGAGTACAAATCAAACCGGTTTGCGACTTGTAGTTAAAACGAGAAGAGGTTCTCCGATCCGATAAACTTCCCGACTCCGATCTAAAATTGAATTGCACAACCCAACTAATGATTGCATCTGCCGTGAAACCACTGTTCGTCTTCGTCTTAACTTTCTCTGTTCTCCTCGTCGTTATTCTTCTATCTCCGACGCAACGTCTCCTGCAGATTCCGGTTCCTTCGGGTTCATCAGTGTAAGAGTTCCGTCTCTGTAAATTTGAATTATCGCTTCGATTTTGGATCCGCGAGTGACACCTAATTAGCATAATTTCTACTAAAAGAATGTTGTCTTCTTGGCTTCAAAAAATAGACGAATCAGTTTAATTTTATAGAAAAATTTCTTCTGAAGAGGATAATGGAATGGAGGCCATGCAAATGGTGGTTAGAAGGACACCTCACTCGTAAGCAGTCTTTTCTTCTCATTCTCCTAAGTCCTTTTGTGTGATGGAACTGATCTGATGTGCGGTAATTTTACTTTTGGTGAAGCAAATTTGATGTAAAGCAATAGTTAGTTCTAGACAGCTTTATTGGGATTAGCCATGTTTGTTTACTTAAGCCTGGTTTTATCAATTCCAGTAGCAAAAGCTTTAAAGACTTTTTTAACCTCTCCATCTAAAACCTGTCCTAGATGATCATTATTAAATCAAAACTGTGCGTTTTGGGATATTAAGAAATGACATGTATATAGTTTTTTGAAAAAAAACAAAACGACATGATTACATATTCCAAATAATGATATTAATGAAAAAACGTCTCAACTAAAAATTAAGAATTATTTGGGTTAAAATAAGATGTCAAAATGGGTAATTCGATCCGACCCGACCTAAACCATTGATTACTTAAGAAATGCCAAAAAAATGGAAAAACTTGTTGGAGTGGTTAATTGCTACAAAGAAACTCCAAACACTTTTTGCAGCATATATAGTAGATTATAATTTGAATTGACAATTACATTATAAATACCAAAGAAGCTAAAAATGAGGTTGATTTAGTTGCACCACACTATTTACAAATTGTATAGCCTATACATATATGTATAACACAAAGATGAAAATGTCAACTACAAACGATATAATAATAAGTATGAAATATCATGTATTTTAACAGTTTGAGAATTTTCGTTGGTTTATTCATATGTTTACAGCTTAATATACACGTATAGAGCAATGTAAATAAAACCATATCCAAACACTACGTACAATCTATTAAAGATATGTGCAAAACTATTAACTGAAACGATACGAAATTGTATTCCTAAAAATATCCAATCATGAAATATAGATATTTAATGTCCATCTTTAAGTTGAAGCATCATGTAAGGATTTTTCCTTAACTCTCTAACAAAAAAGGACAAGAAAACTTAAAAACACAACACAATTTACAAGTTCTCCGCAGTTACGGGTACGTTCGGCCACAATTACCATTACACCAACTTGTGACATTTAAGAGGATAAAAGATCCTAAGCCATTACACCAAACCGATCTTTGTATTTTATTTCAATACTTATTATATAAATCCATCTAAAAGTTAAAAAAATTCAAAATTAGATTCCAAGTAATTTCTCTGTTTCTTTTTTTCCGGGCGCTAGGTCCATTTCAGCTATCCAATTAGTGTTTAATAAAATTTTGAACAAATGTATTTAATAAAATTTTGAACAAATGTACGTTGGATAAGCAGGTTTAAGTTTCTTTGGTTTTAGTTTTGTTTGATATATGGTGTTAGTTGTAATGTAATGTACATTATATCGTCTATGTACCTATTTGCAGTTAATGGAGTAGGTTAATAATCAGTCAACACTATTTACAGTTAATGGAGTAGGTTAATAATCATCTGATAAAATTATTGATATTATGATGCGAGTTCGGATTCCACCAAACATAATATCATGCGATATTCGAGAGATTCCAAACTTGATGCCGAATATGTTCGATGGTAGAGATGGAGATGAAGAGTGAGTCATTAGCTGGTCTAAGGACCTCTCTAACTAACTCGAAAAAAGATGGAGGCGAATGAGTGAGTTGTTAGCTGATCTAAGGACCTCTCTAACTAACTCGAGAAACCATGGAAGTGAGGGTGGATCGTAGTGCACCACACAAGGTGTGAAAGCCTCGTGATACAACACAAATCTAGTCTCAAGGAATCCACCAAGAGACATAGATCCAAAAATTATTAAGAGAAACTCTCTCTAATTTTTAGTATTAAACTTGCTTGAAAACTTATTATCTACAATGATATTTTATGAGCTTTTATAAACTCTTACAAACTAATGGCATAAGCCTTACAAACTAATGGCATAAGCCTTACAAGTAAACAAAAGAAATCAAGAATAAATTCAATTAATGACAAAATAAACTAAATAATAAGATATTTTTATTATGAGGATCAAAACATATAAAAATAAATCATGGCAATTAAGCCATTTTGATCTTCACATGATAATCTTGATTTGGTGTAATAAACTAAACATTCTCTTCTTGATTACATGTCTCCATTATATTATAAACAAAATCATTTGGTTTTTTTTCTTCAAATTATTCATTTCAGAAATATATAACATTATCCGTTATTATACGAAGTATTTGAATTTGAATCTGACATTTCTGTAATTTCTGAAATTATATGATCACCAACTGAGTAGTAGTAGTAAATGACGTTAAATTCAATTACTTGATTCGCTCAAGACTCTCTTAATTGTTTAGAGGTTTGCTCAACCCAAATATTTAAGGTTATTCCAAAGATATATGAATATTTCTGTTTTATGCTGCTCAACCCAAATACTTAAGGCTATTCCATAGATATTTGAATATTTCCGTTTTCTGCTGGTCTTTTAAAAAATGGTCTCTCATATTTTGATTTTTTAGAATCTCTTTCTCTCAGTTTCTCTTACTCGAGTAAATAATTGAAGTCTAAAAATGATTTTGAGTACAGTCCTCAAACTAGGAGTTTGACACATGACTATTTGTGTCTTGTGCTAGAGAGGTGGGTGGAAGAACCTCCAGATGACTATCTTCAGATTCTTTCGATTTGGATCCGATTTTCTCGCATACCTATCAATTTTTAGACCGAGGATAACATACAAGAGATTGTTGAGACCAATGGCCAATTTCTTATTCGGAAAAACTTCATAACGAAATTTGCAAGGGTCATGATTCTTTTTTATGTCTCTATACTCTTTGTAATTCCAAGATTTCTAATAATTAATAGCCAAATGGTATATATTGGGATTGATTATGAGAGAATCTAAAATAATTGTTGATGTCGTGAATGTTTTCACCTATAATTACACTATGAATTCATTGTTTCAGAATTACACTATAATTACACTATGGATACACTGTAGTATCGAGGGTTGTCGAAATCCCTAAGGAACCTATAATTACACTATGGATTCACTATTTCAAAACTAGCTAAAGAAAATAAAATTCAATGTAAATGAATAAAACTAACAAATAAAATGTAAAGGTTAATGGTTAAATACATTAAGCTCAAGGAATTCTCAATGACTCTAAGGAAATTTTGTGGTTTTCTATATGTTCTAGAACTCAAAACACTTCTATTTGCTAGTTGGTGAATTACAATAACCATATTAACAAGTTCGTGTATTAATCAAGTAATTGAAAAAATCTATGTATTTTCGAAAAATTTGGGTTTTAGTTGGTGTAGTTTTAGGTTTTTTCCCATTTACCCTAAATTAGTAATTGGTGATAATATAATCAAAATCACGATATTAATTTTCACTAAATTAGTAATTGATCATATAATTAAAACCAACGATATTCAAATTATTATACAAGATTGAGAATGTTCAAATGGAGGAACTGCTATTGTTTACTAGAGAGAAATGTCATACTTGTGGGTATACCCAGTAACCCAATGGGTATAAGTGAGTTTGCCCTAAGTATTTTCACTCACAGGTACAAATATGTTTTTCTATGTATCTTTTTTTGTGTATATAATATCTTATGCAAAATGTTTATGTTTTCTTAGACTATATGTGGAACTCACAAGAAATTATATATGCAAAATCATGCTTAAGATATTAGATAAATGGGGATTCAAATTGCTGAAGACGTAAACCTAGATTTATACTTTGATCTTTGGGCCACAATAACGATGACTTACGCTTATCATGAGCTCGATAAGCTTTGTGAGATAGAATCCAATGTCCATGAAGACCAGTGATGGGTTTGCAAGATTAAAAACATTTCCAATTTAAAAATTCATTTTGAGGGCAACCAATTCTCAAAATAAGGGTTTGAGGATGGATAAATCAAACAATAGTTCTTTAAATCAAATCTTAAACCAATTATTAGTTTGCATTATAGTCATTAATATTATTAAAAAAGTAAAAAAAAAATGATAAAATTTCATAAATAATTATAAAACATACATTAAATGATAATTTAGAGTTGCATATGTAATAATGATAAGCAAACTGAAATTATAGAGTTACAAATGAAATATCAAATTTCTAAGTAGCATTAGTTTTATAATTTCTTGAATTTGTGTTCTTGTAATATGTCTTGAATTTGTAATCTATGCTAAATTTGCTTTAATTTGTGTTAGCTCAATGTATTTTTTGTTTATATGAAATTTGTTTTTAATGGTATGTCATATTTCTTCAATATTAAAAACTTTGATTCTCTTTATTTTATTGTACTTATTTTATCCTAAACTAAAATTAAATACAATTATTTATGGCATATATAAATACATGGAGTAAACTATAAATAAAAAATAGTTTTGAGGTTTGAGGATTTGTTGGAATGACAAAAACTTTAAAATTTGATAATTTGAGGTCTTGTTGGAGATGTTCTAAGGGTTTTACTATTCCCTATAATTTTTTAAGCAACTAATTATGATTGACATATCATTGGTTGCTTTGAAGTAGCAATGAGTTAAGAGTTTTTTTCTTTTTAGCTAATTGTAATATGTTGAGAGAACTAAAGTGCGTGCGACAATAAATGTTAATGCTAGGATATGAACAGTAATGAAACAATAATGGAATGAACAAACTTCTTGTTGTTTTGATCTAATGAAATGTCAGTGGGATTTAGATACCAAAACTTAAGGGTTTGTGTGATTGGAATTGTGGAGGGAGATTTTGACAGCAAAGGGCGTAAAAGAGATATTTGAAGCGAGTGAAATGATGAAATCCAACCATAGAGGCGACAACACTTGCTCCTCTTTTGTAACAATTTTCAAGAACCAAACCATCAATGTTTGCTATTATTATGTGTTAATGTGTTAACAAGATGTTAAAACGCAGGTGTAACAAGGAATAGAGGAGATCAAAAGAGAGCCATTTTTGGAAATATATTTTTTTTGTCGCCCATTTACCGAGAATATAAACTCTCTCTTTTTTTGACATCTGAATTTTTATATTGATCGGTAAAGGATTGTTTATAACTGATAACATGAGATGATAATTAGTACCATGGCCCTAACTTCATCTAGTAGCCTAATGCCTAGCTCTTTGGCTCAGTAAAAAGAAAAAGTAATCAAAATTGTTGAAAATAGTGACAAGTAGGGAAATAGGCTCATTGATGATGGGACACTTGCAGTTTTGAATAGTATTTTGACATTCTTACCCGCATGATATAATTATTGTTATTTAGGAGAAATAAACAAACCTAATGGCCGGTTCCTCATATCTCCGCCGGTTTTGGTTTGGTTTCATGCCGTATCACTTGATCCATGTTCATCATCTCTTTCTCTTCCTACTTTCTTAGCGAAGATTGTTTTCGGCGTTGATGCCAAAGTTATTATGACAATTGTTGTCGAGTTTTTGTCAATACTAATACTCGGTGTTAGTATTGAGATTGTTTCCAGCCATCATCGTTATCGTTTGGTGACAATCTCAAGATCGAAACAAATCTTTTCATATTTGTTGTGATAATGAAGACCGGCACGGAAACCATCAACAAATAAAGAGAGGATGTGGAGGCTAATAGGATGAGAATTATAAAATCAAATCAACAAGCATGGGTATTTTCTATAATCAAAGGAAACTATATCTCTTTTGGCAAGAGAGTTTCGTTCAATTCGTAGGTTTCGCGATGTAACAAATGGATTGTAACTTTGATTTTTGAATGCGTGAAAGGATTTTCATCAAGAAAAAGAAGATAATTCCCAAGCAAGAAAGTCACACAAGATTGACGGAAAAAACCAAAACAATAAACATATAATAAAAATGCGGAATTTAAACTTTTTTAATTTCGTTACAAAAGCTTTAGATTATAGTTGTAATCCAATTGTGAATACTGTAATATATGGGTTTATATTAATTAAATTATGATTTGATGGACAAAAAAGGGGCCAGTTCCGTAATTGAGTTATCTTATCCTAATGGGCCTAATACGTGCTTAGGGATTAGTATTTTAAGTTCATGACCAAAAAAAAAGAGGATTAGTACTTTAGTAGGGTATAGAACCAGTTGTGTCTCTTCTCGCAAATTTCCCAGAAACATCACGATACGAAGGAAACAGGACGGACGATCAGATATGGCATCGAATGCGGCGGTTCCGTTCTGGAGAGCGGCGGGGATGACTTATATTACCTATTCCAACATTTGTGCGAATCTCGTAAGGAATTGCCTCTAGGAACCTTTCAAAGCTGAAGCCCTAAGTCGCGAGAAGGTTCACTTCTCATTATCTAAATGGGCTGATGGAAAGCCGCAGAAACCTAGTAAGTTTTTTGCTGGAATCGTGTTTAAATATTTGGATCTGGAAAGTTCACGATCTTGTGTCCTCGATTTCTGATTGTCTTTTGGGTCATTATTGTGATATGCACAGATTCCGATTTCGTCGTCCATTTTTTTAAAAAGCTGTTGAATTTTAGCGGATGAATCATATTAGAATAATGTGTGAAAATGCTACAGAATTGACGTCTCTTAATTTTTTGCGCTTAACCTGACTTTTGCTTCTGGTTCTGATCAAATCAAAATTGTTTTCATAAGTTGATGTTATGTCATATTGTTGATAATCTCTGCGAAACTAGAACATGATGCAGATGAAAAATGATGGAGAATATGGCATTTAAATGCTCTTACACTAATCATGTAGCTTTTAGATGGCTCATGTTTCAGAAGCTTGAATGAAGACGATGGTTTCATTTCTCAAAAGGTTTTTTTTATAGAAAATGCTTTTATTTAGTATATATCTGAAAAATGGATTAGCTTTACTTTACCACTCATAAGTATTCTACTTATATTGTTAACCCATTTTTCTAACATCCTCAAGTATTTGTTTATTCGACAGTTTTGCGCTCAGACACACCTGGAGTTTGAGATTTCACATTCTGAGATCAAGTTTGAGGTAATACGACTATGGCTGTGGAATGCAAGAAACTGTGTTACCTGGCCCAAAAATAATTCTTTTATCTTTTTATTGTTAGCAATGAATCTTGACTGAGAGATTCACTCCAATCTTAAATAATTGAACATAAGTCTTTTTGGATTTTCTTTTCTTGTTTCGCATCTTTTTCTTTATTTTTTTATATGCAAATAAGCAAAAGTATTTAAAGACTATTAAATGACAAGAGATTGATTGTTACATAACAGTGAAAAGAGCATCAAACTAAGCACATGTGTGCAGAATCATAAGTGAAGAGATAGAGATGTTTCCAATGAGCACAAGAAGCATTTGTAATCAATATGAATTAATTGAGAATCATTAGGAGATTATACTCGCAGCTTTAAATAAAAATATTGTTGAAGAGATGGTAATAAGAAACTTTTAAATAATAAATTATTAATAAGATTGTTTTAAATTATTGGTGGCACGTTAGGAATTTGTTTTAGTTTTGGTATATAATCTCTCAAACTTTTGAGACGGACATAATCCACCATGTAATATAATTGGACGATGTATTTGCTGTAAATAGATATCCAATTATATGGTTATGCAAATTTCCGCAGGTATATTTACCAAATATGTTACCGTGAAAAATAAATGTTCCCAAATATGTAGGATTTTTCTTTACTGTAATGCATGATCTAGGAATGGAATGTCTATAATAGTTACAAGTGTTTTCTTCATAAACGTTTTTTATCATAAAACCAACAAAAAGACAAAATAAACAACGTGTAACTCAACAAAGCCAGTGAACCACACATGTGGTTTCAGTGCCTGCGAGTGTTCCCCACGCGCTTACACGTCGCGTAGATACCTTTTTCCTCGATATAATTGTCTCTCGATTTTAACATTTTTTGATTTTTTCCTAATTTAATTTCTCGAAAAAATCTAAATTAACGTTCCCCTTCAGTGTCCTCTCAATTTCTTTCGACGAACCTTCATTTCTCTTTTTTGATTTGATCGCTACGAAGAACGAATCAAACCTTGCCTAACCCTAGAAGACGACAACGACGAAGACGAAGACCACTCAAGGACTTGTATAATAACTCCGAATCGATCTCTCAGATTTTTCAGATCGTGAAACCAATAAAAGCAGAAAAATCGAGTTTAAGAAACTTTGATTTCAAAGCGATGAAACCGATTCAATCGCCTCCAGGACTAGCCGTTCCCGTTAAGAGCCGTCCTCGCCGTCGTCCGGACCTCTCCTTGCCGCTTCCTCAGCGCGATGTTTCTCTCGCTGTACCTCTCCCCCTCCCACCTACTTCCGGTGGCTCTGCGCCTTCTTCCGGCGGATCTGCACCGTCTTCCGGTGGCTCGGCGTCTTCAACTTCGTCTACCAACTCCAACAACAGCTCATCGGAGCCGAAGAACTATTCGGATTTAGTGCGTGGGAACCGGATCGGTAGCGGAGCTGGTGGAACGGTTTACAAAGTGGTTCACCGTCCGACGTCTCGTGTATACGCGCTAAAGGTGATCTACGGGAACCACGAGGAGACAGTGAGACGCCAGATCTGTAGAGAGATCGAGATTCTACGAGATGTGAACCACCCAAACGTGGTGAAATGTCACGAGATGTTCGATCAAAACAGCGAGATCCAGGTTTTGCTTGAGTTCATGGACAAAGGATCTCTCGAAGGTGCTCATGTGTGGAAAGAGCAGCAATTAGCTGATCTCTCTCGCCAGATTCTCAGCGGTTTAGCTTATCTCCACGGCCGTCACATCGTCCACCGTGACATCAAACCCTCGAATCTCCTCATAAACTCCGCCAAAAACGTCAAGATTGCCGATTTCGGAGTGAGCCGGGTTTTGGCACAGACCATGGATCCGTGCAATTCATCTGTAGGAACCATCGCTTACATGAGCCCTGAACGGATTAATACCGATTTGAATGACGGACAGTACGACGGTTACGCCGGAGATATCTGGAGTCTAGGTGTTAGCATTCTCGAGTTCTACTTAGGGAGATTTCCTTTCCCTGTGAGCAGACAAGGTGATTGGGCGAGTCTCATGTGTGCCATTTGTATGTCACAGCCGCCGGAAGCTCCGCCGACGGCGTCTCCGGAGTTTCGCAATTTCATCTCGTGTTGCCTGCAGAGAGATCCGTCGAGGAGACGAAGCGCGATGCAGCTTTTGCAACATCCTTTCATACTAAGAGCAAGTCCAAACCAAAACAGGTCTCCACAGAATCTACATCAACTCTTGCCTCCTCCTCGTCCTCTGTCTTCTTCGTCTTCTTCACCAACCACCACGTAGCAATTTCTCTTCCCTTATCTTAAATTTATTTTTTTAGTACTACTTCAAAATTATGGGGTTTCTGTACTTTGAATATTGCCCAATTTTGCGCAACCTTTTCATGCCCGTCAAAAAAAGGGATTAGGGATTATTGAATCTTCTTAGGAACATAAGTTAATCATTCTCAATTTGTCTTTTGGTTTAATGTTTGCTAGAAAAAGGGAAAGGACAAAGAAGAAATTCTTATGCTTATGATGGCAATTACTTTGCCTGTAATCCCAAATGTAGCTTTATTGAATTTGTTGAATTTTTCATAAAAAAGTTTTTGCCTTTTGCTATTTTATGCCTTCTCACTTTGCATCATAAGGTTCACTCTGAGTCTTCGACAAAAAAAATACCGATTCTTTCCATTTATGGTTATGGATTTAGAGATTTGTCTGATAATGTTCTTGTTGTTAGACAAATTATGTTAATTCTCTTGCAGTTAGTTGAAAGTATAGCGCAATTCAGAATCATTCGCTTTATGTTCGCTTTTACCTTGAGTACGTTGATTTCTTCATTTCTTTCATTGATAGGTTTTGATATTACGGCTTAGAAAAATAACGTTTAACAAAGAGTGTGAAACATAGTTTGCTACAGAGTATGGTGCAGACTTGACTGATATTAACAATAAAATGTTTAAATCATCACAAATCAATACATGAATGTTTTCTCATTCTCATCACCTCCAACAACAACAAAAAATCACTTCCAAGATCGTAAATGAAAGATGTTTAAAATCAAGTAGTCATAGATTAATCTCATATAACTAATCACTGATCATTTACCTACTTTAATAAATGAAATTACTGATTATTTAATATCATCCTGTCCAACCTTGTAACATTACTTTTATCAGTATTGAATAAAAGAAAATTACTTTTAAAAGTATTTTTGCATCGTTACAACTTACAAGCTCTCAACTATTGGGTACCAGAGTTTCTTATTTCGACACTCAATCTATTAACTTTTAGGTTTTTCTTTTGATTAAAGCGATTTTTCTTTTGCTTGATTCTTTTTTGTTCACTTATTCCACCATTTTTCGAGCTCCATTCGCTGTTAGGGTAATTGTTTATCAGACTGACTACCAGTCATTTTTCTCAAGGTTTTTTAGCGGCGTGGCAACTTCTGCTATTATGGCGTCTTCAGCTTTTTGAAGGTGATTCCTCGAATTTCACATGTTAGAGCTTCCATTCTCCATACTTTTCCTAGTAGTGATAATTTATGAATCTCAATCACTGCTAAAATACTTGATGGAAAAAACGATAATACGTGTAACAATGTGTAAAAAACGATAATACATGTAACATGAATCTCAATTACTGCATTTCTTGATGAATATTTTCCAAAAGCATCTAAATCCCATACATATTATCGCTTTTGGTGTAGATGTAATAGTATGGTCAAACCTTGGATGATGAACTTTGTAATAAAACAAATCAATGGGATTATTTCGGTTCTAATGATACCTCTGACACTTGAAAGGATTTTATGGTACAATTACATATTATGAATATAACAACGTCATATAAGTTATTTCCAACACATTTTGTCACTCCAACAAGCTCTAACTCATTTTTCAACATCTTACACTGCGTTGAAACACTTTGGATGATCTTGATGGAGTAGGTTTGTGTGAAAAAACTTACTGAAATTTTGTAAGGTTAACTGTAAACAAGGTAGAGCATGTCAAGATCATCAGATTCTTGATCGGTTTGAACTAGTCATGGTACTGCTGACAATCAAATTATCATGAAAAAAGAATGAGATTGTCCTTGCTGAAGTATACAACCTTATTGACCAAGATAAGTCAGTGAAGTATTGGATCAAATGTGTAAATCAATGCTACTGCCTTTCAAGTCTCAGCTCTAATCTATGCATGTTGCTTAATTTTCCAACAGCAATTAAAAAAAAACATGTTTGTTCTCATTGCGGCTACTCAATGCATTAAGTGGACAAATGTTATAAGTTTCATGTTCATCCACTAGGATTCACACATAAACAAAGCTATTCTACAAGTAATCAAATTTTTTAAATGATATACACTCCACCCACAAAATTTGTTGCGGATCAGTTGGTTTTTGTTGATGATTCTCATGCTAGATTGTTGGGTCATGACAACAAATTATTCAATTGAGCCTATGAGAGAAGTGTGTACGCGTATTAATAACTAAATTCATGAAGTGTCATATTCAATTACGTAGAAATAAGAAATTCAAAATCAAATATCCAATAAATAAAGCAAAAAAAAAACAAAGATACCAAATCTTCAAAATCATAACCTAAATCGAAATTAAACAATAACCAATGAGTAGAAATTGAAATCCAATGAATGTTTCATATGCCTCGTACTACCAAGATTTTCATCAATTGAAAACTCATGGATTGTATGATTATGCTCTAAATGATAATATCTTAAACGAGCATGATGTTTTCTTTTAAATTTAATGCATGTTTTTCTTTGTTAAGAGGCGAAAAGTGGATTTCATTGTAAACTATGAAGAGTACAGAGAAAATAGAGAAGAAGAAACAAATTTACCAATAACGGTGAAGGGTTGAGAGGAAAAAATGAGTTTCAACGAATAAAGATGAAGATGTGAGAGAGGAAAAGAATTGGTTTCAACAAAAACGATGAAGAGGTGATAGAGTCGTTTATGCTCTTTTTTTGTGTGAGAGTATTGTTGCATGATGAAAGGTTTGTGCTAAGAGGAACAAAATGGACGTAGGGCTTTTGCTTGCTAAGCAATTGGCATGCGCAATTCATGTTTACATTCTTCAATGCATAATTTATACACTAGTAATACAATTTACTTTTCTATGGGAAATCAAATGCCTAATTTGAGTTTCCATGACCAAGATTTCTTTTGAGACAAATTGTAAGGGTTTAACATTAACAATGGATGATCCAGCCGAATTGGACGATTCTAAGACTTATAAGTCCTATCTTAGCCTTTTTTCTATAAAGTTTACCCCTCGTTGTACCAATTACCCTAATGACTATCTTGCAAAAGCAGTTCGAACATGTGATTCTATTTTTTTCCGTATATGTTTCAAGATGCTTTTTAAAGATAATTTTATTTTAATCCTTGATCATGACACTTTTTTATCTAAAAGAAAATATCCTCTACTCAAAAGGAAAGAAAAAGAAACTTATGGTATATGGGAAAAGGTCATTAAATCTTCAAGTTTGGTAGATTGTCCAAAACAAACATCAAATCTTCTCGCTCCAAAAGAATCTCAATTTTAAGTTGAAAAAACCATTTTAACCCTAAGAGAATTCAACGTCAGCAATAAGTTAAATCAAAAACAAATTGTAGGTGTGATTATTTCCTCTTCCTCAATGCGATCTCTAAGAAAATCTCCAATTATCTTTCTTATCCAACAGATATAGAACTAATTGATATTGTAATATGCTTCTCTCCACCCGAAATCAATACTTTTTCGATACGTATCCACTCCACAATTAATGGTATGTGTTCTTGTAGTCGGTGATATAATTTACTACACAAGGTGTGTGTCTTCGAGTTATGTTCTATTTTGGATTTTCTTTGAAAACACATCTGAATCAATATGTCAAATATTTGTTGATGGATATTTAATTTTGAAAAGTTATTGGTTATTGATTTCTAGCTTGGAATTATTGTTATAGAGTTGAAATTAAACCAGCGACTTGCAGTATCATCATTCTCGAATACAAGCAAATTTATTACTCTATGATCAAGAGAACATCTAACACAACGATACATTGTTATATATCCTCTTTATTCTTGATTAATTTGAAATATATGTTATACATTTTATCTATTTTTCTAAAGCTCTCAAATTTTTTTATAGTGGAAAAACTAAAAATTATTAGAAGAAAAAGAACATATCAGTTATTATGCGTTGCTCATCAGTCTCTCTTTTGTTTAGATTTTGATCCATTTTAAAAAAAAAGAAAACTCATTTTTGTAGATAATAACAAAAGAGAATAAGTTTTTGTTTTGTTTAATTTGGACCTTCAAACTTAGTTTCATAAGTCATCATTTGCTAATTATAAACGAAGGTACAATACAAACACTAATCTCATATGGCTTATTAATAAATTATGATGAGATTTTGACGTACTTAAGGAAGAGATCAATATATTACATGTTTTACTTATCTAGGTTTTGTTATGCATAATGATTTTCATTTTTTTTTTAATTCATATGTTTTTGGAACATATCATTACAATTTTGTACAATATAAAGTTGTATAGGAAAAAAAACACGAATTAATGTTAAATTTAATTTTTATCTATAATATAAATAACGAATTGGTACAATATAGGTATCATCAAATAAGGGGAAAAAATGTATTTTTTTATTTATATAATAGTTTCTAAAACATTTTTTTGGAGATTTTCACAAATAATCTTTACAATTATTTGTAACAGGTACTTCCTATCTTCCCAAGGAAACCCACAAAGAACACACTTAGGCGAAATGTTCATGCCCCAAATTATAAGACGAGACTTTAAAGAAAGTCTATTCAAGTGAGCAAGCAAAAAAATAAACGCATGTTTAGGCACATGAGACTTAAACCAAACCGCTTGGAACCAGGCCTGCCGAGGAGCTTTTGGCCGAGGGAAATTCCAAGTGCGAGAAGTAGAGAAAGTACCAGAGCCAGAAACGACTCCTGGAACCTGCCAACGGAAACCATCCAGATCATTAAGCATTGAGGGGGAACAATCTCTGAAAGAACGATAATGAATCTCGTGCGCAAGGTTAGACCGAGCTGATCTAAGAGACCAACCCCCAGAGGAGCAAACATCGGCAACAACAGCATCTCTTGGCACACCAAGAAGTCTTGGACCTGAAATACCAAAAAAATCAATTAAAGGCCCCAAGGAACACCAATGGTCATGCCAAAACTCACATAACGCCCATTCCCCAAATCACAACGCAGAAAGGAACAAGTGCTTCCAAATCCAACTGTCAGACTGAACCTCAAACAGCTCCCAGAAAGAAGACCTTTTACAATAATAGGATCTTGACCAAGCAACCCATAAGTAACCTCCGGAGACAAACAAGGACCAAATGAGCTTAAGATAGAAGACCTTGTTCCAAATTTGCAAATCCTTAAGCCCCAACCCACCTTCTTCTTTGGGAAGACAGAGATCTTTCCAAGCAATTTTATACCCGAAGACTTCCTGATGTTACCATTCCACAAAAATCTGCTACACATCTGCTCAATACGCTTAATACAGCCTTTAGGAAGAACAAAAGCTTGCATCCAAAAGTTAATCAAGCTGTTGATAACCGAGATATCAAGTTGCATGCGACCAGGGCAAGACAAAACCCGATTCTCGCAACTACTAAAGTGACTGGATAAGGAATCCATTAACGGGCTATAATCCTTTTTATGAAGCTGCCTCTAACTAAAGGAAGACCAAGATAGCGAATGGGAAAATCTAAGAAAAGATATGATGACCAATACATAACGTCTTACGATGGTTTCAAGGTCCTTAAGCTCCCATTTCGACAAGCGATAATAATACCAAACGTAAATTATCAATGTACTTCTATCTCCCAGACGAGAAAGATGGATTGGAGAATCTTGGAGAGGAAATAACATCTACTCCCGGATTCTTGGATAATCACATTCCGAGATACAAAGATAAGTTGGTGATTTAAAAATCCCAAAGTTTGAAATTTCTTACACGTGTAAGGCTTCAAAGGATTTTGATGAATTGGGACTGGTTTCAATGGAATTGTACCATAAATCTTGTGTCGAGATCGATGAAGAAGGTGCAAAAGCCGCGGCTGTCACTTATGCAGTAAGAAGCGGTCGCCCTCGTCCTACAAAGAGGATAGATTTTGTGATGGATCATCCATTTCGCGGAGTGAAATCTTTGACTGGTAGGCAAGACATTGCAAGGGAAACTCGCTCGAGACGTATCTAGGTCCGACTCGTAATTCACTTCTGACTCTGTGTTCGTTTTCTTTTCTTGATTAGAGAAGACACAACCGTGACCGTTTTGTTCGCTGGTCAAATATTTGATCTTTTCGGAATATTTTTAACCTGACTTAAGAGCAGGTTTAACAGGTTTTTGGTCGGGCTAATGTGGTAAAAAAGAGCAAGTCGAGTTAGGTTAGGTCCTCTCTAGTAGTTTTGGGGTTTGGTTTGCGATTATTATATTTGAGTTATAAACCAAAAATCAGTTTTGATTTGAAGTTTGGTTCTATTTTTTAGTTCAATTTTAAATTCATTGGAATAACAAGATTTGGTTCAAATATACAGATCATTTAATTTTGTTTGGTTTGTTTTCATGCTTTCTAGTACTTGGTAAAGGTTTTATTTTGCCTTAGTTAATGATCTTATAATTAACTTTGAAGCTTCATAATATCAGATTGTCTATCGACTGTTTGGTTAAATTAACCAAAAGTACCCAATAGACAAGTTAGAGAAGAGATAAAACCAAAACCTAGCGAGAGCTCCATTTATCCACTAAACAAAAAATCTGGATTCAAAATTGGACCTTGATATGGGACATGGAGAAAAGGAAGAAGAAGTTGCGAATCCTTCAATTCTTAAATGTTATTTGCCTTGATTTTGTTATCAATTTGATGAATGCTAATAATTTTTTTAATATATCTCTGTAGAGTAGAAAGCTTGAACGTTTATCGTTTTTTCTTCATTCTGGAGTCTAAACTGAACCTTAAAGTTTGTGTATTGCTTCTTTCTCTCTGCTCAGATTGCTGAATTGTGAATTGTATATCCCTTCAAATTGATGTATCGAAAGCTTGAACCTTTAGGGTTTTTGTCTTTTCGGTCGTAAACTGAACCTTAAAGCTTTAGCCTTTAGGCTTGTACACTAACTCGAAATCACATAATCTTTGTAATATTGTCTAATTCTATTCATCATACTCCCGCCCTGTCAGGTTCTGTCTGAAGTTATCGGAATCTTTTACAAACATATGATTGGTTGTGGTGTGTGAAAATATTGTCATTACTTGCAACAAAACAAGCTGCTTCGACATCTCTTCTTCCCAAGAGACGATTATAGAGGCAAGATTAAAAAAAAGGTTTCAGAGATTTCACAACTACGTGTGCCTCAACTTAACAATGTTCCTCCATATTGTGATTCACAACTACCATTCATATGAAAGAATCAAACACATCGAAATTGATTATCATATGGTTCAAAAACGAGCAGAGAGTGGGCTGATCAAATTCAAAACCTTACATGTTCGCAAAACTCATCAATTGGTTGTTGTGTTTACTAAACCACTCTTTACGACTCCATTTCACTCTCCAATTGGCAAAATGAGTCTCATTTCGATTTTAGGGCTATCGTTAATGTGAATAATATATAACAAAGTTTGGTAACAAACTCTCAAGACTAATGAAGCCTGTTCATTTTTTTATTATACATTTTCCTCTGCCTTTCACTGTAAAAGTGTAATAGTTTAACTTTAATTAGAAAATGAGTGTAAAGTTGCTTCATAGTCTCTCAGAGAACAGAGTTTTCAGTTTTGAAGCTTAATTGTATATTCCGAGAAATTTATTCATGAAAAAAAAGGAAGGTCTACTGTTTTCTCCAGCAGAAGTTACATGAAACCACCTTTATTACAAAGGCTCATTACATGAATCATTCAAGACCAACAACAACAAGAACAAGAACAACAAAAGAAAACATGACAATGATTTGTATGAGTTTCTCTCCTTCGATTCGGTCAAACGGTTGTATGTATATACACATTGATTCATCTTTCATTTTTTTTTTCTTAATTCAATTCACCAACCCATTTGCTAATTTTGCCCTTAGATCTTTCCTCAATATCTTCCCTGATGGAGCTTTAGGAATGGTTTCAGCGAAGTACACCTTCTTGATTCTCTTGTAATATATAACCTGTAATTTTTGCAGTAATTAATCAGTTCATTTCTTAAGCAATAATCAAATCAAGAACTGGTACTAATTATATAACATTCTTTTGCAAAACTCCATTTTTTTACCTGTTTTGACACGAATTGTTTCACATCATCTTCTGATACATTTGAATCCTTTGATTTCACCACAAAAGCAACAGGAACTTCACCAGAAGCTTCTTCTTTCACTCTGTAAATTAAAAAAGGATTAAACAGAGATACAAGAGAGATCGAGATCAAGAAATTTTTAGCTACAAATGAAAACAAAGTACAAGAGATTTTAATTTTATTGTTGTTGACAATAAGCAATGCTCAAATCATACGGTTCGTTTCGTAATTAATGGTTCAGCAACACATTCAATACTTTGGTGATTAATGACAAAAAAAATAAAAATAAATTATCATATCAGATTTGTTGCGTTTGTACTTACCCGACGACGGCGACGTCGGTGATATCGGGATGACTGATCAAGAGAGCCTCAAGCTCAGCGGGAGCTACTTGAAAACCTTTATATTTGATAATCTCTTTCAATCGATCTACGATGAAAAGCTCGTCATCGTCATCGATCAATCCGATATCTCCGGTGTGAAGCCAACCCTCTTTGTCGATGGTCTCTGCGGTGGCGGCCGGATTGTTGAGGTATCCTTTCATGATCTGGTGTCCACGGATGCAGATCTCGCCGCGTTCGTTTTTCGGAAGAGAAATTCCGGTGTCTGGATCCACGATTTTCATCTCGGCGTTTCTCACCACCGTACCACAAGCTCCTGATTTCACCGGAAACGACTCTTTCGCGAACCCTAACGACATCGCTAGCACCGGTCCAGCTTCCGTCATTCCGTATCCCTACTCGTTTTGACATTTCCAAAACAACAGAAACCAAATTAACATTCAATTAAAATTGACATTTCCAAAATTTTCACATCTGATTTTGAAATTCTGAAATGAAAGAGTCAATTGGCGTGTTCTTTGATTTTTCAAATAAAAAGTTTTAGCCCATTTGTATGATTTTGCTAATTAACAACGAAAATATAAAATTCATGTTGTTTTATAGGGATTTCAGTATTCTGATTCGTTTTTTTTTCTTTATTCGAAAACATTATTGTATTATCAACCAAAAAACTAGCAATCCACAAAATTATGAATGTTACGCGGAATCAAATTATGATTTTGTAGAAGAAATTAACTCCAATTGTTACAGAATTATGTTTTCCTATCGTCTAAATGAAATATTAATGTTTTATAGATTCCGTTGTTCCATCACATAGTTTTTCTTAAATTTTGTAATTCCATGTGTTTATAAAAAATTATATATTAATCCGCTGAAATATAGAATTATTAAGTAATCTCAGAAGATTTTGTTAATCACATAATTTTGCTGAATCAGAATCTTATGTTAAACTATAAATGGAGAGACATACCTGACCGAGTTTGGCGTTAGGAAACTTGGCACTGACGGCATCTTCAAGCTCCTTACCAAGAGGAGCAGCACCAGATTTCACAACCCTAATCGAGCTCAGATTATACTTCTCCGACTCCGGCGATTTCGCAATCGCCAGCACAATCGGCGGAACTATGGGAGCCACCGTGACTTTACACCTCTGAATCAGCTCCAAAAGCAGGTTGATCTCGAATTTCGGCATAATCAAAATCGCCGCACCAACTCTAAGGCCACACAGCATAATGGAGTTTAGAGCGTAGATATGGAACATCGGCAACACACAGAGGATGACGTCATCGCTGTGAAAATACAGATTCGGATTCTCGCCGTCGACTTGCTGAGCAACGCTCGTGACTAACCCTTTGTGAGTCAGCATCACTCCTTTTGGTAATCCGGTGGTGCCGGAGGAGTAAGGAAGAGCCACCACGTCGTCTGGTGAAATCGGAGTCTCCGTCGAGTCGATTTCGTCGGACTGAGACAATTCTGTGAATCGGAGGCATCCTTCTGGGATTGGGACGGATTCGTCGTCGTCGATGCAGACGATTATAACGCCGTCGTCGTTTTGGAGGGTTTTGATTTTGTCGACGTAGCGAGATTCGGTGATTATGAGTTTGGAGTTAGAGGCTTTGGCCTGCTTCGCGATCTCCGCCTCGGTGAAAAAAGGGTTCGCGGCGGTTGCGGTTGCGCCGCGGAATGATGCGGCAAGGAAAGAGAGGACGAATTCGGGACAATTCGAGAGGAGGATCATCACGACGTCGTTTTGGTTAACGCCGAGCTTTTTAAATCCGGCGGCGATTCGGCGGGAAATGGCGTGGACGTCGGAGTAAGTGTAGACGTGGCCGGTGGGTCCGTTGATTAGACAAGGCTTGGAGGCGAATTCGGAGATGTTTTGGAAGATGTACTCGTGGAGAGGGAGGTGGTTCGGGATGTAAATATCCGGTAGCTTTGATCGGTAAATGATGTCACTGACGCTGCTCTGTTTCTGCATCACTTCTTGTTGTGGCGCCATTGTAATTTTTTAGTTCGTCAAGCTTAGTTTTTGGCTTTTTACAGCTTTTTAAGATAAATAATTTTTTGCAGTGTGTATAATTTTAGGCTTTGGCCTGAGGGAGACAGGAGGTATCGGAGGAGCTCATATAGAGAACTCACCGGAGGAGACGGTGGGGTTGGTGAAAAGGATAGTATTGTAATTTCCGAAATTTCTCAAGGGTGCTTTTGTCAATGCGTTTGACGAGTATGGGTTCTCATGTTGCGTTCGGTCAGCTGCTTTCTAAAATAAAATAAAACACATAAGCGTATTGGTGATATACAGAGCGACGGTAATGAAAAATCACTATATTTATGAAAAATCACTATATTTTGTTCTTTCACATTTTTCTAAAATATTTTTTCTTTGTCAGACAGTTTTTTATTTATGTTTAAACATAGCAATTAATAAGAAAAGGAAGTAAATCCATAGTGATTTAAATGAATAAGCAAATAAATTCATAATATTTTTAGGAATGACAAAGCAAAAAGTTATATTTAGACTTTTGCCTTTTGGGATGTGATGAGTGTAATCTACTTGAATTTATTTTTTATTTGTTGATTTGGTCTTTTTCTGGTTCCCCATTACAGAAATATATATTATCAAGGAACTCATATAAATATTGACCGTCGTAAATTATAAAAGAAAAAGAATGATATATCCGTCGTCAAGTATAAAACTATATTCAGTCGAACTTGAAAATCAAGCAAGTAAATTCCAAATAAATAAAAAAACTAATGGGTTAAAATTATAAAGGATAAGAAATACAGGGGTGTGACGGGAAATAAAGAAAATTGGTTTGGTGAAAGGAGAGTGGGTTGGTGAAGAAAGCGAGAGATAAATTGATCGGGCTTTGGTGGAAGAGTGGGCCCATGTTGATGATAAAAACCAAAACACTAGTCCAAGTAAAATGGGAAATTATATGACGAAAATTTTCACCAACCCCACCTTTTTAATATTTATTTATATAAAATATCACACAAAGAAAATCTTATATAAATATCCACCCCACCGTTGTAAATAAGGTTTTAGGTTAAGATTTTATTGAATTTTATTATTGTGAGAAGGTGATCAGTGATCACCACACAAATGCCATAGATTTTAAACTACATATAGACCAGTAATATCAACTAGAAAAAAAGTAAAATCAATTTTATATATAAAAGTACGTCTCATAAATTTATTAGTCTCTCCCATAAACTTTTTTCTTTAGTGTCCATGATTCAAACTAAATTATTAAAATTGTATTTTCTTTTAATAAAAAACAACTATTTTTCTCCAAAGCGATTCATTTTTTTTCAAATAAAAAGAATATTAATTAAAAAATCAAATAGTTCACTGTTCTTCTTCATCTCTCGCTTTTAAATTTTGTCATAGTCGTTTGTGAATATTAACAATGTTTGGTATTTATTAGTCCCTTGAGTCTTTCTTTTTTTTTAGGTGATTTTCTTCTTATCCCTTTGAATTGCTAATTTATAGAAAGTATGAAATTTGGATATCACAATTTGATGTGTGAAAAGATAACAAGTTTAACTTCAATTACAAAAGATCGAAATGGCAAAAGAACAGGCTGTGTTGAAGTTACCATCGATGAGAATGGATTTAAGAAAGTGTCCAAATGAGTAACTCCTCCACGAAGCTTTACCTTGGCTGGAGCAAATCATGAGATAGGATCCTATAGGGTTTTAACCATAGTTGGTTTAAACCTTAGAGTTAATCATATTTTATTCATTTAGGATATGCGAGTGGTTATATATATAGTAATATCTTAAGGGCATGGTCATCATCATGTTCCTACCTCACTTCTCCATTTTTCATTCGTCCTATATGGTTTCTCTTATTCTCATATGATCAAATATTTGAGACCCTACAATGGTTCTCTCTTAAGAACACTATTTATGTTTCAAAATTCTCTGATAATTCTCTAGGGAATTAGTTTATACGTTTATCATTCATTCACCGAATTTCTCTAACCTTAGCCAAAACCAAAGAGTCCCTTCAACGAATTCTCACATCTTAAAAAATTGAACCAAAATACGAACTTTGAATGCCAACACATATTTTATGGGCTTAAGACTCAAAGTGTAACACGAAACCCAAACATAAACATAGACTCTTTCCACTAAGACTCGAATTGAAATATAACTTCAAACCGTAACATGAACCTCAAACCATGCATTTTCTTTTGGCAACGAGGATCTTCTCTGAAACTTCTTAACAATCCTCGCCGAATTTGAAAATATTGAAGGCCTATACATGGCTGATTGAAAGTTCAAATGGTAACTCTCTTATTTCTCTCTTGGTAGTGGGTTAAAATCGAAAAAAATTTAGGCTTAAATTTGGGATCGAAAAGGTCTAAGTGTTACCTTTTTTCCACATATAACCGAGTATCCCATCTGATGGTGGAAACGTGGTGATGGCATATATCATTGTGATGTTTGCATCCATGACCATCGCAATGTTAAGGTGGAGTTATCAATGCTCGATAGGTGGTTGCTTCATCTCGACCGTCTTCTGTGATTTTTAGGTAGTTGTTTCCCTTAGCGCATTAGCTAGACAGTAATTGGATATGTTCCCAAATGTACGGTCTATACTTCAGATTCCCCATATCCGTGCATCTTATCGAAATATCTACTCGACTAGCCGACGTGTATGTACAAGAGAATTGAATCAATCATAAAGAATTCAAATGACCATGCGGTTCCATAACGAACTCGTTTGTGACATCCCCGGACCAAACATTAGGTGTTCATTCGGGCATGTTCTTATCTGATTGTTACTCAGTCAGTCGTCCAATGTATAGATCGGTTTGAGGGCGTTACACACACTTAGTGATTCGATGCAAATGATGTTTTTGCGACAACCACTCGTTTCTTCTTTTTTCATTCTTTTTTTTTTTTCTTCCCATAGCTTTTCCCCAATGATCCTCCATTAAAAATTTCAAAGATTTTTATTTCATCTTCTATTTCATGATCGTCCTTATCTTGTTCTACATCATTTGTTCGTCATTTAAACATTTGATTGTGAGACCACAATGCCTTCATTAAGATCAAAACATTTTTGATTTTTTACCTTAGACTTTGAGCATGGAACCTCCTGCCAGGGATCTTTGTATGCCGCTGCTTTGCCATCAATAATCACAATTGGATTTTGCTTCTTGTCGGTCTCATCTTTTGTTTTTAAAAATGAGTTGAGTTGTTTCAACCGTACAAAGAGGTTGAAAAACATCTGTGATGGATCAATTCTTGTTTTACTTGGATTCCCCAACATTAGAGACTTACTCGGACTTGTCGAATTTTTTTTTTTTAAATATCCTCATAAAATTTTTTCTTAGCACCCATATTGAAGAAAATTATTAAATAGTTGACCCTATTTAGAGCATATTGAGCATTTAGGTGGGAGCCATGGATAGGTTAACTCCACATCAACTTTTTTTTCTAGACTCAGCATAAAGTTAATGTGGTTTAAAAAATCTTTTGATAAATCAGCTTTGATAAAAAAACCTTAGCCTCATCAAACTGACATCACTTGCAATGTGTTTGGAAAAATATTTTTAAGGTCCCCAACTACACTAGCGTTGAACTATAACCCTTTCTCCGTATACATGGTGTGTGGAATGTTTTTCTTAATAACCCACATCGAAAGTGGTTGTATCTCAAGATGAATCTCCTCCGACACGAGAGAACCAACTGAAGCATTCAAGATTCTGAATTTTATCATTATATCATTGGCTGAAAAAACGTCGATTTTGTTTACGGTGACATGAATTTCAGAGCGTTCGGAGCCACTGACAAAAATCAACCAATGAGAAAATTCTCCCAAAAAACACTAAATTCTCTATAATTTCCAAAGGAACCCTTGTAAATTCAACCCCATTTACCAATTCGATCTTACGATCATATCTCAACAAACATTGCTTCTTTTGAAACACATCAGACAATGATTACTGTTTTGATTCATTAACCACAACAAACTCCACTCTTGGCGAGTTATCCACATCGCCACTTTGTGGCAAACTCATATCCAACTGAGACATAGAAACTATTGACGGCGAACAAAATCCTTAACACAAAATTTTAATCGCCAGAAAAATATTTCTTTTTAAAAAGTTAGTTAGGAGGTTATGTGTTGACTCATACATCCTCTAAACTTAAAACTATAACATATTATATGGTCATATTCCAAATCTATCATGCCACACTAACTTAAACAAGACTTAGTAAACCTAAAGCATTGAATTACAAAAATGCAACTAATTTCAAATTTTAGGATTGTGATCGGTGTTGCATTTAATGTCGTTAATATCGTCAGAAAAAAAAAGTGAATTCAATAAATAATAACCACATAGTTTATCGGGTATTTATTAAAATTAAATATTAGTATCTGTTATATATACGACTGAAAAGATGAAACAAATATTGTAAGGTGATTGGAGACACAAGTGCTGCAGAACATTTTATAGAGATCGCCACACAAATGACATTCGTTAGATAACATTATTATTCAGAATATGATTGGCCACACAAATGCCGTTGATTATGTTATTGCAGTAGGTGTCGCATTCTTGCCCGGAAAATTGCTGGAAAAATATATAAAAAATATCAGAAACCACGGCTGCGCAATTCAATTGTGATTTTATTTTTAAATCACAAAAAGAGGGTATAATTTGTATTTCAGTCCAATAAGTAAAAATAATATGACATTAAGTTTGGAGATCTAATGATTAATTTAGCACAGAAATGGAACATATATTTTCAAATATGAAAGACACTATATCCTACCGATCAAAGATCTGAATTTTCTTAAAACAAAGATTCAATGATATTATGTACCACGAAAACCAATAGTTGGAACATAGTAAATATAAAAGAGTGTAAATGTATAAATCATGTTTTGTATAAATTTCTCAAGAATAGAGGAAAGGGTTCAAGAAAATGGCAAGAATGGTGACACATGCTTAGTTGGGTATAGTATGATAGGTTTCACGCTTGTGTGATATGTCTTTTTCCGTTTATTTTTCCAAATGACAGAATTCGCATTTTCAAAAGTTAGGTATTTTCCTTGAAATTAGACATTATCCTTTTATTATTATATTTTTTTAAAAAAATGAATAGTGTGCATGATTGTTTCCTTTTTAAAAATGTTTCTTACAAAACATGCAAATAATATTATTGGAGAATGTTATTTTATATGAATCACTCCAGCCTAACTATTAATAAGAAGACTAAAAGAACTCTACCTAAAATTAGATGTTTGTTGGTGAAGGGTAAATTCGTCAATTCGGTGATCCATATCAAAACAAAAGCCGAACTTAAACATCGCATAATCTTCTGAAGTCATGTCAAAATCAAAATCTAGTGTGTTTGTTTTGTTTAGGGTCATGACTTGTAAAACTGAGTGATTTATTTACTATTTTGAATCAATAATTGGTCTAACCAGAATATGAACCAAAAGCAAAGAAACATGAAGAAATCAAGAACCAGAAGAAGAATTTGTTCATTAGACAGGTAACATATCTCAATCTTGCTATTCAAAATCTCAATTTCTTTTGAAAGTAAACCAAACCTCATTTGAGAAAACTTTGTCTCACCTTTATTACTTCATTGAGGCAATGATGGTGCAGTTTCATCCTCAGCTAGGCATAATTATCAAGCTCAACGAGACAGAGAGAAGAGAAACAGTAGAAATGTAAAAAAATGTTTGCTTCTCATTCATAAACCATAAGCCAGTACACTGCTCATATATATTCAAGAGCCATTAGTAAATATTTAGTACTCATCTTCTTACATACTAACAAGACGTTACGAGTCTGTCTATTCTTACAACTCCTGCAACTATATTGTCAGCGGAGGAAGAACAAGAAGGCTGTATGTGGAATTTTATCATCCACAAAAGCTGTAAGAGACTCAGCAGTGATATTTTCATATATTGTTTTATTCTTTCTACCAAAAAAAGATGGAATACAATAAGTTTATGTAATGTACAGTGCTAATGCATAAGAGAAGCGAAATACTCGTGTGTCCCTGCAACGAAAAAGGCAAACGAGTTCAACAAGTTTCAGTCAACACGCTACAAAACAGTATTTTGCTATGCAAGTCTATTACGAGAAGTATAGGAGTCTTATGATCTGAAATCTGTAAGATAGATCAGATAAGAATCAAGATTTGCAGATTCTCAAGTTGTAAATTACTTCTAGTGAAAACAAGTGAAGCATCATTTCTTTCTTAACATAGTCTTTTCATTTTTCTGTGTTGATCCTAATTAGTTCACTCGCAGAGGTTAATTAGATATAATTACCAGATTAGCGGATAGGGATTTAGCAGGGATCTCAATAGCTCGTAAAGGCCATGGATGTGCAACCACAGATGTAAAATCGAAAATCAGAACGTTGAAATTCCAAGAAAGTTTAGATCGACGAATTGTATCATGACTGAGATTTAAAGTACTGAGATAAAGATATAAGCTAATATAGTGAGCTTACTCGGCGTTTTCGATTTTTGAATTCACTGCTCGTTTCTCCGGTGAATTCCTCGCCGGGCATTCACGTTCTCGCTCCGTCCTAACGTCAATGATTACCCTCGGATTCCGGTGACCTCCGTCGTCGTTCCGATCAAAGTGAAACGAAGAAGAGTGCGAATTGTTCTGTCCAATCCGAAAATAAACGGTCTTTTTTCTTTCCTTTTGGAAATATACCCAAAAATGTCCATTGACAGCTAATCAATATAATTTTATGGTTTTTCTAATACATTTTTACTAAATTGACTTTTAAAATTTTTAATACCTATATCTAAAAAATCAAGAGTCATCAAACTAATATATAGTCCCCAGACAAAATAATCAATCTCAATTTGACTTTAACATTATTAGCATTATTAGTGTATTTTTTTTTGGTAAAAGAACATTATTAAGTATATTTGTATTTTGTATATACACATCATCAGTGTTTTTTGAAAATAATACTATGCATTAAATGGATAGAGACTATGAAGAATAGAGATCTTTCTGAAAAAAATTACAAAACTAAAAATGAAAAAGATCTACATCCACTAATTTTCAACACCATTGAAAGAATTAAAAAAAAAGCCAATATATTGTTTTATGACAAAATAATCAATCTCAATTTAATTTTAACATTTTTTTTAACTGCATATATATCTTAAAATCAAAAAAGAGAAAACACAAAATTTAAAACAAAGGATTTTATTTGGTTACATCAACAAAGTTTTACAAAACCTCCTTGGATAGAAAATATTCTATAATGTCATTTTTTTTACTGATAAAGAAAAATTGATAGCAGCAAGGAGTGAGACTTCAACCATAATATTGTAGAGAGTATTGTGGATATTTTTGTTACCTTCACAATTTTTGATAGCTTTGATAAACATTTGAGAGTCGGATTGCATAAGAAACTTTGATCCTCTAATATTGTGGAGTTGTTTGATTGTCTTAAATAACGTCATTGCTTATGTATATAGGGGTGAATTCACATTTTGAATGACTTTACTTCCTTGTATCATCCTATTTAACTGCTGGTGAGCCAAAGTTCAGCCGAGTCACGCCATCTTTGTCTCCTTGTTTCATGAGGCATATGAGTAGCCTATAAAGAAATTTGTTGTTATGGAATCTAGAATTCAACATTTCATGGTGGTGTCCCTTTACTTAGTTGTCGGTTGAGCTAGGTGTCATGCCTTTTTTGATCAAATATCGTAATTAATGACCTCTACAATTGTCATTCGTTTCTCCTCGAAGACAGCTTGCGTTCCATATATTCCACCATGCCCCAAAGAAAAGGTTTCTAGTTCATGTGCCTGTATCCTACAAGTTGTTTCCTAGTTATTATAGCCGGTTTGAGGTCCTGTCACTAGTAGAAAACTGCGATTTAACCACGAATTAGCCACAAAATTTATGTGGCTATGTAGAAATTAGCCACAAAATTCGTGGAACATGAGATTTGTGACTATCCAATTGCTAAATAACCACGGATAAGCCACTGCAAAATTCATGACTATATAGCTACGGCTTAGCCATTGATTATATTCGTGGCTATATAGCTACATATTAGCCACAAATTATTCTCTTGCTATATATATAGCCACATATTAGCCACTAATTATACCCGTGACTATATAGCCACGAATTAGCCACATATTATTCTCTTGCTATATATATAGCCACAGATTAGCTACTTAAAATTACATATGGTCACGGATTATTCGTGGCTAATCCGTTGCTATATGAAATTTTTTGAATTTTTCCGAAATTTTAACATAAATTTAAAATTTGAACCTTACATATAGCCACGAATTTTCCCTGACTAATCCATGGCTATCTTTAATCAAAGAAATTTCATTGTCTTCTTATTATCATTCTCCTTCACCCATTTCTTTATTCATCTTATTCTTCCATCTTCCTCCATTTTCTTATTTTTCTCTTTCTTTACCATATGAACTCCTCCTCCGCCATCGTTCCTCTTCCGCCATCGTTCCTCCTCTGTCATTGGTTGATATAACCGTGTTTTTAAGGATTTTTAATACATATTTATATAGTATATTATGGTCTTTTTTAGTGTCTGGAGTGTGTTTTATAGGTTTTATAGGTCTAAGGATGAATTGCAAGATTTCGGAGCAAAAAGGACAAAAAAGAAAATGTAGAGACAAAACCAAGATCTATAAGTTTGGCATTCGTATGACCACTTTTAAGATGATCCAGGAGACTATTTACATATTAAAATGAAGATACGGAAGTTATCTTTCATCTCCAAGTGGTTTCGAGTCGTTTCGATGTCTGAATCTTGAGTTATGTTCGTTTTAGTGAAGACATGTCAAATCTGACGGGAATTGACAAGAGAAAAAAAGAAATTTTTATTTCCTATTTCTAATGGGTTTTGAAGTTTCCAATTATTTTCCTAAAGACCCAAGGACGTCCAAAGACTTATAAATACCTATTTTAAACCATTGTTTAGGTTAGGCTTTATTTTATTTAGGATTTTTAGAGAGAGATTGTTTTAGGGAGAAGATATTATTTCTGAACCCTCTTTGTTTTCTACTCTATTTGATTCTTTTATGCAATTCTATTCAAGCATGATGATTGTTATTCTCTCCATGTCTGAGTAGTTTGCTTGTTAGGTCTAGGGGTTCAATATAAGATTGATGAAGAATTGTTGATGCTTTTAAATTGTTGGATCTATCTTAGGAGAGCAAGGTGGCCTAAACGAGTAGGAAACTCGTTTTAGGGATCTTGTGAACCAATTAACTTGTGTTCATTGCATATTTAGATTTAGAAGGTTCAAGTAGGAAACTAGGTGCCTTAGTCTCTAGATATAAGTGTCTCGTGCAGCGAAATTTGGCGAACACATATTTGTGTTTGTAGTTCTAGACGTCACTTCATAGAAAACCCTAAATAATTCTGTTAGTCACAATTTGAATTTTTTTTAGGAATACCCTACGTTTAACGTTTTCTTATCTGATTTACAACCGTTACTTTTAATTGTTTTAATTACATCTTAAATTGCTTAGCTTAGTCTGAATCTAGAAATCGTTGTGTCATACCAAGTCCTTGTGGATTCGACCCCCAAGTACTACAATTGCATAACCGTGCACTTGCGGTTCTTTCTAGGGTTAAAACTAGATCGTATCATTGGTCTTCTTACTCCTCCTACGCCATGAATCCTACTCCTCCATCGCTTTCCCATCTCCTCTTCCGCCTCCTCCATCGTTTCTCCTTTTCATCCTACATTGTCTCCTTCTCCTCTTCCTCCTCCACCATTAATCCTCCTCCTCTTTCTCCTCTTCCAGTTTCTTTTATAAAATCTATCTAGATCCACCGTCGGATTCACCAAAGATGCAACCGTCGGATCTAGGTAGGTTTCAATTTCTTTTATATAAAACCTATCTAGATCCGCCTCCCGGAGCTAGCACCGGAGCCATGGTCGGATCTAGGTAGGTTTTTATTTTTTTAATTATTTTTTAAATAGCCACGGATTAGCCATGGATTTTCCCTTGCTATATATAGCCACAACCCTATAGCTACAAATTTTTACCGTGGCTATTCTCTTGCTATATATATATCAACGAATTAGCCACAAATTTTTCATGGATATATAGCCACAAATTAGCCACGGTTTTTTACTGTGGCTAAATTCGTGGCTATATAGCCACGGCATAGCCACGACCCTATAGCTACAATTTTTTTTCGTGACTATACCGTGGCTATTCTTATATAGCCACAGATTTTATGCTATAGCCACGGAAATTTCTATGGCTATTTTTAGAATTCTACTAGTGTGCATGTTGGAGCAATTGAGTGTGTGTTGACCAGTAATCCCTGCCACACTTGTCTGACAAACTCATAGTGGAGGAGGAGATGTGTTGCAGTTTTCTCCTTTCCACAACGATAACATAGTGCTCTACCATATATGGATATTTTGATAAAGTTCTCACCTATAGTTAGTGCTCCTTGTATAACCTACCATATGAACACTTTTTTCTTAAGAGGTCTAAAGGCATTCCCCACCTCTTTGTGCCATTTGAAGATTTGGCTCTACAGATTGACCTCTTGTGGTTGTAGCTCCTTGATGATGGCATTGTATCCCGAGTTGGAGGTATATTCTTATTTTTCATCTCGAATCCATACAAATTTGTCTTGGTTTTTTTCCAACTTGCTAGTTTTTATGTTGAAGATGTCCTCTACATATGCTGGTAGGATTTGGCTTACTTTATTTATGTTTTAGTCTATGGTTATTGAATTTATCAAATCAGACACAAGCATATCCACTGTTTCTTCAGAACGAGGGACCATAGGGGTGAGAGGTCTCAGCGGAGAGAGCCATGGATCATTCTATGCGAGATGGTCGCTCCATCTTTAATCGCTTTCCCAAGATGCATTTTCAACACATCCTGCCTTACTAATAGTCTCTGGCATCCATGGAAGCTGGTTTTGGGAGCTGAACAATGTAGCAAGTCACCATTTTTACAATATTTTCCCCACTAGTATCCGAGAGAGGATTCCATAAGGATTCTGCAGCTGCCGCCATGTGAGTTTAGCCAACATAGGCATCATTGAAACTCTCGATGTCATGGAACCTAAACCGCCGAGTTTATTCTATGTCAATCAGCACATCTTCTTCTCTTATTGATTTGAGTCTCACCAGAACCGTGTTAAAGTTGATTGTATCCGTTTGCAAAGGCTTTATGGTAACTTGAAGCAGGACATCACATATGTGGGCATGGCTTGGAGCACAGATTGTAGCAGAGCTATCTTCCCTGCCGCTGATAAGAGTTTGGATGCCCAATTGATCGATATATGTCTAATCCAGTCCACTATCGAGGTGAATAAGTCCTTTTTTGTCTCCCAAAATGTTCTGGCAAGCCTAGGTATTTTCCACAGACTCATTCCTTAGAGATTCTGAGCATGTTCTTCGTTGTAGTTATAATTTCTCTAGGAGTTTTTGCGGAGAATGTAATCAAAAACTTTGCCACATTAATATGTTGTCCAAACACTGTTTCAAATTGGTAAAGGATATTTTTCAGGTTGTGACAGTTTTTCTATGTGGCCTTCAAGAAGAACGTCATGTCATCCGCAAATAAATGGTGATTGATTAGTAGACTTTTGCAACACGTAAACCATCAAGTGTGCCATTCCCTTGAGATTTTTTGCACCAACTAGAGAGTGCCACACTACATACATATACAGTGAAAGGTTGTTTCTATAGCGTATTCCTTGTTGTGGAAAGACTTGGCCTTGGGGTACTCCATTGACAAGAAAGGAATATGAGACAGTAGAGATGCATGGCATGATCCCGCGGATCCAAGTTTGATGAAACTCCATTTGCTTTATGACTTTCTCAACAAACTTCTATTCTAACTTATCATAGGTTTTATTCATGTCAGTTTTTATTGCGATAGGACCGTACATGTGATTTTTGGAGGTAATGAAGAACGTCATGCGTAATTAGCACATTATCGAAATTTCCTCGCTCTATCACAAAAGCATATTAATTTTCATATGTGAAGAGTTTGAGGATTGATTGGAGACGCTTAGCGAGGATTTTCGAGATGACTTTATAGTAGACATTGCATAAGACAATTGGTATATACTCTACTATATAATATATAATTTTGACGCTTATAATTTAACATTTTTAGTGTATTTTCTTTTGTAAAGGAAGATTATTAGTGTATTTGTATATAGTATATACACATCATTAGATGTGAAAATAATACTATGCATTAAATGGATAGAGATTATGAAGAACATAGATCTTTATGGAAAATTACAAAACTGAAAAAATAAAAAAAATCTACATCCAGCACTGTTAGAAGTATAAAAAGCCAAAAAAATATTGTTTGATCTTATCTTATGTCAATTAATCGTTTATAGAAAGGGGGTAAGTATGGAAATAAATGTGATTTATCTTTACTAAAATGTTTAATTTTTACAATTACTGTAAACTCCTTCCAAAAAAAGCGATAAAACCAAAAATCTACATTTTATTTATTTATTTTTAATACATGTTGAGAGAGAGAAAGAGTCTGTGTGTTGATTGTATTTGTTTGTCGAAATCTGGGAATCATCTGATACTCCTCCATCGATTTGCTGCAACCGTGAGAGAAACCTATCGGCGAGCTCAAACCATTTCACTCGAAATCGGAAAGCTGTGATTTGACGCGGTCCTGATCCTGCTCATTCCTGATCGTCGGATGCGATTATCGATCAGCCATTAGATTATATTATCCGAGGGAGAGAGTGTGTGCGAATCGGAAAGAGAGAGATAGCGAGACGACATAGAGGGAATGAACGGTGGTGATGAGGTCGTCCCAGCTTCGGCAGACCCATCTCTGCCTCTGGAATGGAGATTCTCTCAGGTATTCGGTGAACGAAGCGCTGGTGAAGAAGTTCAGGAAGGTGAGACATCTGTTGACTTGTATATCTGTGCTTGGATTTCATCGGATTTAGCCTACGATTCGATCTAATCTGTCTTAATTGGAGTTAGGGTTTTAAATCTGGATATGTAGATCTGTTTGGGGTTCTTGGATTGTCTAGTTATTAGGTCATTAGAAAAGTTTTGGTTTTTGGTCAACTTTATATCTATTATGCTGAATAAATTCTGTAAACTTGAATGTTCTAGGCTTGTAGTTGAGCCTGTTACTAGATTGCGTGTCTAATCTATTTCCCATTTTGTTGTTTCCTTATGAGATGATGTTATTCTAAATGTTAGTTCAAATTCTGAAACTGTAGCTGGTGTTTCCTCTGCAGTTGATATAATTTCAGCAATCGAATTCGACAATTCCGGCAACTATCTCGCCACTGGGGATCGTGGAGGACGGGTTGTTCTTTTCGAGAGAACCGATACCAAAAATGTATGTCTGCCTTCGCCTTGCAATCGATTTCTGAAATAAATGCAAATCTGACATTTGGTTTTATGTTGTTTCTTGCATCAATTTCAGAGCAGTGGACCCAGAAGGGATCTTGAAGAAACAGATTATTCACTGAGGCACCCAGAGTTCCGTTACAAAACAGAGTTTCAGAGTCATGATCCTGAGGTACTTGATTTACTCTGTTTCCTTAGTTGCAATATGTGCTATACCTTTTTTTCTCGTCTTTTCATGCTTGATCCTTGTTTACCAGTTTGATTACCTCAAGAGTTTGGAGATAGAGGAGAAAATTAACAAAATTAGATGGTGTCAAACAGCAAATGGCGCTCTTTTTCTCCTATCGACAAACGATAAAACCATCAAGTTCTGGAAGGTGAGATTTTCTCTGTTTTGTTTGTTGACCTCTGAATGACATACTGTTTTGATAGGAACTGTGGTCTACACGCTACATTGTGTTTGCTTCTAGATAGTTAGGGTATACAACGATAAAGCTTATACTTTCATGGTCATTCTTGAGAATGTTGAAATTTGAACTCTTTGGGCTTTGACATCTTTTGTTGGGGTTCTTAGTGTATTGGTTCTGCATCCTTAATGTAGTAAAGAGTTTCTCATGGATATTTTCTTATCAATAACTTGCTGAGACGAGTTTGTAAAAGTGATTCTTTCCTCTCTTTTTTTGATGTGAGAGTTTTAATAGGTTCAAGACAAGAAGGTCAAGAAAATTTGTGATATGAACTCGGAAAATGGAACTGTTGGAAGCTCGAACGGTTCAAACATTACAAATCCATGCGTCGTGAATGGAGGCATCCCATCGCTGCGGTTACCAGTGGTAGTAGTACTTTAAACATTTTGCTCTCTTTATCGTGTGTGGCTTCCTAGATATATTGACCATGCTAGTTTCAGCACAAACTTATGTAGAACCTGCATCAATGAGTCAATCATCATTCTTAACCTTTTTTTTCTGGAAGAGTTTTATAACTCACTTGCAGGGAAAAGTATTGATGCCAATTGAGTTGAAATCATATAGAGCATATCTTGTAGTATATGCGTTCATAAAGATTATATGATTTGTTCCAACTTACAGCTCATTGTTACTGAACTTGTGTTTTTAGTACTAGTCTCCTGTGCATTTTTTCCTGTTTCATGGCCTTCTCTACCTCTGATTAGGAATTGATTTCTTACTCATTCAAAATTTCCAAACATTGCTCGTGTGTAGACTAATTGTTCACTTGACATATACAGGTAACTAGCCATGAGTCGAGCCCTGTGGCTAGATGCCGAAGAGTATATGCTCATGCTCATGATTATCATATCAATTCAATTTCAAACAATAGGTAGGCGATCAACCCATTTGAAATTTGACTTTCTTCCTTCTTACTATCAACTTCTTTCTTCCTCCGTTAGATATTCTATGGTGTCACTATAAGTCATCTGGCGAATCAGTGTCTTTTCGTATAATCGATCCATTTTTTTTGTCTTTCTATTCAAACCTACACCTTGTTGATATTAGCTAGAGATCTATACTTTCATTGATAATTTTCTGCTCATAATATTTTTTTCTCCTTATATTAGTGACGGCGAAACATTTATTTCTGCCGATGATCTGCGAATAAACCTTTGGAATCTGGAGATCAGCAATCAAAGTTTTAATATTGTTGATGTCAAGCCTGCGAAAATGGAAGATCTATCTGGTAAGCTGTGGTTTAATGTTCTGTCTGTCCAATATGTTCTCTGCATGTTATGGTGGTCTAGTTTCAGGCATTCGATATCCATGTATCAAGCAATTAAATGCTATATCCTGCATAATATTAACCACATTCGTTCTTGCAGAGGTTATCACATCAGCAGAATTTCACCCTACCCATTGCAATATGTTAGCGTATAGCAGTTCGAAAGGTTCAATTCGCTTGATTGATCTGCGTCAATCAGCTTTATGTGATTCACATTCCAAATTGTAAGTCTTGAGACTGGCGGTTCTGTTAAGATTCTATATAGTCCAGTATAACTTGAAAGAAGAACTATTGAACTTGTATAATTATCTCAAGTACTTCTTTTATTTCATCAAAGTTTGATTGCTAAAGTCCCAACATGAGAGATAAGTGTCTATCGTCATACTAGATTGTTATTGAGGTGGATAAAGCTGCATGAGAGGAAATGAAAGAAAACAACACTCTTTTATAAGATTTGATTAGCCTGTGGTAACAGCAAAAGGCTAACATTGGTTGTTTGTGCAGATTTGAGGAACCAGAGGCAGCAGGTCCTAAATCGTTCTTCACTGAGATAATTGCTTCAGTCTCAGACATCAAATTTGCAAAAGAAGGAAGATATCTACTTAGCCGTGACTACATGACACTTAAGGTCCATACTTTTATCGTTTCCACTGGCATTAGCTATGGTTGTAGCTATCAGTAAGGTAAAACTGAACTCGTTGCTTTGTTTTGTATGTCAGTTATGGGACATCAACATGGACTCAGGTCCAGTAGCAACTTTTCAAGTTCATGAATATTTGAAACCAAAGGTCAGTTTCCTTTACCTTGAGAGAGATGCATTTGAAGAGTTAGTACATAGCTGATTGGTACCTTTCTTTTCCTGTCAGCTCTGTGATTTATACGAAAATGATTCCATCTTTGATAAGTTTGAGTGTTGTATAAGTGGCAATGGATTGCGAGCAGCTACAGGTTCTTACAGGTATCCCCCGAGATGCAGAGCAACCTTTTTTAAGTTTTATTCACATTCGCAAACGACTATGATGATTCCTTGTATAACTATTCCTTCGCTTTTCGTATTGTATCCAGCAATCTGTTCCGTGTGTTTGGTGTTTCCCCGGGAAGCACTGAGACTGCAACCTTAGAAGCGAGCAGAAACCCAATGAGGTAATCTTGGTGAAAGCCAATAAGAGTAGTTGATCTTGTGTTTCTTCCTAGTGTTGATAAAATTTGTGTTTGTGTATCATAGGAGACATGTCCCAATTCCATCGAGGCCATCCAGAGCATTCAACAGTGTAACGCGTGCTATGAGTAGAGGTCAGTGTCTCTCCTTTCTCATTATGCCGTTTGGGAAATTGGCAAAGTCAAATTAGTAAATTATACTGAAATGGTAAAAAAAAAAAACAGGATCAGAGAGTCCAGGGGTGGATGGAAATAGCAATACTGCACTTGATTACACAACAAAGTTGCTGCATCTTGCTTGGCATCCAAAAGAGAACTCGATTGCTTGCGCAGCTGCCAATAGCTTGTACATGTACTATGCTTAAAACAAGACTCTGAAGGAGGCGAAATTCCATTTGCTGTGGACTCTGTTTTTTTCTAGGTCCCTTTGTGGTATTGGTGTTTACATGATCATCATCCTTCACACATGACCTGGCCTTTGATCACATAAGCTCTGTAGATTTTCTGAGGAAAAAGGAAACCAGTGGGATCTCAATCATTTTCTCTCTTTTTTGTTTTGTTTTCAAGTGTCACTTGCAAACTATACTTTGCAGGTCAAGAACAAAAGAAAAAAAAAAGGAAATCCGATTGGAAGAAATCGTGATTTTAGTAAGCTAATCAAAAATCTCTCATATGACTTTTGGATATGGATATGGAAATGGATATAGATTAGATTTTTACAATCTTTTCTGGTCATTTGTAATCATTGTTTTATTGATTCTTTTGTTGAGAACTTTATTTCTACTTTCTTGACTTATTATAAGAATACTTCCTTTTTTACAATGCTATTTTCTTCTTTATTTGTTACGGTTTTCTATAAAACTGAATCAAACCCCAACGTCAATACAAACAAATAGATGGAGCTATGGCCACACTTAGTTAGTTTGACATGTCTCCAAAGGCTCAAATGGATGTAGCTCTGCGAAAAGATAGTAATGGGAAGTTGTGTACATAAAGATAAGGAATTTGAATATAATTATCGTCAACTACTTCACTCATCATACCCAGCTCTCGAATTAGGCATCAACAAAGTTTTTGATCCAAAATAGATAAAAACATAAAACAACAGAAGCACTGTTCAAACGGGAGGGATGATGAGACGAAGCACACCATGATTTGATCTGACGGCTGGTAATGTTGACCTGAGTGGCGAGCAGAGCCACGTCACCAGAGTAGAACCGACCACCTGAGTCATGGCTAACGGCAGGAGCTTCACCAGTCACCTTCACTCTCCCTTTCTCGACGGAGACTGTGAAATCGTCTCTCGGAACACCTGGCATGTCCAAACGCACGTAAAGACTGCCGTTTTGGAGCTGCTTCGACTCGTAGGCCTTATCCGATCCTTCTAACACATATAGGTGTCGCTGCAATACCCGACCCGTTAACATTAGATCTGCACCCACATATATTCCCTTTAGACAGCCAATAATCACTATACACGATGTGTATATAATAAAAGAAATTGATTATTGTAATGAATTAAAACATTGCAGAAGGGAATTAGTGAGTACCTTGGGGATTAGTGCTATCGGGAAATTGGTAAGGAGTCTTGCCACGAAGATCTTTGATCAAAAACATCAACTGGTTTGCTAAGACCACAAACATTTTAAGAAAATTAATTTCAAAAACCTTGTAGAGATTCATATGAAAGCTTGATATGATTATGGGTAAATTAAATAATACCTACCATCTGTGTAATCTGGCCCACCGATAGCCCCTAACAAAAACAATATCACAATGTAAAGAAAGATTCTTAATCTTTGACAATAGGCATTTTAACTTAAACAAATTCTAAAGAGTTTTGGAGGAAGAGGGTTGTGGAGTGGTGCTAGTCTTGGAGAGGACAAGCCGGAGAACGCCATCGGACATGTCGGAGGTCAAAGGGGAGATCTTGCAGCAGTCGCAGACGACTCCGATGACGCTGATGTATTTCCTCAACGAGCTGTCGTATTTGTGCTCCTTTGGGGCATCGGCACGGACAGTCACACCTATCTTCGGATCCTCATTTGTAACCTTCACGCCGTCGTTTGGAACGCCGGGAAGGTCGATCCTCACGTACATGTCTCCGTTCTCAAGCGTCTTGAACTCCCAGAACCCTTTTGGTCCATTCCTCAGAAATTGGTTGTTGACGGCGTAAAACCCTTCTGCTTCATCAACGAAAAATCAGCGACTTTTTATGAGAAATTATCTGAGAAACAATGTGAAGGAGAGATTTTGAGGAAAAAATCATACCGCGAGATGGAGGGAGAGCACTGAGAGGATGGATCAGACCGCAAGATGGATCAGCGACGATAGCATTTGAGGATGAACCCATACCGCGAGATGGCTCAGAGACGATATAGAAATTTCAGATCTGAAGCTATCTAGGGTTTTTACCCTCTACTTTATAACCTCGCAGCGTCTCTTTCTCTGTCTCTGGTTTACGGGGGTTTTGGAGATTTATGGGAGGGAAGAGAAGGGGAAGAAGGGAGTTGTCAGGTGGAGAAGAAGACGACAAAGACTATTGGACACGTGTCCTTTTCTTATTTGTTACTCTTTTCACTCTACTGGACACGTGCCTTTTTTAATTTGTACCTCTGTTGTATATCCAGTCAAATTTAGCAATATTCAGTAATTCATTTTACACCAATGGTTGAGTATATAAGTAATGATTTATTGACAAGTTTACATTCTATTGTTCTGGATCTTACTTTAGAGACTTTCAACACCATTACACTTAGGTCCATGCAATGCTTTTGGAAAAATGAAAATAATTTTGATAACCACTTAATCAATCATTCACAGAATTTTATTTATCGTAGAATTGATCAATTGAAGACCTATTATAAACGGCTTTCCATGATTTACATTAATAGTCAGAGAGCACCAAGTGCAGTGCGTATCATACGAGACGCAAATATTATGCCTTGGATAAGAGACTAGTACATTTTACATGCAGAAATTCAAAACTAAATTATGCCATAAAAAAATCCATAACGGACTTATAATTAATGTAAGACGAACATGCAACTAAAGATACTCACGTTCTTGAGATTTTCTTTAATTTCTTCAAAAGATGGATCCCATCTATCTGATGTCCCTTGATACAAAAACCAGAAGCCACAAGAAGAAGAATTCGGGTTTGATCTGATGGGCGGCTTGAAGATCCCTTGTCTTGAAGATACTTTTATCAGTATAACTTCTCGAATCCAATGATGAGGATTATCCGAAGGAAAACATAACACTTTTTAGTTTTGCTGTAGATATATAGATGACATTTTTATTAATGAAAGATTTGCTCTAGAGCTTATAAATTTCAATATAAATACATGCGCTTTGTGTTATGAACGATGTAAATGCAAGATATATACTGTAAGATCCAAAAGATTTTGTCATATTTTTACAGAATCAGACAACCATGGTAAAAAAATATACTTAATCCGGGTTTATACAGAGAGGTGATGTTGTGGATTCATCAAACCCGGTTTGTTGTATTGGAATTAATTGCAGCAAATTGGGAAAAGTTAGAATACTCTGCACATATTTAGGAATTTATTGTTCTCTCTTTATGATTCAGTCTTCTTAGGAAACGAGATTTGCTTCCTCTACATATATGTACTTAAGCTTTTTAACGTCTTTTAGTAAGAAAAATATCTACGAAGTTTGTTTTTGTTGTCTTCATAGCTAGTTACATCAGGATGAAGGGACTTCATTCTCCTATCTTCCAATCGTTACGGTCGAGCTCGAACTCAAAGTAAATCTCGGTGGAAGTCAACTTCGAATGTGTATAGATGTTGTGTTAAAAGTGGATAAAGTATGCAGGCAATCTCAACCTCTGCAACTTTTGAAGGTTTCCAATAAAACACACTTCCATGCTATTGGACAAATCATTGATTCGAAATAAATCATAGTTACTTACTTTAATTCCTTCCCACAACTTCTCAAGCTTGCTTTAACACATGTTTAATTCCACAAGGAATCTGTGCTAACAATACAAGGCAAACATGTCCTCGGAAAATGAGTCCAGTGTAGTAGTAATCCAAGTTCCACGTGGTAGATCATTCAACCAACTGGTTCGTTTTTTCTGTTTCCACTTGCTCTCTGAATCTTTCTAACAAATCAAACTATTTGCATTTCTAGTTTAGTTTTTAATCAATTAATCCAATGGAAGCAATCATGGTTATCGAAGTTCTAGTGCAATTATCAATCTGTTTTAGTGACAAAGGAACCAAATTTCCACTGACCCAATAGCAATTCCACAATAGAGAGATCGATGAGCTAAGATTTTGTATCTACACGCTATGTCTCAGTATCCAAACCCCTAAATTAAAATCGAGATCCAAAGCATCAACCACAAACTGCTATTCATTTAAACTGATGGTTTCAATTCGAATCATATCTAACAAAAACGTGGATAAATCAAAGATTCTTCTTTTAATTAAAATTGGATGAGAGAACGTACATGAGCATTTCTCGAGGAGTACCGACGAACATAACCCACAAGTCGCCGACGCACAGCACGACATTTTTGGTCTGTCTGTTGCTTGCATGTCCAAGTATGAATTTCCGAGAAAAAGTTGAATTGGTGAATATTCCGGCAAGTTCGATCCGGTTCAGATTAAAATTTGAACTTTTGGTTTGAAAAATAATTATGCCAATTTAAACCGGAGGAAAATCCAGTTCGGAAGTTCACAAAATTCGGTTTTATAAGAAAAGTTGCTCACATATCAGTTTTCATAAAAAAGAATTAGATTTCCTAAAAAAATCTGCTTGAGACTCCTGTAATTAACATATCAATTATGCCCAAATAATAATCACATCCCAACTAACATAGCGAAATAAGCTAAAATTAGAACTATTTGTATGATTTCGCACAAATTAGACTATCAACGTATGAATAGAACATATATTTCAATTAACGTGTGTTTTTATTTCAAATCGACTCCTCATGTATCATTTAGCCTATTTCCCAACTAACATATTTTTAAACCTATATAGGTTGTACGGTATTATAAGAAAACATATGAAAGAAAAAGAAAAGAAAAAAGGGAACACAGGGTTTTAGCTTCAAGGAGATGATATTGTTATTAAGAGGGCCAAGATATATTATGGTTAAAGCGATATGGTTTTCTGGTGCTACTCCAAAGTTTTCTTTTGTGACTTAGTTGGAAGTTCTAAACAGATTATCAACGGGTGACAGAATGCTTAAATCCGGTATGTGGAAGTAAATCCGGTATGTGTCTTATGTTCTTTTTCGCTGGAATCTAGGTCGCATTTATTTTTTGAATGCAACTACTCGCATGAGGTTTGGTCAAAGGTGGTGGGTAAGTTGATGGGAGGAAGCTATACTGAAGGGTGGGACAAACTTTTGGACCTGATGAGTAAAGGGAACACAGGGGATATGTTTTTTCTTCGATATGTATTTCAGAGTACGGTTCACTCCATTTGGCAAGAAAGAAATAAACGGAAGCATGGTGAGCCGTCTATGTCTACTATCCAGTTAGTGAGATTTTTGGATAAAGGGATTAGAAACATAGTTTCGGTTTTGAGAGAAGAAAGAGTTGGAAGGTTCCATAGTTGTATGGAAAGATGGTTTGCAACAAAATAGGTTTTAAAGGAAAGTTGTTTTTGTATAGACGAGGTTATAAATTAAGAGAAAAAAGAAAAACTTGACTGGACTAAAGGTCAAGGAAATTTACAATCATGCATAAACAGTTTTTCGAATAAATTTTACATGAATTTTTCAAAAAAAAAAAAGAAAAAAGTATTTTCTCACAAGTTCAACTTATTACTTGTTCATCAAGTTTCTTAACTAATTCAGACTCAGCAAATAGGAATCTCGTTATGTAATTTTAGTCTTATCAGGAGACTAGTATTATTATTAATTCAATCCAACTATTTTGTTTCAAACTAAAAAAATGTCCAGTTAGAATTAAATTTAAAACTATACTAATGTTAGGATATAATTTATTATCTCTTGATCGTTTATGCTATTTACATTAAAACAAAAATGTGAGTTGAAATTTCTAAAGATTATAAGAGAATTGGATAAAATCTAAAAATAATAGATATGAGATATCTCAACGGTACCATACCTAGTCATCTAAATATTTAAGACGAGACTAGAAAATGTGGTATATTTTTTTAAAAAAAATAGTTATATAGATTATAAATGTATACATAAAATTATATTATTAAGGAATGTAAAATGTTTATAAATATATTTAGTAAAATTGTGAAACTATATACAAATTTTTTTATTACTAAAAAAAATAAAACAACAAATACTCAATATTAACATCTATCTAAGACAATTTTGTAATTATCTAATAAAATTTGTGTTTATTTTGATATATTAAAAGGTAAAACTAGGAAATATTTATAAAAATAATATAGAAATAATAATTTCATTAAGAAATAATTGTGATAAATGACAATGACCATTATAAGAAAGAAAAATAAAATTTAAAAGTCCAAAACAAAAAGATCCAAAGTTGACTATAAGATATAATTTATAGAAAATCATTCATTGGATTTGGAATTAATAAGAAAAAAGTACATACAAAGATCAATTGAATTAGATATCGTAATTGTAAATGAAACTTTTAAATTTATAGGCACGATCAGAAAGAATATTTACAATGAAAAGAAAATAAAAATTGGCAGCAAAAAGAAGGTTGAAAAGCAAATACAGGACTCTGTTTTGGGGAAGCATAACAAACCACGAGGATTAACGAAAACATTAATAACACTTTTTATAAAAAATTCATAAATTCAACATATTCTTAGCTAAGTTTGATGAACTGATATGATATAAGGTTATCATTAAATCACTTTTGTTGAAAGCCTCTAGTTGTGATAGAAGTTTATAATTGTTTTATTTGGAATTGAAACTGTTTTTAATTGTTTGATTGAAAAAATAAAAAAAATATTATAAAAAAGATGTGATAGAAAGCTTCTCCACGTAATAGAGGTTTCTACTTGTTTTATATGTAAATCGAAAACTTTGTGTTTTGTTTTAATAATGCACAGATTTTCTATTATATACTAATGATTCAAACAATTTTTAATTTAGGTAGAAGATAAAATTTGTGAAAAGGTCATCCCTAAAATCTTATTAGAATATAAACCAGTCGTCTAAGAATACATTATGCATTGTAGACAATATTGCCGAAATTATTAACAGCAAATTCAATCTTCTTCCCTATAGATGTCTACACAAAACATTAAATTTAAAATTAGAGTAATGTTTATTTTTGCAAAATTAAATCAATTCATGTTTGAGAATATTAAAAAGAGAAGGCGCTTTAAAATAACTACATTTCATATGTTGTCATATGTTGATATGCTTTTCGTTTCTCTATATTTGACATATGAAACTGATATAAGCAGAGATGACAGATTAAAAACCGATAAGATCAATATGTTTTTGCCACTATAGGGGAGCACTAACGTTGTAGTATATAAGAGTATGTCACGGAAAAAATTTGTTAACAAATCATATCTTCTTTTGTATTTATGTATTTTCTAGATAGAAATTTATATTGTTGAACTCATAAGAAAGAATGGTAAAAAAGACATATGTACCTTAAGAAAATATTTTTTTCCTAGAAATTACCTCCCTATCAAGCATCTTGGTTTCTTTTATAATTCATTTTCAACCATATCGAAATGAACATATTTTTTGTTAACATATAAAACATATTTTATGTTTATTGTCTCATAAGTTTTAATTTCTATATTCCAAACAGTTTTACGTCATTTTTTTTTCTTCAAGATATCTCTTAAATTTCGAGTTACATGAAAATTTAAAAAAATATATTAGGCGTTATCTATAATCTATCCACATTCATCTAAAAGGTATAGAAAATTAACCAGTGAATGACTTACCTCCATTGCTAATGATTCTGAAGATCTTTTTCTTTTGATATGTCTTCACCAAAGCTCTTTGAGGATATAATAAATGTCTGAAATTCCATATGAGTTTTTCCTGCATTATCTCTACATTTTTTTTTGACTTTGGTTTTATCTTCGTTATTTATTAATGAAAAACACAAATAACTTTAAATCCCAAAATAACCCAATAGAAAACCACAAAAAATTATTTGGAATAGAGAGAATCACCGGTTGAGATGTAGAAAATTCAGCTGCGTCTATGGATACGAGAAGCAATATACATAAATATACATACTGAAAACGTAAGCTAGATCTAGATATCATACCATGTTAGATTTTAATTTATTCATCTTCTACACTTTCTTGAACTCCACTTTAAGCTTCTCATGTCCAACCTCTCTCATCTCTTGCTTTTCATTCTTCATGAAGATTTCGTCCTTCTTTATCAAGAAAACCTCAGTTTTCTTCCCGATCTTCTATTGCTTCAAGCCTTCAACATCATAGGAAAAACAATCTTTATATTACATCATTGTATAAATACTTTTGTTAAAAAAAACAATATGGGCCAAAGATCAAACCTTGTAAATCATGACTTTACGTGTTCTTTTTTGCAGATTGTTCATCTGCTTTCAACCGTAGTATTTTATTTCCTTACCCTAAATAATAATTAAATGTAAAAGGGAATGTTAAGTGTAATGGGCATAAAACTGAGAGAAGTTTGAAGGTTAAATTTTAAGAGGGAATGTTGAGTGAAACGATCATAAAGAGTCAGAGAAGTTTGAAGGTTAAAATTTCCAGTGGTACATGTGAAAAATTCTCCTATGCTAATATGGAGATAGTTTTTCAACTATGTTGATGGCCATAATTAGAAAGTTATTCATATACTTTGATAAGAAAATCTTGTATATTTCCACACCTATTTCTTTTTCTTCTTCTTGATTTATATTTCTCATGTTACCACTTCGCTTATATTGCATTCCAATTTTTAAGATCTTAAAAATATATAACTTTGCCCCTTTTCCTCTCTTATCATAATATGGGTATGTAGCTAAGACTTCAGTTTTATCATTCAATAAGCATCTTGTATTTCATAAAAGTTGGGGGCAATATAATCCTTACGTAAAGGCCATCCTATCCAACTTTCGGGCATTAAGATACGTTTCAGCCGCGGATGGCTATCATAAGTGATTCCGAACATATCATAAGATTCCCGTTCTTGAAAATCCGTACTTTTCCAAACCAAAAAAACAGATGGAATTCTAGGATTACTCATGTGAGTACCATCACATCACTTCTCTATTCCACTTCTTATTTTGCTTCTTCATTATTTTTTGTAAGAAAACAAAATTAAGAAACACAAAAATATTGAATTTATCATATATGATAAACATTTAAAAATTTGTGCATTTAAATGAAAATCATTTATTTCACTAAAATGTAACTTAAGTAATACTAAAACACAATTGAAGAAAAAAATGAAAAGTTTCAAAAGATTTTTGTTTTTTTTTTTTAATAAAAAATTAATTGGACACATGTCACTCTCCTAGATGTTTATGTGTCAACTCCATAGAGAGAGATGGTCACTCATTATATATATGATTTTAGAAAATTTTACCTTACCTTAATTAGTTAATAAGGGTATTATAGGATTAATATTATTAAATGGTATAGTTTTCTTTACCTATAAGAAAAAGGTATAGATACACAAAATAGATGAAAAAACATCCCTTTAAATCAATTTTCCCTAAATTTAATTTAATTAATAAATTGGAAGGTGAGCACGGCTCTGATCTCAATCTCAACTAAATCACAAAAAATAAATAAAAGAATCACAGTGGAAAAGGTATTAGTTAAAAGTTAAAACCGACCAAGAAAAATATAAAAACAGTGACTCTTGCTCCATTCTAAAATAAGAACCCTAATCTCTTCAAGAGCAATCCTTGAACAACACAAAAGATGACTCTGGTTAGAAATTCTCGATTCCCAAACCTGAAGCTCTCTCTTCCACAAGCGTCTACTTCTACCCTCCCATGCTGCTTCCCTATTGCAACCGCAACAACCTTTGCAACAGTTGCCTCCTGCGCAAGCAACACCGTCTCTGCTTCTGAATTGGAGAAAATCAACGTTCTCGGTAGTGGAAACGGCGGAACCGTCTACAAAGTTAGCCACAAGACAACCTCAGAGGTCTACGCGTTGAAGAAAGTCAAAGAAAACATGGATGCTACATCCCGCGGACAACTCCTCCGTGAGATTGAAATCCTCCGCCTCATGGACTCTCCTTACGTGGTAAAGTGTCACGAAATCTTCCAAAACCCTTCAGGAGAAGTATCGATTCTGATGGAATACATGGATCTCGGCACGCTCGAGTCTCTACGCGGCCAAGTTGTTACAGAGGATCAGCTCGCTTTGATCGCTCGTCAGGTTTTGGAAGGGTTGAATTACTTGCACGAGCTCAAGATTGTTCATAGAGACATCAAGCCGGCGAATCTGCTTCGTAACTCGAAAGAAGAGGTCAAGATTGCAGACTTTGGAGTGAGCAAGATGATGGTCAAGTCGTTAGACAAGTGCAACTCCTTCGCCGGCACGTACGCCTACATGAGTCCTGAGAGATTGGATAGCGAAGCTGTGGAAGACAAATCAAACGTTTACGCCGGAGATATATGGAGCTTTGGGCTTACGATGCTCGAGATCTTGGTTGGTTACTTTCCGCTCCTTCCTCGAGGACAGAAACCGGACTGGGCTACGCTAATGTACGCTGTGTCTTATGGAGAATCACCGAAAGCTCCCGAGGAATGCTCTGACGAGTTGAAGAGTTTTATCGACTGCTGTTTACGCAAGAAACCGAGCGAGAGATGGACAGCTTCACAGCTTCTCAGCCACCCTTTTCTTCTCCGCTAAGATTAGGGTTAGGGATATATATATCCAAAGATGTTGTATTAGCTAATGAGTTCATGAGACTCCAAGTGCTCAGAGAGATCAAAAGACACACTGAAGTATGTTGTGGTGTCACTCTTGTAAAGGAGATGATGATGATGATGATGATGATAGTGGATTTCCGGGTGTAAAACTCCCGGCGAGATGTAGGGTCTCCACATTGGAGATCCGAACTCGTTAATTCCTGGTGTCCTTTTCTATTTACGCAAGCTTGATCTTGAGCTTAAATATATTACAAACTTTATATGAAGACAGAAAGAGAATGCGAGTTGCGAGTAACGAGTAAGCATAAAAGTATTCTTCATACGGAGTGTACGAAGAGCTAGTGAATATCTCGGCAAATTCCTTTCTTGGATTCGAAGAAAATTTAAACCTAGTTAAGCTCGTCTGAAGATGAAAGAGAAACATATATGTATACAGTATATATCAACTTACATATAACTAATGTGACCAGGTGTGCTAACACAGCTTAGAAAGAGCTTTAAGCAAAAAAAAAGCTAACAATGGTCAAACAATTAATTGGCTTATATGCATTGCACATAACACTAAAATGTTATTACACTCTAGTAATCATCCTTTTATTGTAGATGCACAACAAAGTAAATCACTTTCTTTTCATTTAGAATCACATTCGTAAACAAGTTTGACTTGTCCAGATAACCCAATAAGTATAAAAATACTTACATAGATGATAGATCCCTCTTTGTTCGATTTGACTGTGGAAACTATTGTATCACTGAAAATCAAAGGCATCGTCATTTACAAATCGACGGCGACATCGAATTTCATCAAGCATCTTCGCTTCCTTATGGTCACCAAATAAGGGGCAAATATGGAAATAGCCAATATATGAAAAACAAAAGATATTCCGGAATATATTGATCGGGGATTTGAACCCGACGTGAATCGAACACGCAACCTTCTGATCTGGAGTCAGACGCGCTACCATTGCGCCACGGATCCGGATGTTATGTTTAGCATTGCTACAGTTAAACTCAACTAATCTATATTTTGGGGAAATTGCTTAAACCTGCTTCCTCACTTGAAATTGTCTGTGTTTACTTCTCGACCTAGAAAACTTGATTTGTGTAATCTGTTATTTGTATTGATAAGATCGTCTACCACTCAAAAAATGGCATTGACAGTTTTCTTAAACCAAAAATCATATATTTACATCGAATAGCTCAATAACCTAGGGGTAAAAAAAAAATTAGGTTTCATTCAGATGATGATCATCCTTGGATCTGAGAAGTTATTTTGATAAAAGTATCTTCAGGACAAGGAATCGTCAAGCCACCCATCGGATGATTAAACCCGAACTCTTCCTCGGCTTTACGGAGAAGAGTTTGAAACAAAGGCTGGTTCAAGTAAGAGACTGGTACAAAGTATCTCTGCTTCTTCTTCTGGTTCTCACTGACGTACACCGCAAGAAACCCTTTTGGTGCTGAAGTTTCTTTCCTCGTTCCTGCTAATGAGCCACCAAGAATCTTCTTTGCAGCCATGAAACCTCTCACCAAAGCCATTTTCTTTGTCTGAAAGTCTTGATCTTTGAAGATTTTAATGAGAGATTGAACAAAGAAAAGATTCAAGTTTTTCTATTGCTTGTTGTTCAGGTTATGAAGATGGTGGTTCTGTTTTGCGCCTGTATTATATATAGATTTATGAATTTTTGGGTGGGGTCTAACAAGAACAGAGTTTTCACATGGTTCTGTCGTCTCAGATGAAAAAGGATTAGAAATGTGGCATGTGCTCTTGTTTCTTCATATTTCCATAAGGACTCTTCTATTAGTGGTACATTTTGTCCTCTTCACTCAATCTCTCCGGTTGAAATTGATTTTTCATTACCAATTCTCTCTATTAAGAAAAAACTTATGTGGGGACATGAGTTCTTCATCAGCAAAACAAATAGTCTCTGTCACCAACTATGTGTTCTCTCAACCATATCCACAAAGAGGATCACATGACAATGCTATCAGTGAAGGGTCCCAATACCATTGTCAGAGACAGATTCATATGCTTGACTTGATGAGAAACAAAGGTAACTTCATCTTGAAGAGCAACATTAAAGCTTTTGTCGCCATTATAAAACAGAGTAATTTAGAATAGACACATCAGCTTCCATGGCATTCAACATTCAAGGTAAGTTTCAAGCATCATTCAGAGTTCTTAAGTTGGATAGAACCTAGAGGATAGAGATTTCATATTCGTTCATTTTCGTACTACCACCCAACAATTCATATTCGTTCTTAAGCCAAACTCTGTTTCAAGATTTGCTGCATTGAAGAGATCTTTTAGGACTTCGTACATTTTTGCAGTAACTGACATTTTGATGGCTAAGTCATTAAGTGAAAACATTTATCAAGCAAAACGTTTCTGTAACTTGTAAATTGTAATGATTTGATCTCTATTTATACAAAAATGGCATTTACAAAGAAAATTTCTAATCCGTTGGAACACACTCTATCAACAATAAAGGAGGAGGAAAAAAAATGTCATATATTCACAATGAATACTTCCTCCATCTCTAGTTTGAGTGAAAAAAAGAAGGAGAAATGTTAGTGTCAGTTTTGTTGGATCATCTTCATTTTTGGAGATGCGAAGTTATACTGATAAAAGTATCTTCAGGGCAAGGGATCGTCAAACCACCCATCGGATGATCAAACCCAAACTCCTCTTCGGATTTACTGAGAAGAGCTTGAAATGAAGGCTGGTTCAAGAATGAGACTGGGACAAGGTGTCTCTGCTTCTTCTGGCTGTCACCGACGTACACCGCAAGAAACCCTTTAGGTGCTTTGCTTGTCCTTGCTAATGAGCCTCCAAACACTTTCTTTGCATTGAAGATACTTCTCAAAAAAGCCATTTTTGTTTTGTCTGATTGTTTGAAACTTACAGAAATGTAGGGATACAAGGGAAACAGACTTAAGTTCTGGATTGCTTGTAGTTGATGATGGTAAAGGTTCGTTTCTTTTGTATATATATAGATCGATAAATGAGTTGAAACTTCAGACCTGTCCGAAATCAATGGTTGTGTACAAGTGTGGGACATAAAAGGACATAGTTAGAGCTGTTACAATCTGTACTCACATAGAACCTAGAGGACAAGATCACATGTTAAGTCCATCTGAGAAGTTTCTCTGTACTGACTGAATCCATCTAACTTCCAATCTATATTTGCAGCACTTGTTGTCATGTGATGTGTTTTTGAATAATATTAGGTTCAAGAGAGACAGAACCATGTGAAACTCTCTCTTCATATACGTCCCCACACTCGTTTTTAGACCACAAATTTAAAGTTCCTAGAGAAGTTTCAACTTCTTCATTTGATCTATATATACAGACCCAAAACAGAAACAACATCTCTTCATGATAATCATCTACAATAAGCAATCAAAAGAACTCAAATAATCTTTCACAAAAAGAAATGGCTTTGGTGAGAGGTCTCTTGAGTGCAAAGAAGATTCTCGGTGGCTCATTAGCAAGAACGAGCAAAGAAACTTCAGCACCAAAAGGTTTTCTAGCAGTGTACGTGGGTGAGAACCAGAAGAAGCAGAGATACATTGTGCCAGTCTCATACTTGAACCAGCCTTTGTTTCAAGATCTTCTAAGTAAATCCGAGGAAGAGTTCGGTTTCAATCATCCGATGGGCGGCTTGACGATTCTTTGTCCTGAAGATATTTTCCTCACCGTAACTTGTAGGATCCAAGGATGATCATCACCGGAAGAAACTAATTAACATTTCCACTCTAAATTAGAGTTTTTCTTCTTATTGTATATTGATTAACAATTTTTCGTCTTTCTTGCTTGAAAGATATGTTCAAGAAGATAGAGATTTATTTCTATGTGATTGCCAATTTTTGGTGTAATGAACGATGAATTCAAATTGATGTTCATTTTCCTCAGATTCATTCATCCAAAAACCTCCATTTTACAGATTTATTCATAAAGAAAATACTTTTTAGAAATATTTCATTGTAGAAAAGGTAAACAAAATGGTCGAAGATTGAAGAAGATAAAAAAGATTAAAGAAGATAAAGTTTGAATCCTCAAAGATCATACGAAAGTGTGCACATATATACACAGAGCAGCGTTAAACCTTTTGTCTTGGTTGAAAAACAGAGTAACCTAGAATAAACACATCATCTCCCATGGTAATTTTAGAGATCATTCAGAGCCTCTTAACTATGGAGATAAAGATAGAGAATTTTTCTGGAATGAAGATATCTTTTAGAACCTTTCTTATGTTTTTCGCAGTCTAACTGATATTTAGAGTGCGAAGTGATCAAATGAAATCTTTATAGACTCTGTTTTGTACTCGTTAAGAAAATTGATCAAGAAAAAAGTTTCTGAAACTTGTAACGACTTTATTTCTGTCATCTATTCACACTGAACCCATCTCTAGTTTGAGTTAGAAATGTTAATGCTTTTTTGGTTGGCTCATCTCATCTTTGGATCCCATCTAGACATTGAACGTTGTCCTCACAGTGACTTCTTTATAATGTCTCATATAAGATAAACAAGAAGGAAAAAATGTGACAATATTATGCTTGTGTATGGACTTATGCATTCTCTGCAAACCAAGAAATATAAGCAGACATATCTAGCTCTTAAATTAGACATGAACAAAGTTTTTTATCCAAAATAGATAAAAACATCAAACGGAATCAATACAAGCATGATTTTGACTTTGAACATCGAAATCAGACGGGAGGGATGATGAGACGAATCACACCATTCTTGGCGATGTATTTGATCTGACGGCTAGTAATGTTGACCTGAGTGGCGAGCAGAGCCACGTCACCAGAGTAGAACCGACCATCTGAGTCATGGCTAACGGCAGGAGCTTGACCAGTTACCTTCACTCTACCATTATTGACGGAGACTGTGAAGTTGTTCTTCGGAACGCCTGGCATGTCCAAACGCACGTAAAGACTGCCGTTTTTGAGCTTCTTCGACTCATAGGCCATATCCGATCCTTCTGCAACACATGGGTGTCGCTTCAATACCCGACCCGTTAACATCGGATCCTCACAGTTTCTCTTTCTCTGTCTCCGGTTTAGGGGTTTTTTCTGGAGATGGTCTTATGGGAGGGAAGAGAAGGGGGACGAACGAAGTTGTCAGGTGGAGAAGAAGACGACAAAGGCTATTGGACACGTGTCCTTTTCTTATGTGTGACCCGGATATTTTTTACTCTTCTTTTCAATGTATTGGACACGTGTCCCTTTTTTATTGTGAACGAGTTGCTCTGTGTATATTCAGTCATATTTAGCAAGTTTCAGTAATTCAAGACGACACTGGATTATTACGTAGGGGCCTAGGGGGGAATTGTTAAAAGCTCTCAAAGTAACCAAAATTACAGATAAACCCAAATAGACTATCCAACTGTAATCTAATCCATTATAATAGCATTTAATTTATTGTGATAATGGAAATGAAAAACTCAATGTTTCCAAAGGCTCAAATGGATCCAATGGGAAGTTGTGTACATAAGGATAAGGAATTTATTAGAATTCTTCAATTCTTACTTCACTGCCTTTACCATAACTGCCTTCAAAGCCAATAGAAGTGGAGGAAACCAAACAATGCAGTTTAAACAAACTTCATTCTCTGCAAACCAAGATATATAAACAAAGTTTTTGATCCAAAATAGACAAACCATAAAACGTGAATAGTCCCCTAAAATAACTGACTTATTCCCTAAAAGAAGAGTTAGGTCCTCGAAGACAAACATGGTTTTGAGTGACTTTCAACTTCAAAATCAAACGGTAGGGATGATGAGACGAAGCACACCATTCTTGGCGATAGATTTGATCTGACGGCTAGTAATGTTAACCTGAGTGGCGAGCAGAGCCACGTCACCAGAGTAGAACCGACCACCTGAATCATGGCTAACGGCAGGAGCTAGACCAGTCACCTTCAATCTCCCTTTCTCGACGGAGACGGTGAAGTTATCTTTCGGAACACCTGGCATGTCCACACGCACGTAAAGACTCCCGTTTTTGAGCTTTTTAGACTCGTAGGCCATATCTGATCCTTCAAACACACATGGGTGTCGCTGCAATACCCGGCCGGTTAAGATCGGATCTGCACCACGTATATATACCCATTATTACACTTCCAAAAATCACTGTATACAATGTGTATCTATGTTTATATAATTATAAACAAAAAAAAAAAAGATTTTTTTTAAACGATGCAGAAGGGAAACATGTAATTTAGTGAGTACCTTGAGGATTCGTGCCATGGGGCAATTGGTAAGGAGTCTTGCCACGAAGGTCTCTGCACCAAAACAACTTATTGTTTTCTGAGACCACAAACATTTCAAAGAAAATTAATTTTCAAAAACCTAGAAGATATGAAATTTGGAAGACCGAATAAATTAAACAATACCATCTGTGAAATCCAGGACGCCGAAAAATGCTGACAAAACAAATTCAAAACATTTTTAATCAGAATTGTCAAACGGATTTTTGGATAGATTTATAAGACCGAAATAATATACTATAAAACAGAGAGGAAAAAAAATAAAAAATAAAAATTACTAGTGCAGGAAGAGGATTGTGGAGTGGTGCTAGTCTTGGAGAGGACAAGCCGGAGAACGCCATCGGACATGTCGGAGGTCAAAGGGGAGATCTTGCAGCAGTCGCAGACGACTCCGATGACGCTGATGTATTTCCTCAACGAGCTGTCGTATTTGTGCTCCTTTGGGGCATCGGCACGGACAGTCACACCTATCTTCGGATCCTCATTTGTAACCTTCACGCCGTCGTTTGGAACGCCGGGAAGGTCGATCCTCACGTACATGTCTCCGTTCTCAAGCGTCTTGAACTCCCAGAACCCTTTTGGTCCATTCCTCAGAAATTGGTTGTTGACGGCGTAAAACCCTTCTGCTTCATCAACGAAAAATCAGCGACTTTTTATGAGAAATTATCTGAGAAACAATGTGAAGGAGAGATTTTGAGGAAAAAATCATACCGCGAGATGGAGGGACAGCACTGAGAGGATGGATTAGACCGAGAGATGGCTCACCGACGATGGCATGAGAGGATGGATCCATGGCTCAGAGACGATACAAGTTTCAGATCTGTAGAGCTATTTAGGGTTTTAGTCTCTACTTTATAAATCTCACAGTTTCTCTCTCTGTCTCTGGTTTAGAGCTTTATGGGAGGGAAGAGAAGGCAACAGAGGAGGAGGGAAGTACGAAGTTGTCAGGTGTAGAAAACGACAAACACTATTGAACACGTGTCGTTTTTTAATTTGTAGCCCTTTTCTTGTTACTGAAACATTTTTTTCTTCCTTTTCATTCTTTATGAGCAAAAACATGATATATAGATATTATTACTAGAACTTTACTATAACCTGAAATTGGGTGATTTGAGTAACAATTGGCTTTATAATTCACTTACATACGTGTTAACTAATTGTATCAAAAAAACAAAAAGAATACACGTTAATTAATCTGAATGAATATCTTACGTGCCTAACGCGTATTATAAAAATTCGTATTGTTCTTGAAAGATTTGAAATCTAAAAAGCATATGCATGTAAAAAGACAGTCCATTAATAATTTCATAAGGGTGAAGGTGGTGATGAATGAACTAAAGGTCATGGATAACGTCCGAAGTTACTTTGGGTCCCTTAAAAAAACTCTAATCAAATGTAGCTATGAGAGCTGATTTCTCAATACTGAAACAGATAAACTAATTTTATGTCATTGATGACGAAACCTTAATGACTATTCTCCAAGATTCATAATTGCGCATCATTATTAGAACATTTAACAAGAGAAACCTACCTGATCAAGAATGCCAAAATATTCCTGTTCCTTGTTCTGTAACATGATGGAGATGCATAGTGTTATCAAGATAGCTTGAAAACTTGTACAGTGAGAACATCAGGGAATAAATGCAATGAAACTTTTACGTAACTGTAGAGAACCCGTTGCATTAAGAGAAACTATCTGTTAATTATTTGCAACAACAAACCAAAGTAAACTCTATGCTAATTTGATCTCATTAGTCAAAATCTGTCCTACTAAACTGTTTTACGTACTTTCTCCACAAGTGGCAACACTCGGCTGCGTTCCCATACATGCCAAATGCTTCTCTGCTCTTGCCGTATGACCTAATGCTTAACAAACCATTGACAATGATCACCAAGGGGACCACAAATGAGCGGATTGATCTTCACAGTATTGTTTTAATGAACGTACACTTGTAGGGCTTGAAGGGAATGCTTATGTGTACGTTCATGAAGACAATACTGTGAAGATCAATTCATGCGCCCAGGTTTTAGCCAAGTATGCTCTTTTGCTCGTAAGTTGGCTGTAACTCAAGCATAACCTCTTGTCCACCAGCTCTTGTAGTTTCCTTATGTTGTGGACAGTAACTCTCTACGAGCAATATCAATAAAGATTTCAATCTTATTCACATGCCTATAGATATTCCCGGTGATGACACTGCGAAGAGAAACCAGTATAGTTTCCTATGACGAATGTTTTCATTTTCTCATACCAAGGAACTATCCTTGTGCTTGACCACACCATATCACACGCAAATACTTATCCACCGCTCTGTAAATCTCATTAGCTTCAGCTTCATGTGACAAAATTTTGTCTCACCAGATCTAGAGCTTTTAATGGCTATCGCTTGCTTTAAAACATCTCTTAACTTCTAGATGGATCCTGAAAATAAAAAATGCATAAGCTCAATCATTCAAATAAACACACTTGCTGCTGACGTTTTAGTTCCAGTCTACTTACTGTTGACATGGAGAGGAAACCATCAGAGGCATCAAGAATCGATAAGCAGTTTGGAGGGACTGGAAGACTTTTCAACTATCTGGAGATAAACCTGACTGAAGCGTTTCGTCGAACAGTTGGTGGACTCGATTCAACATAAGTTACTTTGCAGCTCCAGAGATCAATGAATCATATAAGTAGCAACATCAGGTTTGATACCAGCTTCTCTCATCCGACGCCTTACAGCGCAAGCTTTATCGATTCCAGCGAAACTAAATTTATCCGTAGGATTCGAAAGGAGATTGGGAATGGAATTTTTACCCGTTTCTGGACAGACAATTGGTCGCCTCCAAGATTACTTGGCAGGTGAAACTTGTATTACACGAGCTATCCCTCGTGACCTTACTCTGAGCCAACTCTGCTGCTCAGGTACCTCGAGACTTCCACCGGCTAGGTATCGCAACTCGGTGTCGGCTCAACCCAAATCGCATCTGGGACAAAACTATCCAGGACAAGCAGAATCTCCAAGGAACCAGAGCTTCAAAATCTCTTACTCTAATCGCCTGGCAATCTGTGATCTATCTTCTTTGGCAAAAAGAGGCTCCATTCACTCAGATTCCGATCTACTGACTCGCTTCTCTCTTCTGCAGACACTTTGATTCGTAATCGCGCTTCCAGTCTCAGAGAATCAAGCCCTGCGATTGCTTCAGCTATGGCTTGTGTCTGCTCCGCCGCTGGTTTCACCAGTTCCTCCGTCGGCTCAGTCGTTCATCTTCTACCATCGCTCTCTCTCTCTCCTTTGTATTGACTGCAATCAAAGCCATCTCCTATCTGCTCAACCGACGCATTCAATTCTTCCTTGCGTCAAGACACTTTTCTCTCTTAACATCTTTCTAACCTCTTCTCTATTGGGCTATTGTGGGCTTTTACTATGTTTTCTTTAGGCAACTAACTAAACAATGGGGTTATTTTTAAATTGGGCATTTGCTCTAAACTAGCTTAAAAGCTGGTAATGATATTTTCCATTTTCTAGCTACATAGAATTGAGTGAAATTATAATTTTCTAAAAATTTACAAATTTTTTGTGGATTTAAAAAATATATCAAGGATCAACATATTTTTCATAGATTTTTTTATCGTACTTTATTATTTAAAAAAAACTTTTTATTTTCTCGAGTGAAATTTAGCCGTAAAAGACAACTTTATATATAAGCTATAGGTCAGTGCGTGATGGCTTGGATGGTTAGGTTCTGGCCTAAGTACAGCGTTGGTAATATCCATTGGCCAGACGCAAGACTCTATAGTAGTGGAAAATGATAAGGAGGAGTTTAGCTGTTGTCAAACTTTCCACAATTGTAATATCGAAGGTGAGATACGTCACGAGAAGCCATGGTCCGATCCATTTTTTTTGGCTATTGACGGGTATATCTTATATTCTATGTTGGGCATCTCAGCTTGTAATGGTTCACTTGGGCTGTGGTTGAGCAGTTTGTGTAGTCTTGTATTTCATTGCGAATTCTTTGAGTATAGTATTTAATGACGAGGTTGAGGGTGCAGCGGTTTTGGATCAGGCATTTGTTTGTAACCATTTGTGTAATACGGTTCCAGGGTCGGAGTATTTTTTCTCGAGGGTTTTGGGTTTTGTGTGTTAAAATGAAAATGAAAATCTTTCTTCGCATGTTATCTCATGAATTATCTACAATGGCGGTGAATTTCTCGGCTCGTTCTGGACTTGTCTTCCCCTCAGCAACGGTTAAAGCTCTCGAGTTTCTCCGAGTGATTTCCGATTAGTATTGTTGGGCTCATGATGGCTACGCCGTAGTCGAAAATTTGGTGATGGACTAGCACGTGCTATGGCTCGTCACAAACACACCAACACATGTTACATTTGTAGAGATCATTTGAGAACGATGATTCTTTCTCAACGTTTCAGGACGTAGGTTATGAAGCCTTCTCTCTTCGCGATGAAGGCTCTTTGCACTGAAATTATCCGTTTTTCATTTCGTGAAGGTCCTTCTATGCTTTCCGATGTTGTAATTTTGGTCTTTAATGGGCTAGTCTTTTAATGGAAACTCCTTAGTTGTTGTATTTGAATCTAGAAGTTTAGACTGTTTAGGTGAGATAGACACTATTTTAATATAACTTAAACATTATAAATATAATGTTTTATTTCGTGAGTATATATATATATATATATTTATAGGTATATATATTCTTGTTAAATATTTTATGGATTGTAATGATTTTAACTAATTGTCACTAATGAAATATTGTTGAATATTATTTTTTCTTTAAAATAATATTCATATCTTTTTTATACCAAGAAAAAATTATTCTCTTTTTTTTTATGGCGAAGCATTTCCTCGACACATGATCTACTGTTACAAGGAAGTCGGGTGTAAATTGGCTCTAGATTCGATACCTTAGTTTGGGAAAACCCCTGGATTCTAGATGTTGTTCCTCGCCTAGCTCGTGGAAGGAGTATGGATTTACACCCCAATTTACAGGTTAGCCATTTGATTAATCCGATAACTAGGGAGTGAGATTTGTCAATCCTTCAAGAATTTTTCGATGACGAAGACATTTTATTAATTCGTGGGATACCAATTATTCAGTGTTATAGACCAGATAGTCTTATCTGACATTATACTGGGAGATACATGGTTAAGTCAGGATATAAACTTTACAATGTAATGAGCCGACATTTCAGGAAGCCTGCCTGGTCAGGCCAAATGTTAATGATTTAAAGGCTCAATGCTGGAAGTTACAATGTTTACCAAAAACTAAGTACTTTCTCTTTGCAGGTTGTATATGGAGCAGTAGCGGTTAGAGGTAAATTACAACATAAATGCACTAATTGTGATCCAATGTGTCCTCGTTGTGGACTAACAGAGGAATCAATTAATCATGCTTTATTCACATCTTCATATGCAAGAGAAATTTGGAAACTATCTCCAATTTCATCAGGATCTGATTCCATCTTTTTGGAGTCAGTGTTCAGTAACTTGGATTTTCTATTCTGGAGGAACTCGTTGAGTAAGGAACAAGCTGAAACACAAGGAGTGTTTTCATTGATTTTGTGGTTAATATGAAAAGCACGAAATATTAAAGTATTCCAAAGGGTTGATCGAGACCCCCCACGACATTGTCCAGAAGGCTATAAGTGAGTATACAGCTTGACGAGAAGCCCAAGTTTTTGTAGCTGATGAACCGATGAACACAAACGTACCGAGGGAGGAGCATATTCTGACCGTTAATTGTCAGATTGACGGATCTTGGAAAGGATCTAATTTCACATCGGGTTTAGGGTGGATTTGTACACATCCAGTTGAGTCATCCACAATCTTCGGAGCTCGTGGAGGACTAACAAAGTGTTTTTCGCCCCTTCATTTAGAGTTTGAAGCACTACTATGGGCCATGGAGTGTATTATCGATGGACGCATCAACTGTGAAGCCTTCGAGACGGATTGTTCGGAGTTGTTCCAGCTAGTCCATCAGTTCTTCGAGTTACGGGCTCGCTTTTCAGACTTTTCTTTTTCATTAGTTTCTTGTTCTTTAAATTCCAAAACAGACTCTCTTACTCATTCAGCACGTTTACGTTATTTTGATTTCATTTATGCAAACACTATTCCCATAAATTGGATTCGAGATATTTTCTTTATAGTTTGGTTGACAAAAAAAAAAATCATATCTCTTCATTTTCTAGAATCCCCTATATTTTAATTAAGAATACACCACGAGAACTTTTTGTTGCGTGTCTCACTCAGATTAATTCAAGGAAAACTAACGAATGAAATTTATTCACTCATACATATCATTAAAAACTATTACACTCTAAAACATAGCCCATTATTACACTCTAAAAACGTAATCCATTATTTTACAAATAAAGTGTTAATTTTGTAGTCCATTAAGAAATATTTGTCAAATTAAACGTAAAGTATAATTATGCAATAACATGTTATATGTTAATAAATCATTGTATTTGCATGAAGAACGTTATTCAATAAATTAAATATTATTTTTATACAAAAATTTTAATTTAATCATATTATAGAATAATTTTATGGATATATAATATTCGAGCTGGGTGCAGATTATAATCTAGTTCTCTTTAAAAATATGTATGAACATGAGTTTGTTTATCATTGACATGATTCATCTTCTTATCTTTTCTTCCTCTTGTCTTGTTCCTTATTTTTTGAATATTTAGATTATTCATGGACGGTTAGTATTATGGTAGATTGGTAATATATTATTATATAAAAAAATACTATTGGTATTTCTTCTCCAAATCCATTTTCATGTTATCTTTAGGTTTTCACATTTCATTTTTGAAAAATGAGTTGTGAATGTATATCCTTGATAGTATATGTGTCTTTGATAGTTTATTTTTACATTTTCACATTTTTGTTTTGTTTGAATCTGTGTGTTATTTTTTTTTCATGAATTATGAAAATCTCATGAATATCCTAGATATTTTGAAGGTTTTGGTTTATGTGTAAACATGTAGAGAATCCATCTATCAATAACATTATATTTTAAAATAATTAGAAAATCAATAATAAGCAAGTTTTAAAATCCTTTAACCAATAACAATATATTACATTAATAATTTAAGAATCATCTAACCAATAACACTAGAATCTGATTTTTTAAAAAATCTTTAAAAATCCATCGACCAATAACCTTGAAAATTATTAATCACTATAAGTTTAAATTTAATACATGAAACCCACTAAAAAATAAAAATAAGATCTTTCGAGTCTCAATAAATCAAAATAAAATCCAATCCATGGATTCAAATCGAACAAGATTTTGTGTCTTCTTAATATTAATCACAAAAGATTTTTGGTTCTTAGATCATACAAATTTCGTTTGGCTAGAGATGGTTCAAAATTCTTCTTTCTGTCGAATATCGAAAATGTCTCCCTAATAATGAAAGCATACCTTAAAAAGCCTAAACATGTGGATTAAACAGGAAAATAATAGGTCTAACAACGATACGAGGTCAAACTCAATTATGGGAAAGTTCTAGGACACAGGGGCAGATGTACATTAGCTATGGGGATGCAGTTGCATCATATAAAATTTTGAGTATTAGTATTAATTTATTTAAGATATCAATTATGCCCCAATCACATTCTTCTTTCTGCCCCTCCCCCCCCCACCTTTTTTTCCTATAGTTAGACCAAATCCTCAATACTGACATTCTAAATTTTAAAATTCCAAGACTCTTATCAAATCAATACTTTCTTTAACATTTAGGTACTTTTTCTATATATTTTTAACACCTTCCAATTAAATGTGCTTTTAATGCAAAATAATACTTTCTTCACTATACTCTTTCCATTTCATTGTGTATTACATAAATGAATGTACACTTTCCATATATTATTAAATTTGTTATTATGTAACATACAATATTAAATTTTTTATATAAAAATAGTATTATTTTCTGCTCCATATAAACTTCTATCTAAAACCCGCCACTGATAGGACATATCGGTAATTCTTAGAAACTTTAGTCGGCTGATCAGAACTTGTATGACCGATGTAACCCATCTTTGTTAATTGACACATGTCTCACAATTTCTTCACTATTGCTCCATTTTTTTCTCTAGTAAGATTAGACATGTCTTCAGATTAGATATGTCTTCAGTAAAAGAGACATAAATCGAATTCCAGACATCTAAATAATCTCAAACCACTTGGAGAGAAAATATCACTTTCATATTAACTAATCAAGTTAAGTACAACAAAAGCAACTAGATCTATCATATGTGCCCAAAACACGAAACTTTCCTTCCTAAACTTGCGGTTATAGTTGATCGAGTTGTTTCTCTTCTACTGATGGATTGTGCTAATATTTCTAACTTCTAAACCATAGAATTATCTCTCTTTTCATTAAGCAAATGAGCTAACCATCTAGGGCCACCAAGACCTCCGGATTCAAATATAACAATAGACAAGTTAAAAGGTGATATTCTTGCTATAAATCCCTTAAAACAAAGTCATTGCATAAGGATAATCAAGATCTGAATTTCGACCAAGATATGTTTTGCGTTAAATTTGTGTTTGTTAAGCAAATTAAACCTAGCTTCCCATGTCGAATAAGGATTTTAATCATCCAGAATAAGGTGTTGTTCTTTTCCTCATCTGGATGATTCATCTAGATCTAGATATTCAATGATATTCTCTTAAAGGTATTTAAGCAAATTATTTGGATGAGATTTTTGGATGCAATCACAAACTCATCCAAAAATAATTAGAATTTTGAGATGAGTTTTAAAAGTGAGTTTGGATGAGTTTAAATTCATCCAAAACCACAAAAGTCAACAATACCCTCGTTTAAATCAAATTTTCATAACTACAAAATCATGTTAAAATTTATATATGTTTATTATTTTTACCAACAAAACATTTAAATACTTTTATAATAAAAATGTGCAACTACATTTTTTCGCCAAATCGAGGAAACACGGTTTTTCATAAAAAATGCGAAACACGTTCTACCGCCAAAACTCGAAAACATGGTTCTCCACAAAAACGCGGAAACATAGTTTCCCGCTAAAAATGTGGAAACACGGTATCCCGCCAAAAACTCGGAAACACGGTTTTCCGTCAAAAACGCGGAAACATGGTTTCCCACAAAAAATGCGGAAACACGGTATCTCGCCAAAAAGAGGAAACATGGGTTTTCCGTCCAAATCTCGGAAATGCGGTTTTTCCGTCAAAAACTTGGAAACACGTTTTCTCGCCAAAAACTCGGAAATTCGTTTTCCGCCAAAATCTCGGAAACTCGGTTTTCCGCCAAAATCTCGGAAACTCGGTTTTCCGCCAATAACTCGGAAACTCGGTGTTTTCCGCCAAAAACTCGGAAACTCGGTGTTCCCGCCAAAATCTCGGAAACTCGGCTTCCCACCAAAATCTCGAAAACTCGGTTTCCCGCCAAAATCTCGGAAACGCGTTTTCCTGCCAAAAATAAGTTTTCGAGTTTTTGGCGGGAAAACACGTGTCCGCATTTTTACGAAAAACCGTGTTTCCTCATTTTTGGCGAAATACCGTTTTTTCTTATTTTGGCGTATACGCGGAAAACGTATTTAAATAAATATTTTTATGCAAAGTAATATTTATTAATAATTTTTTTAAGTTTTATAAAATACTTATCTATTAAATTTAACTATGTAATTAAATAAATTTTATAAGTTATTTTAAAAATAATTTTGATAATTATTTAATCATAAATATAATTTAGATCACAAAAACAATTACTAACACAAACATGTCATTTTTAGTCATTTGGTTACAAAATACATCCAACTAATATATGCAAATACACAAAGATATAAAACTTCACCCAGACGCAGCTTTCAAATGCAATTTCGAGATGTAAAAAAAACATCATCCTAATGTGAGAATAATCTCACATCGGAAACTGAGAAGCGACTTAGACTAATTTATAAGAGACATGAGCCAATCCACTTACCGCCAATTGGTTTTGAGTTGGAAGCCCATGAAACTTAACATGGTATCAGAGTCCGAACACACGCTACCCAATCCAAACCGAAATTGATCCGGCCCATCGAAAAAGACCCGATCGATCTTAACCGAAATCTGTCCGGCACGAATTAATCTGGCCGATCTAACTTGAAATTAATCCTATGATGGGATATTGTCGAGATTAATGGCTAGACAGATCATTATCTCGAGGGGCGTGTGAGAATAATCCCACATCGGAAATTGGGAAGGGACTTAGCCTAATATATAAGAGACATGAGCCAATCTACTTACCGCTAATTGGTTTTGAGTTGGAATCACATGAAACTTAACACCTAACACATCATCCAAACGCATCATCTAAACACATCATCCAAATGCAGTTTTCAGATGAGAAAAAAATCAGCACCTAATTAAGAAAAAACAACAACAACAATAGCATTGAGTTTTACTAAGGGTTGAAGGCTTAATCACAGCCATCCATTCGTCGAGCCTGGAGAGCCACAAATCTTAACCATAGAAATGACATCAGGACCGACTACAAATGGTCAGCGATAACGGCACCTTAACGCGACAACAAAAATTGTCAAACATGGTTTCGACACTTGTGAGGCTCTGGTTCAGTGTATCAACGATACAACAAAGTGCAAAATTGACGGTGCTGATTCGAGGTTCCACAAGTGTAATGATGCTTTTTATTTTTTCCCCTTCCGTGATCCAAAGTAAATATAACTTTGCTTACTATGCACGCTATGTGTTTTTTTGTCTGCTAATTCTTGAAACCTTAGTGGGTCAGATCATCATAGCGTGTGGAGTTTGTGTGTGTGCCTTCGTTGATTTTAAAATAAAACTGTTCTTTTCACTGCTAATTATTCCTATGGAATGACGTGTGCGATAAGTTAAATTGGTTTTCAACCACGACCACCAGCTCATCTAAGATTTTTTTTTTCTTCTTTTTTTTTTTAATAAAGGGTTTGCTTACTTATAAGAGCTTTGGGGCGAAATAATTTGTAGAAATTTTAGTTAAAGAATTTTAAATAAATACAAAAATATCCAGTGTGATCTCTTAAAAAAAAAAAAAAAAATTGGTCCTCAACATCACATAATATAGAAATTTTACGAGGTCATTGTTATTTCACATTTTAAAGAATCTTTAAAAAAAGATATTCAACCCCTTTTATTATGGATTTTTGGATTGGACTACGAACCATTCATGTCGTGTTCTATTTATACCATAAGCCATAAGCCATAAGCCATAAGCCATAATCCATATTACATTTGTAATTCAAAATCATAATTTTGACTAGCAGTTTGACGCTAGGAAAGGACATTCTTGTGAAATGCAAAAGCCTTACTGATAAAAAACACAACTGACATGAGAACTACCAATGAACCCCTCAATATATTCACTTCTCTAGAAGGTTCCTCGTATAGGGGAATGGAAGGATTTAACACTCATATCGCGAAAGCATAAAGAATCTCACCACGGGAGGGAATCGAAACTTGGTCTACCACACCTACGAAAGACCATGTTATATGTGCATCCCTTACAACATTCTCTTCCTACACGCCCTTGAGGAAGTGTGATAAATACTTTGTATGATTAGGTAAATATGCCCATGGAGGCTTGTATATCTAATTCAAGTGTGACGTTACGGAAATAAAAAAAATAAATGACCGTTTTTTCCGAATACCAAATCCCGACAAAGTGACATCATGCAACCAAACTCTACGATATCTGTTAAGTCAACAAGTCAATGATCAAGTTCAACACGCGGAATCTTGTCCAAGTAAAGTATTACAAGAAAATTCCGAGAAAGTGGAGTAGTTCATTAATTTATAATCAAATTTCAGAAAACCATATGGATCATTCATCATTCAATGATTCTTACCCCATGACCACAACCGATCCAAAAAGTAATATTACTAGACTTAAATACATTTAAATTTTTCAAAGATCAAGATTTCAAAATATAGTGATTTTAAACACAGCTAATATGTATTATGCCAAAATTTTATATTCTATAATAGCAAAATAAAGTTTAACCGGTGTAACCTCATTCTTACAAAATTAGATTCTCCATCGACAACCATTAAACTAACAAAAAAAACTCGTTTCTATTTCTAATCTAGAAAAATAATTTATTAGTATTATACTTATTATTTGTTTTACGCTTTGGTAGACATCTACTTCAAATTAGTGAAAAAATTCAAGAGACATTTTCATTTTCATCAATTAATTTATATATCACTATATATCAAACAAACAACAAGCACAGTCCTAAGCATCCGTTTAAGAAATAGTAATGTTTGGCTAAAATTTATTCTTTTAGTTTAAACACACGTCTTATGTAGTTTGTTTTAATGAATCTTGTAACACCACTTATCAGATAACATTTTAGTGATTTTTTTTAGTGTCACATAAATTAACTCTAAAATTCTTAGTGTCATGTGTAGTTTATTTTATGTGTATCTTTCGACGACATGTAAGGATTTATAGGAAATCCAAGTTTGATTATATAAGAATTTTCGTTTTTGTATAAGTGAGACCATCATATCTCATGTGTCTCATACCCCGATGACACGGTTATGTTAAGCGGACCAAAAATGTTTGGGGTAAAGTGGTTATGTAAAAATTTATTCCTGACCCAAAACGACTAAGGAACATAGCAATAGGATTGTTCTGATAGTTTCCTATGATAGACTCGTGCCCAAACTTGGAAAAACACTAAATGTGAGCGGGTTTGATATGTGAACTGTCTGAAAATCAACACTACAATACGTGGTAGTATTTTCTACCACAAAAGTTGAGTTTATAAGATTTAAAAAGACGGTGAAAGAAGGAATATGATCAAAAGGTCTTCTAAAGATTTTGAGTTCAAACATGATTCAATGAATTATAATTCATGTTAAATTTGGTTAAAGTATTTATGTGTGAAATTTCTTTTCTAGTGTTATGTAATATTTTTACTATCTTAGTAGCTTTGAGTTTATTTTAAAATTATACTTATCTGATTCTATATTAAATTTAATATGATTACGTATGAACAATAATCAAGGGACTAACTATACACATAATACCTTTTAAAAAAAGTAATTTGGAGGAATTGTAAAAACTTTTTTTATATTTGAGGATTTTAGAGGTAATTGGAGATGTTGTTAACGACTTCTGGAATTCTCTAGAGTGGCAAGCCGTGATTCAAAATTAAAGTAGAAAACAATTAGCAAAGGTCAACAAGAAATTCAGTCTTAAAATAATAACGCTATGATCAACATTCTCTTTCTCGATCCGGAAGCAAAAAAAAAATCTAGAAAGTGTTGAAATTGTCATTTTGTGGGATTAAAAAACATCACTTTCTCTCTCTCTTTCAAAGCCACCAAATATCTCCACTCTTTATCTCTCTTCGTCTATACCCATTCATAACTTGCAATTTGCCACCTCCCAAAGATTCCATCTTTCTCTTTTAAAAGCTCCCAAGAAACTTAAGATTTCACGTAAGAGAAAACATTCCTTCTTCCGATTTCTTCTGAGAAAGAACTCAGTTTCTAGTATTTCTGAACGTTGTGAGATTCAAAGGAAAGAAATTTTTGTTTCACGGGGAAAAAAATGGAGGATCTGACGTCAGCAGCGGCGTATTACCAGCAATCAATGATGATGACGGCCGCAGGGAAGCAACCGGAGTTGCCGGAGCAAGAGCAGCTAAAGTGCCCTCGCTGTGACTCACCCAACACCAAGTTCTGTTATTACAACAACTACAATTTGTCACAGCCCCGTCACTATTGCAAAAACTGTCGTCGTTACTGGACTAAAGGCGGATCTCTTCGTAACATTCCCGTCGGCGGCGGATCTCGCAAGAACGCCAAACGATCCGGGTCTTCTTCTCCGTCGAGCAATCCCAAGAATAAAACCCTCGCTGTCACGGATCCGGTTCCGGATCATCGTAGCTCGGAATCGGATTCTCGGGATTACGGGTCAGGGTCCGGGTCGAAGTTAGAGGAAGAAGAGAGGCGTGTGGGGATTTCAGGTCAGGAAATGGATCCGACCCGGATGTTATACGGGTTACCGGTGGGTAATGGAAGTTTCAGCTCGCTGTTGGCGTCGAATATGCAGATGGGAGGGATCGTCTTCGAGGGGTTAAACGAAACCGGGTCTCGTTGGTATCCGGGTATGGGTATGGATTCGGGTTTTCGGAGGAGTGATGACGCGTGGACTGATCTAGCTATGAACAGAGTGGAGAAGAATTGAAGAATGTTGAAGGGTAATTTGGTCAATTTGATATATAGGTGTGCTCTTTAGTCGTCGCGTAGTCAATATAACAACAAACGATGTCGGTCCATTTAGTGATATAATCTTTTATTTCGCTTTTTCGTCAATTTTTTTTAAGTGTGGATCTAGTGAGTGGTTATTTATTATATGATAGTATTTAGTGATTCATCTATAGAATGGGATTGAATATTCGTCAAAGAGAGTCATGATACATTTATTCACCTGATTTTTAATTTGCCTCCAGGTTTATGATTTCTCATCACTTAAGTCTCTAATTTCGTTTTGGAATTATATATAATATATAGTTTGAGTCTCTTGAAGTCTTTTATCATACTATATGTGTGAGTGCAAAACAAAGAGTTGACAAATATACGTGTATTTTTTTTTTGTCACCGCGTTTACATCTACGCTATGAATTCCACGATCAGAAATCTAGTCATAATTTATGATCAAAGCACACTCATATTAATACTGTGTGAAAGTAAACATTGAAAAGTCAAGAAAGAAGTGGTCCAAGTGGATGGATAAGTCGTAGAAATCTAAACAGATATGGTCCACTTCTAGGCTCTATTTTTGGGTAAAATGATTTAAAATGGTGAAGATGAGTCAATATCAAATATCGGGCCTAGTGTGACTTTGACAATGCTTAACTATATTTGTAAGTCTTCTCCTTATTGGCCATTCTATTTATATTCCTGTTGGCTGAAATTGATCTTATGGACCACATTATATGTTGGGAGTGCCTTTTTTTGTCTTCTTTGAAAACATATTTACAGTGCATGAATATGTCAAATATTTTATTTGTCTTATATTAGAGTTATGAAAAGAATCTCAAAAAAGTTTTGAAAACCATTTTTTAACCATGTAACTTAAAGTTAAATAACATCCTAAACAAAGATTTACTGAATTATGGAGCTTTGACAAGGGGTAAATAAAAACTTACTGAATTATGGAGCTTTGACAATGGGTAAATAAAAACTAAGTCATAAGATGAAACAATTGTTGGTCTTAGTCGTATAGTGACAAAACCCAGTCTCTTAACATTGTAAAACTCAAGTTTCTGAAAACAAAAACAATTCTGAAATGGTCTATATAAAGCTTTTAACCATCTGAATGTTTAAAGAACTAAAACCAACCAGAGATAGAGAGCGAATGAGATTACATGGAGACGAAACGAGCCTTGTACATTACAATGTACGCCATGTGCCAATCACCTGTGTAAATTTACCAAAAAAAACTGAATCAGTAAAAAGTGGTATGCGAGTAAGAATAAGCGGGTTAAAGTTATCAGTTGTTTACCTCCTCCAGACAGCTTTGTGATGTCTTCCTCGCGTTGCATGCTCGGGTTGTCATCGTCATACTGAATCCATTTACCTGTAAAAATTTAAATTATTGTAAATGTTAGAGATATTTGTGTGTGTGTGTGTGTGTGTGTATGAAAGAGTTAATTAGAGGAAGGGACTAACCACTCTCTTGCTTGACCCATGCAACATAATGACCAGAGTCTGCACTCCTTCCCTTGTGGGTCAACACAGCAACCAGGTCATAGATTCCAGTCATGTGCATTTCCTTCTCAGAAGAACCACCTATATTATACCATAATAGATACCATTACAAAGTTAATACAAATACAGAATTAGGTTCTGAACCAGACCAGAAAGATGTTGGATAGATAATGCACCTTCAGTTTGGTTAACAGTGGATGATTCTCCACTTGCATTTGATGATGACTGCAAACAACAGAGCACAATTCTTAGAAGATTGTTACATTACATAGGGTGAGGATTTATACGTAAAATATCTATATCGTACCTCTGCATCAGTCATTTTCACATCGCTATCCTTTGAGTTACTCTTTGCTTTAATTTCCAGACCAAGCTTTTTACCTTCTTCATCTCTAAGTTTCTGAAAGACAAAAAGCTGTAAGTTGATTTGATTAAACCAGCTCAGATTCTTTGAGCTCACCAGAATAGACAGTGCAAACCTGGCGAGGAGCTTCCAGTTTCTTCTTAAGTTCCTCAGAACAAAGGTCAAAGATGTCCAACTCCAGCGGGTAATCCACTTTCTTCAGAGATCAAACAAAAAAGTTGGAGACACTACCATAAGATTGTTGAGCATCCAGTAAAGAAACAAAAGAACAGACAGCAAACGCACCCTCAGGATTTTTGCTTTCTGATTAGTCTCTCTTTTCCAGAAGAATCGCACAAACTGAACGGTCAAGTACCTTCAAGATCAGTAAGAAGAAAAGAAACTTCGTGTCAGGTGAAAATGGATAAGAATGTTGCACTGAATTAGTAAGTTGACAAAGTTAGAGTCCTCTGGGATATGTGGTGGATATGAAGAATCCCACAGGACTGTGAAATAAAAGTTGCAAATAATAAGCAGAGATCTGATCACCTTGGCAAGGAATCTATAAGTGACTCCTTAAGGTAAAGCGCAGTACGACCCAGAGAAGGAGATGTCTTTTCAAGTTCTCCTTTCAGTCCCTACAGTTAACCAGAAGAATTAGGGTTATTCAATAAATCCAAAATTTCATGATTATCAAGCAAAGGTTGTCCTAATTTTTCAATGCATGCACTATATAGGAGAAGATCGCAGAAATACAAACCAGAAACAAAGTCTTAATTGCAATGATGGAAATTTACTCACATGTTTTAATCCTTCATGCAAGTGGTTCACCTCGTGTGATATATGACATTTTAGAGAATAGACAGATTCTGTCTCTGAGCTTTCTTCGCCACTTTCTTGACAATGCAACCTACAGTACAGAAACTTGTTATAACGCAACCTTGATGTAAAATCCTCCAGAAATATATGATACACACCAACACATATGCACTTTAATATCACTACATTCTGTAACCTTTCAAACAAGCTCTAGTTTGTCCCTTGAGAGATCGTAAACGACCAATTGAAATGCACTAGCTAAAGTTTCTAAGTATTGCCCTCATTTTTTCCAGTTAACCTGCTTAATGAGGATACCAAGCATCCTGCCTTACACCACGAGTATGGAGCAGGAGTTTAGTAGTAAATTACAAACTGAACCCAGTTTACCGATACTGAATAGTTTTACATAATGATCAATACAAATAAAATAAGCTGAATACGAAACTGAGATGTGAAAATTGCAAGGGTTACCTGCTTCGAAGATTGACACCAAAGAGAGCTTTAACAGCATCAGGATCTTCGCTGGCAGTTGGTGCTTTAAGGGACTGAGAAAGGGTGTATAACAGTTGTGTCCAACATTCTTCAGCATCCTGTTAAACATTTAAAAGCATGAGTTCACAAACTGAAAGGTCAAAATGCAACCGAGTTGGCAATAAGAAACAAACCTGTTGCATGTGAATTCCATTTTGCAATTGACTGAACTGAGGATATTTTTTCCGTAGTACCTGTATCAGGGCCAAAATTGATGTGAGCCAGGAACTAGAAACTTCCGAATATTGTGGTGAATTATGGACAGTGGTGATGAGAACTAGCGAATTGGTTATGAGGCTTCCATAAAATACAACCCCACATACGTATGCTTGTATATTGATGACTGATAAGATTGTAGATAAATATTGTTGACCAATTTAGAGGCTTTGCATGTATTTCTTTCCAAGCCCACAATTGGTTCTTTCATGGCAACTGAAGGTATAAAACTGTTTTTAAGTGGGGAATTTGTTTTTTCTGATTTTTATAGTACACAAGGGCTAACAAGAATAAGTTAGAGAAGTACAAATGTTAGAAAGTACTATATGAACAAAGACTGACCATCCAGAACTGCGTAGGTGAAACAGCATTGACACTTCTATCAAGCTCACCAAATAACTCACGTGTGGCAACTGTGAGCATGTGAGAGGTCTGGTCGACATCATTGCTTCGTCCAGCAAGTGAGTAACTATTAAGAGGAAATTGTTTGTTAGAGATATCGATAATGAATAATGACAGCGCTTTTCCTGGATTTCTTTCAATTAGTAATAGAGAAGATAAGAGATCAACTGACTTGGATAGTGCAGACTTCAACTCTGGGACAGATTTTAAGCACTGCACCGTGGAGTTCATGTAACACGTGTTGCCAAGATTGACAAGACCAGCACTGTAACCCTGAAATCAATTGCAGTGCTTGTTAGCTAGCTGATAGGAAGCTCAAAATTTCCAAAAGTAAAAACAAAACATGTCATCAAATTTTACAATGCCTAGCAATAAGTTGGGTTTAGCTTATGTAAATTAACTTTGTGACAGTGCATTGTCTAGGGTTACGCATTGTAAAGTTAGCAAAAACTACCAAACCCCAAGAAAAAACTGATAAGGTTTGCTTTTGAGAAATTAGAATACTGCATAACTACAGTTACTAGCTATGAAAGCAAAGCAACAGACTATAAGCTGGTTAGAGGGCAGATAGGAGAGTCTATCAGGGAATTCTAGAATTTCAAGGTTTGGAGTCTGGGTAAGTGAGCTAGGGACTCTCGAAAACTCCCTTGGTTCTAGGCTTTGTGATTCAATTCCATATAGAAGACATACGAGGCTAATAAGCAGATGTATTACCAGATTAGTGGCTTGCTCTTCTTCAGGTAGATCCTCTGCAAAAACAATGGCCTTTTCAGGAGCTTTCACTATTTCATCTGCAGTTCCCATCATCATCAATTTTTGACCCTAGAATGAACAAAGTTGATGGAAACACTAATAAGTATCCTTTCAAAATGAAGCTACTCAGGAAAACAATGCCAATAAATGCAAAAAGGGCTTTACATTTTTCACTCCAATAGCCGTCCAATCTGCATCATCCTGCGTCAATGAAAGATAATCGTTGTGACCAAAACCAATAAACAATCTGAGCACAGATCCTCGAAAAAAGAAAAGAAAATGAGACTCAGAATCATACGAATTTAAAACAATTACCTTTAACAGTCCACCTTTGACCATAATCTTTTGCCGCTCTGGTGGTACTCCACTCAAATCATACAGCTGACCCTTGAAAACATACGGAGGCAGACTAGTGTCAATCTCAATACCTTCAAACACCTTCTTCTGCCACTTCACGCTTACTGTTAAAATCAACAAAACCAGAATTAGGTTTACATCAGCCAACTCCGGACAAATCCGACCATTCATTTTCCCATATAGCATAAACTTCACTATATCAACCCTCATTAATCTCAGCAAAACGAAAACGATATTAACCCTGCTTCTCACTCGACGATGAAAACAAGATCGGAATCCAGATTACGAAATTACAACGCCGATAAACTACATCAACATCCCACCGACAGGAACGAATTCGAAGAGAGAAATAGGAAATACATCGATTAAATGGATATCTATCGAAGAAATCGAAATAGAACGAACCTGTTAGCATCTTTGCCGTGAGAACTGAGAGGCTTCTTGCTTGGGGAGACGGCAACGAAACGATTTATTCCTTCTTTTCTGAATTGTGTATTTTTTTAGTTCTACCAAGTTCGAGATGGTCCTCTGATATATGTGTCCCTTCTTTTTACCGTCCGGATGGGCGGGTCGGGTTTGTTCGGTCACTTCGGTCCTACGATCGGATAGTTCGATTTGGAATATTGAAAATTCGGTTTGTTTGGTTGGGGGAGTTATGAAAAATTACCCAAAATAGAAATCCCGTTTTGGTTTGTTTACTTGAACCAAAAATAATATAGGTTCAAGAAAAAAAAGTTGATTTTTGTAAAAAACGTTTGGAGTTTTAAAATTGTGGGGAGTTCGAAAATGAAGGGTTTGATTAGTATGTTAAATAAATAACACAAAAACGAAATAATTGAATAATTGGTAGATGAAAGAACCGAACTTGATTAGGTTTATTTAGCATAATAACAAAACACTGAAAACTAGTTTGAGTAGGTTAATAAAGTTTTGTTTTTTTTAGTTATATTTTTGACAAATTCAACATGCTAGCCATCTGCTCCTCGAAATACTTCTTTCTTATTATGGATTTTTTGTGCTGATTCTTTCGTGGATCAGGGGATTCTAGAGGGGTGTAGCGTATGCATCTGTAAACCCGCCTTGCTTCGGGTATGTGTGTTCCCTTCATGGTGATTTTTCGACCCTATAACCCAAAGGGTTGCGCTGCGTAAGACTCCATCACGAAAATTTGTTAGGGAAAAGCTTGGAATTGCTCCTTGAGTCGGGCATTCTCCTTCACAATGACATGGACGTCTCGGTGTAATGAAGAAAGTGGTAACATAAAATTTTCCCCTCAAGGGTTGAGGTTTTTCTGTAGCATCTTTGATCCTCAATAGGATCGTTGGGATAGACCATGACCAGGACTAAGCAAGAAAAAACGAATGGGTGATGCGAAAAACTCGAATTATGGTAGAATTTCCTGACCAAGAACGTTGAATGGCTTGGTGGAATTGAAAGAGCATTCAATCCATCGACTTCAAGTTGGAAACTTAGCCAAATTCATCGAGAAAGGGCTAAAGGATCAAGATATCCAACTTAAGCCAACTGATACTAGTTTAGGCTAGCTAAACCTTCGAGTTGGGCCAGCTGGGTAGGGTTGTTGACTAGCTCAGTTTAGATGACAGATGATGCTGGTTGTTCAAACAGCTGGTTCGATTGATGAACTACCAAGGTTAGCTAAATGAATTGAGTGGCCAGCTAGTTGGACGGTTAGACGGTACAATATGAAATGTTTTGATTGAAAGTCACGAGTGTTTGGCCTTAAGATTTGATTGGTTGAGGGAAGTCATTACTATTCGCAGAAACGACCATTTACCTTATAGTTATGAGTATTTGGGGACATATTTCGCCTATCACGTGCATAAATAAAAATTTCTAGGAACAGTTAAGTCTGAAAACACATGAAAGGCAAAGAAAGCAAGAAGTTCTCGGATATGCAATGATACTTGGAACGCAGCTTAGGCGAATCGTTGGGGGTGGATCGTTTTTTTATTCTTTAGTGAGTATATGATACATATATCCACCAAAAAGGGAACCTAACTCAAAGATGATAAATGCTCGTATTTTCGTTTATTTTCCTTAGCTCTCGAGAAATGTTGAACATCTGGAACAAGTAAAATGTTAAAAAAAATTTCGGGTGAACAAAAAAGTTAGTCCTCCCGAACTCAAATCAATAATGATCAATGAACTAGTTGGGGGTTGATCTTTATGAAAGGATAGGTACAATTCAATTATGGGCCATATATAAAGGTAATTATCGGTTCCAAATTGCTATTTCTATGACAATATAAGGTGATTGAGAAAGAGAATGACGTTTCTTAGAGTGAAGTTGAGACTTTTTGGGAGGCAAGAACGATAGAGAAGATTGTCCCCAGTCCAATAAATTGGTAATAGATGAACTAAAGAGCGGTGTGGTCTCTCGTAAAAAACCAAACACCTATTTAGTGTGAGGCGAGTCGAGGTACGTCGATCATCCTCGCATGCATCTCGATTATAACTTTAACACAATCTTTATGCATGTAAATATCATTATTTATAGACCAACCAAGAGAAATGAAACAATCATTCCCTTATTAGTAAAAAGAATTGGCGAAATATATACAAAATAGATTACTCGATGTGGATCTTAATACCAATGACGTAGTGGGGTTGGGTGTCCCTAGCCATAGAACTATGGGACTTGCTATGGCATGCTTTGTGTTAGATGAGTGTTTTTATGAGGTTTTCTTATTGTTTTCTATATGGTTTTATGTATTTTATAGGATTCTTTGATCTCAAATGGACTTAAGCAGCAAACAAGCAATTTGGGAAAAAAGAAACTAAAAGATAGAACATATCCAACGCGGTGTATGGGCGTTGACCAGTCAACTAGTGTGTGTCGATCGACGTCCTTGTCAAAACTAGTTTTGGGAATTCCTAATCACACAAGACTTTACTTAGACGTCCAAGACCTTATAAATACATGTTTAGGCTATTGTTTAAGCCATAAGTTCTTTTCTACTCTATTTGATTCTTTAATGTAATTCTATTCAAGCATGATGATTGTTATCGTCTCCATGTATGAGTAGATATTTTTTAGGTCTAGGGGTTCCATATAACACTACAAGAAAAATTGTGTATAGCCACAAATTAGCAACAAAACATTTATCTCTATATTTAATAGCCACGAATTAAACACAAATTCACATATACTGAATAGTGATTTTTCGTGGCTAAGTTGTGGTAATTTTCGTAGCTATATAGCCATAAACATGAATTTCGTGGCTATATAGCCATATATAGCCAAAAACTATAAATAGCCACGATCTAAATTGTGTCAACAAAAGCCACAAATAGATACAATCAATCTTCATGGATAATATAACCACAAAACTTTTTGATGCAATTTGTAGCTATCAGAAACGAAATGTTTTGTAGCTATTCGTGGCTTAGAAAATTTATTCTCTTTAAAGGTACTATGATTTATTAGCATAACTAGAGGGGTTAGAATGTCACACACAAGTCTCGTCAAATCAATGTAGAAAAATGTAAAAAAAATATCTGACTAGCCACAAATTTATCCGTGGCAATAAAAATTGTAGCGATGATAATGTTTGTATCCGTGGCTCAGCATATTATATATATCTCAGCACAGATCCAATCCTGTTTGAGGGAGTAAACAAAATAAAAAAATTCAAAAAATGTCATTTTTTGATATCAAGAGACTGGATGTATAAGAATCAGTATGCTGTTGAACAAGAATGATGGAGTGAATACTCCAATATTCAAGTTCCGGGAGATCAATACCATGAGTCTGATGAAGATGTCAACATGGAATTTGACGGTGAGGCCATTCATGAAGATACACACGAACCAAATCATGAGGAGATAAGTCATGATAGCGTTTTCCAGGCGTTTGAAGCAGTAAACCAACCCCTTTACGAGGGCTGTCTAAATGATTTTTCTCAAACATTTAATGTTGTTTCTTTCAATTATTTTATTGTGTTTTAACTTACATCTTTAATTGCTTAGTTTAGTCTGAATCTGAAAACCGTTATGTATTTTTTTGTCCCTGTGGAGTCGATCCCTTTATTACTACAATTGCATCATTATGCATTTGCAGTCTTTATAGGGTTAAAAGTAGTTAGGCGAACCACTTTAGCGCATGTGTAACTTAGTTTAGATGAATCCCTTAGCGCCACGTAACAACATTCATAGGATATGCAAGTCTGATTATGATGCGGTCATCAAAGCGAAAGATGAAGTCCACGAGTTCAAGATGGATCATCCACGCCCCAAGGAACCTCTCAATCATATAAAGGCTACACAACACGTCCCTAGATACACCCTTCCAAATTTTATCAGCCCAAGACCCGACTTGCCTTTTATGGACCCGAAAATAATCAAGTCACAATGGTTCTTAACAATAGTGAGTGGACACGGATTGGAGAGCTTTTATACCATTCAGAGACTCCTAAGGATACATCATTACATGCCCAAGTTATCCAAATACAAGGAACCTCCGACATTTCCCGATTTGGCCAAAATCAAGCAGGCCAAATCAATCAAACCTTTGATTGATTTCTCTTTTTGTTTGATTTAATGCATTTATGTTAATTTATTTTATTAATTATATTTTCTTAAATGTCTTATGGTCGAACCTATAGAAGCTCATCTCATTTCATTGTAGAAAAACACCCATTGATGAATAAAAACTGGAGTTAATCTCTTTGAAACTTTTATGCTTTGTTTTGCTTGTTTATTTTAGTTTGTAGAATTATTCTAGAATACAAGTGTGGATCATTGTGTGGAACCACATAGGCTTAATTCTTTATCTTATGAAAAGAGCTTTCACACTCTTTTGTGGCGATTTTCAATCCACCTTCACTCCATCCAAAAACTTAGTAAGACAAGAACCATAGTTCCTCTTGTTAAGTTCGACATTATCTTTATCTTGTTTTCCGATAGATTCTTAAACACCTTAAGGATCATATCAGATTACGTGAAGACTCGTGTATTCCTATAGATGGGGTCACCAATGCGCATGCACCCCAATATTGTGCCCGATTAAGAGTGTCGGGGACCGCGTGGCCAACAAAATATTGTGTCCGACTTAAAAATGGCTTGGGTGCAAAGCATAGAAGTCGTGCCCGATAGGGTTTACTCGTCATCACATATATACATTGAATATATATATATATATATATGTTTCTGAAGTCTTTTCCAATCCGGCTAATGATCTAGTCGTTGGTTCTTGTTTGGCTAGTCGTTGGTTCTTGTTTGGCATTTAGGGATAAAATTTGTACATGTTTGACATTTTTTTATAAAAGGCCAATTGATTTTGATTTATAAATCTATAACTTATTACATTTCCACATTATTTGAATTTTAAATTACCAAAAGTCAGACTATTAATAATTTATAGTGGAAATTACATTATTTTTGAGAGATGTAAAAATGTTTTTCACTTGAGCATATAAATCACAAACATTCAAATCAAAGGAAATGATTCGTATAAGAAAATTTACTCCAATAAAGTATTGTGCCTGACAGGGTTTACTCGCCATCTACTCTACCCTAGCCTATAGACGTGCTATGTGTTAGGCGATCCGACCTTAGGAGCATAACCGAGATGACAACACAGCCCGAATTGAGTACCACAACCGTTTCCAAGTATAATTTATTTGTTCATATACTTACCTTGCAGGTAAATCCCACCATTCGTTATCTATTCAAAGAAAAACTTGTTGATAATGCCTAGTATTTGTCAACGTGTCATGTAAACACATGGTGAAAGGTTCGCTTGAAAGCCACACGCGCCTCAAAAATCCCAAAAGCACGCTGAAGGAGTATGCCATCAGACGACAAATAATACGAAGTGCCTCTCATATCCGTCTCATACATACCACATGCGCCTCGAGAGTGAACGACATGTCAAATGGTCAAAGCGACAAAAATGATAGGTAAAAAACACGCAAGTGTACATGCGATATGATCCACAACCATACTAAGAGACTTCTCAAGCTCCTTTTTTGTTGTAGGAGGTTTGTTACCTTACGAAAAAAACCCCGCACCAAATCACATTCCATACTCTCTGAAGACCCAAGGATCACCCGAGGTGAGTCTACAAGTAACCTGGAGTGTACGCAAACCACCACCTTAGTTATAGCCTCGCTTTATCTAAGACCTGAGTACCCATAGTCCACCATGAGGTGAGTTCAGAAGCCGAACGGTGGTCCCCCCTCACATCCGGTTCACCAGCGTTCACTGAACATAAAAATCTATGTCCACATCGTCGAAGGCCCATGAAACACCAAAGGCCATAGGACGTAGCATGTGACTTTTTTTACCTGAAACATACTGATTTCATATTTGAACAACTTCTTTGGGTTTGAGATTCGAGATGCGGTGTTTTAAGTTGGTATTAGAGCGTAGTTGTTTTTAAGACATTTGATATTGGGTTAAACATATCACTTATTGGGCACGAGGTCTCATTGGTTGATATATAATCCATTAGAGGATGAAGCTCGTTAGTTAAGACTAACATTTGGTTTTGAAGATTAAAGAAAATTGATGATGGTACTTGTGCTACTGTCAAGGTCATAAAATCTTCCAGTCGCAAAAATATAAGAGGATGAAAGACAAACAAATTGACAGGTGGACTGCGTAATGCCAACAAAAAAAGTCGAAGTAGCTAACCCGATTGATCCGGTGACTCCTCTCCCTTTGAAACTTGATGTGACAACAGAGAAGAATAAAAATGCTGACAATAATGAGAACCTAAAGTATCATTGGGGGAGGGATGATGTTTTCAGAAACGAAAAACAGTGTTTCCGTCGCGTTTCCAAAAACGGACAAGACGTTTCCGTTGCGTTTCCAAATTTTAAATACGTTTCCGTCGCGTTTCCACGTATTTTCACCGCGTTTTTGTTTCGGAAACATTTCCGAAACAGGAAACGCGTCTCGGACGGAGTTTCCATGCAACTAGGTTGTAATATGCTTGTGTGTAACAAAGATAGATAAAGGTATTCATTATTCAGGGATGAATTAGCTTCTTTTTAATAAGAAATAGGAATTACTGTAGTAACTTTACTATTAAAAAATTACTTTAGGTTTTTTTTTTTTTTTTATTTATTTAAAAATTAGATTAAATAAACCTTAGTGTTTTTTTTTACTTCTTTAATTTTTAATTCTCTGATTTGTATAAGCGTCTGCAATAATCTCTTTGGTCGATTTATCTTTATCTCCGCTCAAAAGCCCCCATGAGAATCGGCGAAGAAAGATAAATTATCCAAGTTTGAGCAGAGCATCTATTTTTGTCTCTTTAGTCTTTAGCTACAATTTTCTTGGAGGTTCTCTTTTTCGGCGACCCGCCGCTACAAGCAAAGTAAAGTTGCAATTTTTTTGGTTTCTTCAGTTTACCCTTCTGGACTTGACGAAATCATCTGCTAAATTGAGCAGGTATTGAATTTTTCCTCACTTTTTTTAAGTTTCGAACCTCTGGGAGTCCTTTGAAATACCAAAGTCAGCTTATTGGTTCTGTGAAATGTGTTCGATTTGATCACTGTTTCAAGCGCCGCAGCTTGTTAGGTATTTTAAGTAAATTTTGTTTTCTTTTCCGTTGATTTAAGTCTTTTGTGTTTGGAATTGATTTCTGCTACAAATACACAAACTTTGCTAGTTGGTTCTGAAATTTGTTATGCTGGAGTATAAATTGTCTTTGATGTTTGTATGATTCTTCAATGAGATGATATGAGTTTTCATTATTTGCAATTTTAATCTATTTCTTTGTTCAGAAGCTCATAGGAATGACTTCTGTTTTTGGTGGATGATATCAATAAGGATTTAACACACTGGAAATCGTTTCTGATTTCACAGCATTTGATATCTTACTGAGGCAATTTTCGATTGCAACATTCATGTTATAGCATAGATCTGGTCTGAAATTGCGTTTATTTTTCAACCTGATGCCTTTATTTTCATTTGCTAGTAGATGAAGTCTAGTTTGCCATTGGTATGTGCTGAGAAACTGATTTCTTGTATGAGAATAGCGTTTCTTTCTAAATGAATTTTTCGCCTTGTCCTAATTGTGGACCGTTTATCTCTGTTGTGCACTAGGTCGTCATCTTGGGTGCTGTACAAAGTGTGAGATACAGTTGCTGTTAGTCACAGCACAAGATAAGCTAAGGTGGAGTTAAAACTGTGATGCTGAATGTTTGGGTCAACAGGTGGGTTGGGGATGAATCCCTCAATGGATGATATGAACTTAATCCAGCAGGCACAAAGGCATCAGCTTGTAGTAAGCAATCTTGGGGAAGAGATTGATTTGGAAATCGGACCTGGAGAGGACGATGCCGCGTTTGCTAACAATTCATTAATCGGCGGGCCTCCACGAGAGCCCTCTACTGTAGAACATGATGAAACAAAGCATATGGTTTTGGTATCTGATCTGCCCAGTGAGGATCAGGATATGTCAAAGGGGCAACCGGCAAAGAGAAAGAAGAAAGTTGTGAAACGGTGGAGAGAGGAATGGGCTGACACATATAAGTGGGCTTATGTCGATATGAAGGATGGAACAGCTAGGATATTCTGTTCTATTTGTAGGGAATATGGTAGAAAACATCGGAGAAATCCTTACGGAAATGAAGGTAGTAGAAACATGCAGATGAGTGCTCTAGAAGAACACAACAATAGTTTGCTACACAAAGAGGCTCTGCGTCTTCAAACTGCTTCCAAAGATAAGATTGTTGTTGACAAGCCCATTTATGTTAAGAGTAAGTTATTACAATGTTTCTCCAGTTAATCTCTATTTTTATGTAGTTAGTTAAGATCATTTGCATCTCTTGTGTTCATCTAACCAACCTGCACTGACCAACATTTCAGCTAACAGTGCGTTAAAACGTATGTTTTGCATTTGTTTCAGAGATCTTTGAACTTTCTCCTTTCTAGTTTCCATAAATGGATTTGTTCCAGTTTTAGTTGTAATCTAGTATTAGCTGTAAACTTTCCCTGAACAACCTTTAAGCTAACAGCGTGTTAACATCTGTTTTGCCTTTATTTTAGATATCTTTTAACTTTCCCCTTTCTACTTTTCATAAATGCATTTTTTCCAGTTTTGAGTGATGAAACGGTTTATTAACAGATGCTAAGATGCAGTTTGTTTCATGAAAGCGTAGTAAGTTGTAATTTTTTTTTATTCGTTGAACACAAATTGTAAGTTCTTGGTATTTCTGTTTCTTTTCGAAGTGAGTTGTGTGATTAGAAGAGATGTCGTCTTCTTCGTTTTCTAGGTGTGATATTTCTCTGATGTAGTTCTGGGTCTTGCTTCATTTGATGTCTGTCTCCGTATGGCTAGTGTCTTTCCCTGCTTATTGTTTTGTTAACTGTTTGTACTTTTCCCTCTCAATGAAGCTTTGATGTCAAAGAGTGCTGGTTCAATTGTTGAGGGTGCTCTGAAACGAGATCCTAATGAGATTGAATTTGTTCAGTCTGTACAAGAATCTGTGCACGCTCTAGAGCGGGTAATTGCAAAAAATTCTCAGTAAGTTATGGTTTGCTTCTCATCTTTGTGAAATAGTTTAAGCAAACCGCATCCAAATCACATGGTTCCGTTTTGATTTATTTCAGCTATGTCAATATCATGGAGCGGCTATTAGAACCTGAGCGTATGATTGTTTTCCGAGTTCCATGGATTGATGACCGTGGTGAAACGCATGTAAACCGAGGCTTTAGAGTTCAGTTCAACCAAGCACTAGGTCCATGCAGAGGAGGTATCCGATTTCATCCATCCATGAACTTAAGTATTGCCAAGTTTCTTGGCTTTCAGCAGGTACTATGATTTCCATCAATTATTCAATTATCTTTATCTCTTTTCTTTCATTATCCATTGCCCTTTTGCTCTTCCTTCATCTTAGAGTCAACCTTTATAGAGATCATTACATATTTTTGGTGGCCACCTTAACTTCCCGTTTTCACGATTTGGAATTGTAATTTGTTTGTAATCGGTTGCAGACATTGAAAAATGCTCTGTCACCATATAAACTGGGAGGGGCTTCTGGTGGAAGTGACTTTGATCCTAAAGGAAGAAGTGACAATGAGGTGACATCTTGACCCCTTGCATTTTTTCCCGCAAGTGATCTTCTACATGTTCTGATATATTTGTTTTGCCACATTCACAGATTATGAGATTTTGCCAAAGTTTCATGAACGAGATGTACAGATATATGGGTCCTGACAAAGTAAGTAGAATGGGTTTTACTCTTTAGCAAGTATATCCTCTCTGTAATGATTTTTCTAATCTATCATCTACACTAGGACCTTCCGTCAGAGGAGGTTGGTGTTGGTACGCGGGAAATGGGATATCTTTTTGGACAATACAGACGACTTGCTGGTCAGTTTCAGGTACTGTTTGATACTGATTTTCTGGTTACCTCCTGCCTTTCTTATGGAGTCAAAATGGCAGTCAAATTTTTGGACTTGGTTCTTTTTCCTAATAAGTCATTCCCCACCATGTTGGGTATTTTGCTTTGTCTGTACTGTGTAGGAAAGAATATTGTCCTCCTTGCTGATATCTCTATTTGTTCTCTCATTTTTTTGGAATACATAAGTGTTAAATGTCATGGGCTGTACTATTCACCGTGGTCATTTGTTTACATCAGTTTTCTGTTCCGAAAGAATAAAGAGTTTTGGCTGTTATATCTTTGTGTCAATTACTTATGCAGGGAAGTTTTACAGGACCAAGGATATATTGGGCTGCTTCTAGCCTCAGAACTGAAGCTAGTGGCTATGGCGTGGTAATAATTGTTTTTATATTTTTTGTTAAAGTAATTGGGACACTCCAGAGTTGCTAAAAATGAAGAATATTATCCTCATGTAATGACTCATAGAACCAACACTCATTTGCATTCTTTCAGGTGTACTTTGCACGACTTATGCTTGCAGATATGAATAAAGAAATAAAGGGGCTAAGGTTTCTTTCTTGATCATTTTGAATATGTTCTCTTACAGTTCCGCAGCTCTCGTCTTATGAAATCATACCCTTATGAATATATTTCAGATGTGTTGTGAGTGGTTGTGGGAAGATTGCAATGCATGTTGTAGAGAAGCTAATTGCTTGTGGGGCTCATCCGGTTACAGTTTCAGGTGATTCACTATCTTATGGTTGCCAACCGAAGTGCGCAGCTCTCCTGTCTTTTGTTGTTTTCATTATCTTATGGTTCTCTAAGGTGTATCTTAGTTAGTCGATAGAAGGCTTGGCCTGCCAGGTGAACAGTGATACGTGGCGTATTTGTATCGGTATCTTCTCCAGGGCCAGGGCTTAGAGGTCCCAAAATTGAACCCTTAGTTACTGCCAATGGATCTTTTTTAGTTAGGCTAATGTAAGAAATTAGTTTAATTGTCTGTGCTGCTCAAGAATTAGCCCCCTTTGAAAAGGATATAGTTTTTGCTTTGCAATCAAATTCAATAGATAGTGAAGAAAAAAATGCAGCTGATTTATGTCACACCTATTTTTGCTGATGCAAAATTTCTTGCAGATTCAAAAGGATATTTGGTGGACGATGACGGATTTGATTATATGAAACTTGCATTCTTGAGAGATATAAAATCCCAACAGAGAAGTCTGAGGTATACTTTTCCACAATATTATAGTATTTGTCATTTGGCTTAAAATCACTTAGATCCCAACTGTATACGCGTCTGGCACGCAGGGACTATTCCAAGACCTATGCAAGGGCCAAATACTTTGATGAAGTAAAGCCGTGGAATGAAAGATGCGATGTGGCGTTTCCTTGTGCTTCTCAAAATGAAGTTGATCAAGCAGATGCCATTAATCTGGTCAATGCAGGCTGTCGCCTACTGGTAGAAGGTAGAAATTTCTTCTGGTTCTGTGTTTTAATTTCTGTTAAGCTGTTACCTTATTTCTGAGTAGTATAAATGTGTTTTTCTCTGCAGGTTCAAACATGCCGTGTACAGCTGAAGCAGTTGATGTTTTCAGAAAGGCAAATGTTCTGATTGCTCCTGCCATTGCTGCTGGAGCTGGAGGAGTGAGTTCTTCTTTAACTCGTCTTAGATGAACAATAAAATCGAACTTATACTTTATTTTTCTCTCCCATCTTTTTCTCTCTGTTTGTATATGCGGAATATGAACCTAAAGCACATACAGTTCTTAGATTATCAAAATGATGACAGTTAACATTGTATAATTCTATTGAAGGTTGCTGCTGGAGAAATCGAAGTATTCCGTGAATCTAATTCGATGCAATGGTCAGCAGAGGATTTTGAGTCTAGATTACAAGTAACAAAATCTCTCACATTTATTTTGGAATTTCGCAGTTAATTCCTGTGTTAATTGTCTGCTAATATAATATCTCTGGTGTTGACAGGAAGCATTGAAGCAGACTTATGAGAAAGCTCTTAAAGCAGCTAGTGATTTCGGTTATCAGAAAGAAAGTCCTGAGTAAGTTTCTCTTCTCATCATAAACCCACCAGTCACATCACCAAGTTGGTCTAAAAGATTAGCTTTTTGTTTTTCCATTACAGGGCACTTCTGCATGGAGCTACAATTGCAGCATTTTTGAACATAGCTCAAGCTATGACAGACCAAGGTTGTGTTTAGCTACAAAAGGAGCCTGCATCTACATCTAGTCCCGGCAGGATTTCTGCCTTAAAATATAATGAAGAAGACATATTGGACTCTCTGTAACATATTAGATGTTGTCATTATTTAGAAAAAACATACTCTGATAGCATCAATATTTGTCGGCTATAAACACAGCTTTCCGTTACTTTATATGACTTCATAAGTAAAGAATGGAACATACTGATGACTCATGCTTCAAACAAGGGTTTCTAAATAAGATTTGACTGAATTCTGTTTTGAGCTAAACAAAAAAGTTACAAAATCAGTGGCATTCTGTCATGGAATGTTCTCTTGTAAATGAACAAACGGCGAAGGTGATATAAGATAAAGACAAACGGTAATTCTCTGAGGTACTCTCAAGCAGATCAAAGCTGGGAAAACTGAGGATATGGATATTGAATGCTGCTCAAAGTAAAGGTCACACTTTTGCATCCTGATCTCTATCCAGGGAAGAGCTGTGATAATCATCGTATAAGGCTCCCTAAGCTTTATGTCCTTGATGAGGGAACGGAAGTATCAGATTTCTCAGCCAGATAGTGCTCAAGCATGTCTTCTTCGTCATCTGCATCAAATCAACGAAAACAAATGATCTTTAAGAGCCATTGCTTGTTTATTGGATAAACTAAACAGAAAAGATCATTTCACCTTCAAAGTCTTCGTCTTCAAAGTCGATGTCTTCTTCATCGTCCTCTTCAGATTCTTGATCAGCAGTGACCACCGTTCCTCTCTGAAAAAGACACAAGACATATAGTTAACAACAAGATTCTGAATCTGCAGTGTTTAGTTGAATGGGATCGAGAAATACCGCTCTGCCACTCTCAAACCACTGTCTTCCTGTAAGCTTCTTCTCCTTAGGTGTCGTAAGAGCAGACTCCGGCATCAGCCTGGAAGTTTGATCACGGCAACAGATAAACAATTAACAACTCAGGAAGCCAATAACAGTGCCTTTTCATTGGTGTATAAGAGCAAGGGAACACAAATTTGAAGAAAAGACTTTACTCACTTGGCTCGTTCAAGGGCAAGCTCTGCCTCATATCTCTCTCTCCACGCCAAAAATGTCTCCAGTGTAACAGGTTCTCCATGGGGGACAATTACCTGTATCGAGAAATTTAGGCAGGAAAATAACATAAAGAAGAAAGCTTTCCTCATTAAAACTGTAGCGAACAAAGCAAAAAGCATCTATCATGGAAGCGAGTTCTGTATAAGAAATGAATATTTAAGGCGCTTAGCAACAATACCTCATCCTCTTTGGCTTTGGCAGCTTCTACCTCGGCAAGGTCAGCTCCATCATCTTGCCCATAGTGTTCAGACAACCAGTCCTTTGCTGATGAGACCAGTGTATACATCATGGCCATACCAAGATTTTCAGTTGCCTGTGAAAAATAGCTTTGTGTTCAGTCAACCAATACAGAGTAGAAACGGCGTCATGAACATTTTAATCCTAGAGAGAATAATAACTGAATCCTATAAATATTTTTCTGAACTGTTCAAAAAGTCTGATTTTACAGTCTTACACTTTGTGTAGAAGAATTATAACAAGCCATACAGTTGTAAGAAAGAGTTTACCTCTTGTTCAAGCTTCTCCTTTAAAATGGTGAGGTCACTGACATGGATTCCTCGAATACTGGAACAATATTCAACCAACATGAGTGCCATCATCTAGCTTTATAAGCTTGAAAAAATGGTATTTACCTAATTTTACCTCTTAACATCCAAAAGTGGAGGCTCGTCTGGGTAATTTTCTGTGTGGGAGAAAACCAAACCCAGCTGAACTGCAAGACAAATCAAGGAGCTCTTAAACTAGGAGAGTAGAGGAGAGGCATATGATATAACAAATGATATTGTTAGAGAGTAGTAACCTGGTGGGAACAACGAATCCTCTACATCATCATCCTATTAAAACAAACAAATAATCAGCTGAATAGCAAATTGCTAAACCAGAAGATTTTTCAGTTGACATAGAAACATATGCTACACCGGTAACACATAAGCTTTTTAAGAATTTCATACAGTTTCTTAAACAACCTATATAAGTAATGACAGGAATGGCTAAATGAGGGTTATTGAATCATCGAGTTGAAAGAAGTTGCAGAAAACAAACAAGTTATAAAGGAACTGAAGGAAAAGAGATGAATTGTGTTCTATAATACCTGAGGAGTCACTGTTATCTGAAAGCACCGATTCGAAGTATCAAGCCCACTTTCACTAGAATGAATTTCTGTTACAATACAGTTATAAGGAATTCAAAGCTCTCATCAGCTCAATGATGAATATACAAGGAAACTGAAATATCTTAAGAGAATAAGAATGAATACCTTTAAATTCGTCCATAAGAATAGCTTCAAGAGCTTCAATCTCCATCTCCTGTTCCTGCTTATACTCTACAAGAGACACAGAACAAAGAGAGACCCAATTACATTACCAAATCGGTTAATCAGAAATCGAGATCAATTGGATTCCAATTGCTCTCCCATAAAATCACAGATACACAGCTTTCAAAAGATAAGCTTGGGGTAAAGATTTGATGTTGAGCGAAGAAAATTATGAAATTTTGAGAATTGATCGAACTCACCCGTCGCCATGATGACCAAATTTGACACCTTTGTGGAAGCTTTGAGATTGTCTGAATATCGAACTCAACAGTGAGTCGCCTCGTGGCCAAGAGCGACGTTAAGGAGAAGGGATGACCTAAGGAAAGGACTTTAGATCCAAAACGATGTCGTTTATGTCTATTTTGTAGAGCTCAAACTTGGATTTTTTTTTTTTTACAAAACTTAAGAAAAAGGAAAAGCCTCTTCTCTTTCATCGCTTCTCCGATCTTCTCTGTGACCATCTTCTCCTCCGGATCGCCGGAGCAAAAACCCTTCTTACAGCCCAACGAAACTGTAGGTTTTAATGCTATTGGCTGCTAGATAGAAATCAGATACGGAAGAAGCACTGATTGATCGGAATTTCTGTACAAGATGTTGAGATCCAGAGACAGGACGGAGGATTTCAAGGATTCTGTTCGGAAAGCCGCCGTTTCGATTGGTTACAACGAGGTGCGAGTATTTTCATCTTAAATTTCGTTCGATCGAGATTCTATGAGAAATTGCGGATTTTCTTACATCTCAATTTGATCATTCCCTAGGGTTTTTGGATTGTTAATTCGTAGATCGTATTAGTTGACATTCATCTGATTTGTTTGTACTATGTGGCAGTCTAAAGTAGCATCGACAATGGCTTCTTTCATTATACATAAGCCAAAGGAGAGATCTCCTTTCACGAGAGCTGCTTTCAAAACGGTAACTTTAGTGATTCAGCATTTGGAGTTTGCATATTTCTGAAAGATGTCTGTTCTATTTGACCGGATTTGCAAGTTGTATTGTGGAATGATCTCTTGCTACCAATGTTGACTTTAGCTGGATAGCATCAAAGAGTTGGAACAGTTTATGTTCAAGCATCGAAAGGATTATGTTGATATGCATCGCACTACAGAGCAGGAAAAAGATAGCATTGAACAGGAAGTAAGTAAATCTGAGTTGGGATTTTCCGTAATTTATGATTTAGCGAAGTTGTTGTGATGAAACCATGGAGTCATAAGAAAAGTAGCATTTCACATTGATAAAATTCAGGAACTATGTCTACTTATATGCTGTGTACTATCAACTCTTCCTTGCAGATTACTGCTTTTGTTAAAGCTTGCAAAGAGCAGATTGATATTTTAAAAAACAGTATAAGAAATGAAGAAGGAAACTCCAAAGGATGGCTTGGTCTCCAAGTAGATAACTTCAATGCTGATACTATAGCACACAAACATGGAGTGGTATGATCTGCAAAATGTACTAAGCGAACAGTGGTTTTTCACTTTTTCGTGTTCAACGTATCTAAATGTGTAAACGTAATAGTAGTTTCCTTTTCGCAGGTTTTAATTTTGAGTGAGAAGCTTCATTCAGTCACTGCACAGTTTGACCAACTTAGAGCTACTCGTTTCCAAGATATTATTAATCGAGCTATGCCGAGAAGAAAACCTAAGAGGGTCGTAAAGGAAGCTAGTCCAGTTAATGCAACTTTGGCAAATCCGGGGTCCAGAGAACGCGATGAGATTCAGGAACAGCCTCATAGAGTACAACAACAGCAACTTCTAGACGATGAAACACAAGCCCTTCAGGTAACAAGACAACCCTATGTGGTCTTCAAAAACTTTCATGAGTTTTATCTCTCTGCAAAATCTTGAATCTTTGATATTTGTAGGTAGAGCTAAGTAATCTTTTAGATGGTGCTAAGCAGACGGAGACAAAGATGGTGGAGATGTCTGCATTGAACCACTTGATGGCAACGCATGTTCTGCAACAAGCGCAACAGATAGAGTTTCTCTATGATCAGGTTAGGTCTTCCTCTCAACCTCTCATGTCAACGCACTGTTCTTTTAGGCTTTCCTTTCTCTTTATGCTGAATGCCTCTCGTTGCTGGCTCAAAATATGATTCCGGAGCTACTTTTCTCACTCAACCTCATACTAACTAAAACGCAGGCGGTTGAAGCTACGAAGAATGTGGAGCTTGGGAACAAAGAGCTTTCTCAAGCAATCCAACGTAACAGCAGCAGCAGAACCTTCCTCTTGCTGTTTATCTTCGTCCTTAGTTTCTCCGTCTTGTTCTTAGATTGGTACAGCAGTTGAGAGACCCTATCTCTAACAACCTCACACAGTTTGTGTAGATTTTGATTGTTAACTTTATAAATTATGAAAATTTGGAAAGAGATTTGATGTTATAAACTTATAACGAAGAAATTAAGAAACTTTCGTAAAGGATTTGACAAATATGGCCAAAATTCGACACATTGACTGAGATGTCTGAATATAGAACTTAACAGTTGCCTCGTGCGCAGTGCAACGTAATGAGAGGATATGACCTAAAGGAAAGTACTTTTAAGATCCAAATACGCCGTCGTTTACCGCTGTTGTTAGAGTCTTACCTTGGATGTCTTTTCTTTTACCTCCACACCTCTCTCTCTCTCATCCAAGAACAAACCCTTCATCTCTCTCTGTGTGACTTCTCTTCCATTCGCTGCCTTTCTCCAAACCGCCGGAGCAAAAACCTTTTCCTATATCCCAAACAAAAAATGCGGTCCTAATGCTATCAATTAACAGATAAAACCTCAAGAAGCGCTGCAGAGTAGCCCAAACATGTCTGGATCTCTTGTTATTAGGTACCGCTTTTCTTCTCAGATCTCTCTCTCCCCATGACTAAACCCTTCTCAGCCAGTTTTTAAGCTATGTACTTGTGGTTGCATGTTGGGTCTTTTTAAGGTTTTCCACTGATATTTTTTTTCTGTGGTTGCAGGAAGAGGCATGCTTCTGTCTGAATAACGGACAGTATCTTCATTGATATTTTTTTAGGTCAATTTGGGAGCTTTTTGGCATTTGGTCTCTGGGTTTTCCTCTGTTGTGGGATTGAGAGTTTTGGTATGGAGAGTAACGATGACCGAAACTTGGAGGCGATTAATGCCTCGGTTGGTGGATTGGTTTGGGTTCGCCGGCGTAATGGGTCTTGGTGGCCTGGACGGATTCTGGTTCATGACGAGGTTCCTGACAACTCTTCGGTTTCTCCAAAAGTTGGTACTCCTATCAAGCTTCTAGGTCGTGAAGATGTTAATGTGTAAGTACTCTTCTCTCTTTCTCTAGCTTTCCACTGCCCTCGTTATAAAAATCTGGTTTAAACCACTGGAAAATTATCTTTTTTTCAATCTGGTTGAAGTTTTTTTGTTCTTTATAACTTCAGGGATTGGTATGTTCTTGAAAAGTCCAAGATGGTGAAGGCGTTTCGTTGTGGAGACTATGATTCTTGCATTGAGAAGGCAAAGGTTGTTGCTGCAGCAGCAAGCTCTAGTAATAAGAAGACTGTGAAATTTACTCGCCGTGAAGATGCTATTATCAATGCTCTTGAGATTGAGAACGCACATCTTGCAAAAGAAGATCCTCCTCCAGATGATAATCTTTGTAGCTCATCTGGTGAGGAGGATTCTCAACGGGATGAGGATACGGATACGGATTCGGACTCTGCTGATGGAGGTGAGGCTGAAGATGAATTGGATTCGGCACCAGAGCAGTTGCAATCTAGTATGTCTTCCCAAGAGATGAATAACGTTGGAGGAGCTTCTAAGGCGCAGCCGAAAACAAGAAGAAGAACACCGAATGATTCGGAAGATGATGGGACTGAAGGAATCAAGCGAATGAGAGGGCTTGAGGATATTGGGAAAGAACATGTCAGTGATGTAAACCTCAGTGATTCAATGTTGAATGGAGCTCTTGCCTTGAAAAGAAAAAGGTCACAACAAGGCGTAAGTGTTAACGAGTGCTCTAAAAGGAAAAACCGACGTCGCCAATTGACTAAGGTGTTAGAGAGTACAGCTATGGTCTCTGTCCCTGTTACTTGTGACCAGATTGTTGGCTCTGATTCTTCGCCTCGTCAAGGGCTTTACGACAACAGATTAACGGGAATCGACTCGGTTGAATCTATGAAAAGTGTATCTGTTGTTATCAACAACAACTCAGACAGCACTGGGGTTTCATGCGAGAATGCTTCTGAGAATGGTGTAGGAGGCTCTCATAACAACAACAAGGCAAAAGACAGTGAAATTTCAAGTGTATCAGTTTCAGCTGAGGATGACTCGTCTGATCAATTATTTGATGTTCCACTACTTGGAGGTGGAGGAGACAAATACTCTGCAGGTATAAATGGTTTTAAGTCTTTGTTTTATTTTTGTACACATTTCGTGTTGCAAGAATCTGCATGTCTCCTATTCCTGGAAGTAAAGAAACAAAAGTTAGCAAATCTTTAGGGGTGTTTTCTTTAATCTTTAGGTGTCTCCTAGTGTTTAAGCTGTTTACAGCTAAACTGCTTCTGCATATATTTGGTTTTGACTTTTTTTGTTGGACTAATTTGCTTCTGCATTCATCATCTGATATCATGTGTTTTCTCCACCTTCTTAAGATTCAACGCTTTGATCTCTTAGATCTGATTTGGTCGTTGGCTAGATCAAATCAGCCTTTGTTTTGGTTTGGTTTGGTTTGGTTTGTGACGAGCATCATTGTGCTGACTTCCATTATTATTTCCAGGTTTTCCAGCGGCTTGCACAATTTCGTCACCGAGGAGAGCGGCTCTTGTTTCTGGTCTGACAAGACGACGTGGTCGGAGTAGTCATAATGAGTTTGTGAAGAAAGAGGAAACTAATGGATCTCCGTGTACAAGTCCACCTCGACCAGCTACACAACCTGTCAACTGTAATCTGAACGGTATTGAGAAGAATACTTCTAAGTGGCAGCTAAAAGGAAAGAGGAACTCGAGGCAGATGAGTAAGAAACAAGAAGCGAGCAGAAATGTCTACGGCGAAGAAGCTAACAACAGTTCCTTACCACATTCTACTCAAAAGCCACAAGCTAACATAAGGCTGTATGAGGTGAAGATTGAGGTAAAAGCCAACTATAACAAGCCTCGTAATGTTCCTCTTGTTTCACGGATGAGTGAATTGAATGGTAAAGCTATTGTGGGGCATCCTTTAACTGTTGAAGTCTTGGAAGAAGGGTATTGCAACGGTGTAGTGAAGTCGTTGTCTAAAAAGAATGGCAAGAAGAGGAAATCGCATAAGTCATTTAGTTTGAAGAAGAAGAAAAAGAAACCGTCTTCCTTAGCGATAAAGACAAGACGGCTCTCTACACTGACAAGCCAGAGGCTGACGGATAGAAGCAAGAAGCAAACGATGACAGGAAAGGCGAAAGAAACGGTTGTAGCTTGTATACCGTTGAAAGTAGTCTTCAGTAGGATAAACCAAGTACTCAAAGGCTCAACAAGACAAACACAGCACCGGGCATTACCATCTGCTGCAGTCAAAACATGAGCAAACAAGAGTGACTTTTTGTTGGCTTTTGTGTTTTTGCTTTCCTTTAATTGATCCACATGGTTTTTTGAAGCATGAGCTGAATTTGAAGATAGGTTGCTTTACTAGAAAACCAGATGGTTTTGTGCTGTTTTGGGTACAAAGACAGAGACTTCTTTTAGTTGTGAAGTGAAAGTGAGCAAATTGTAAATATAGCAGTAGTCGTTAGTGGTTTGTGGTTGTGGTGTAAAACTGATAAAGTTTAAGATTAGGTTGGGAGAGAGATGAGATTGCTGCTTGTTTTAGAGAATTTGCTTGTTTCAGGTTAACTCAAATTGTTTGTTTTTTGTTTTTTGTTTGTAACTCTCAAGTTCTTTTCTTTCGATTAATAAGAAAAACTCTTTTATATTTCTTGCTGTGTGTTTTTAGTTAAGCTTCTTCTTTTATAATGGTTTTAGGTTAACTAATATTTAATTTGTGAATATGGCCAAACAAATTTGGGTTTTAGTTGAATCTTTAATGGAAATGGCTAACGCAATACTTGGCTGTTTTTTTCCGATTTGTACATTTGTTTTTGTGATTTTTTAAGAGTCAATCTAGTGGATATCATCTTCAACATTGTGTCATACTGAATATTCTCCAATATAAGAGGTTTAAAAATCGGCGGAATGGAAAATATCTAAAAGTGAGTTAAGACACGTTCCACACATGTTTATTATAGCTGTTTACACCAACAGCAAATGGACCGTCCAACAATTCAATCGCAACCACTCCATCTTTTCCTTTTTCCTTTCACGTGTCACAAAATCATAACATGAAAATGAAAATGATTTGATTCTAAAAACAAACAAAGAGACGGATTTTGAAAATCAGTACATGATAGTGAAATGTGACTCTCCCAAAGACACAAACTTGTTGTAATGTTTTAGCAATATGTGGATGTGATTGATACTAAATAGAGTAATAAGGCTGAAAAATAAATGGTGGAAAAAGAGAAAAAAAAATACAAGTTGAAGTAGGAGTAAATATTTTCTCTTGTTTAATGTAGATGACAAAATTACTCTGCTTTTTACTTTTTAAGTAGACTTGAACTGAAATATCTGTTTTCTCCACTTCAATTTTGATTAGATAAATGCTGGTGGAACTCAGCATAATTTTATTTATTCCACTTTTTTTTTCTTTAACTAGATCAACCAATCAACACTATAATTTTTAGGATATTTTGTTCTATCTAAAAAGGCAAGGAACAATCCGATTCACCATTTGCTCTTTAATAATTATTAAGTGAGGGTGGTAATTATTTTCTTGTTAATTTTCAATGTGTACTCTAATTGATCGACTAGAAGTTTTTAGATGGTTTAACTTTTGACATTTAATTGTTGTGAAAGTGTGATTAAATCTTAACAAAGAAAGCGATAGAGAATCAAAATTCTAAGAATAACCGAATATTAGTCATGTTATATCTCCTCAAATAACGAGTGTTATATCTTCATAACTGGAGCGATAAACAGTAGTGTTAAATCTCCTCAAACAAGGATTGGTTCCAATACAAACTATGATAAGGATCATGGTCAGGTTTGCATATTGTATCTCCAGGAAATTTGGGATACTCTTTACATGACATAAATATATATAAGTATATTTATATGTAAAGTTTTAAACTTGAAGAGAACATGTCTTCTTTAAACGTAACATGAAGAGATAAGATCAGAACAAATCTTTTTTATCCTTCCGGAAGAAAAAAGGATGAGAATGACTTTGCACATTCTTAATAAATAAGGATGATGAGAATGACTTTGCACATTCTTAATAAATAAGGATGCTATGGACGTTGCATAATGTATACATTTTGATTGGTAGCATTAAAATGGAATGATTGGGATAAAAAAAATTTATGTATATCAAACACAAAAACATTACCAAAAACTACAGTAAAAACGTTTACTCTCACCTTTTTCATCACCGCTTTCATTCACAGCTTTCTCCCACAGCTTTACACTATTCCCACAACTTTTTCCTACCGCTCACCACTTCCGCTAACAGCTAAAATATCCGCTCCGCTTTTGTTCACCAATCGGACTCATAGACTCTGTGGAACTCCTCTATCCTTCTTGTAACTTGAGTCAGACTTGTTCGATGCTAACAAATTAAACAAATAAAGTAGGTGAAAACAATTAAGTGATTCTTGCTTTCTAGACCTGATGGATCCTCGTTTACCTTGCATGCAAGCATTGGTATATTTTTTCTCCATATACTACATTTTCTTTTTGAGAAAGGTGATCAATTATTCCTCTTTGTTATTGATATATCTACTCGATCTTCAATCTTTTTCTCTCTTACTTCTTCTCTTAAAATACTAAGATTTGGTTTGGCCTTGAGACCTAGTATCATCTTCTCTTGAGACCAATTTTAGCCATCATCTTCACAAGAAAAACAGTTTTCTTAGTTTCTCTTCATTAATGTGCTTAGTGAATCTCTAGACCTTGAACCATCTCTTGCCTTATGCCCAATGTTACCTAGTCATCACAACCTCTTTCGTTTGATTTTTTTGGGTTTCTAACCAAGTTATGTAATCTATTTGACAAAATTGTGCATGAGATAGCCCTCATAAAACACCTCTAAAATGTTTCAAAAAATACCGTGTGTTTGTTAATTTGTGCGATATTTTTTCCCAGTGTTTGGAACCATAAGATAAATAAATACCTAAAACTTTGGAGTTAGAAAGAGGAGGGAACTCTCTCAGATCCGAATACTTTGATTAAGAACCAACAAAATATAATGAAATACGGTACCTGATGTAGATAAAGTTTTACTCCTAAATAACTGCAAGTGCACAGTTGTGCAGCTGTAGTAAATCAAGGTCGAATCCACAGAGACTCTTAAGAACTCAATAATCTCAAGATTCAAATTAAGCCAAACAATCAAATATAAATGTAAAATTAGTAAGAACTAAACGTGATAACTTTGGAGTTGTTAAACTGATTTGGGAAAATGCTAGGTCTTGAGATTTATGCGGGATATATGAATCAAAGCGGGAATTTACTAGGGAATCTAACTAAGAATTGTTCTAGAACACAAACATAATTCTATAGAGAACCAGTTTCCGCTGCGAAACTCTAACTATGCCTATTAGCTAAACTACCAAATTCCTTCGAGTAATCTAACATGTAAAGCATGCAATAATCCAGGTCTGATAGTTCACAAGCTATCTAGTCCAAATTCCTTTGCAACTAGAATCACTTGCTCATCTAAAATATTTCTAGTAAATCAACTCAACTTCGTTGCAGCCAATAAACCTAAGACTTATTACTGGGTATACCTTTCAGATCTAAGTGATTAAGAACAAGTCAGATGAAGAACTCTTATGAAACCCTAATTTGATGAAACCCTAATTATGATTCATAAATTCCTTGAATACCTAAACCTAACTATGAATCTATTCAGACATGGTGAATGAAACAAACATCATGAATAAAATAGATATCATAAAAGAGATTGAAATTGAGAAAGACGAGTTTGAAATCTTCTATGGAAGCAGATAGAGTATGGGATTTGTCTCTCCAATAATCTCTCTTAAAAAACCTAGAATAAAAATAAAGCATAACCTAAAAAATGACTGAAAAATATCTTTTATAACATTACAGACGACCTAGAATAGTTGGGCTAGGACCATCTCCAACCCCACTCTATTTTTTGAGGAAATTTTCTCCAACCCTACTCCATTTCCAACTCCAAAATGGAGTAAAAAATAGGATTACTCCAAATATAGAGTAATTGGATTCATCACTCCATTTTTTTACTCCAAAATAGAGTAGGGTTGGAGTAGAACTCAACTCCATTTTGGAATGACTCCATTTTGAAGAAAAAAATGGAGTAATACATTAGAGATGCCCTAATAAAAGGAAACAAGCAGATCCAAAAGAATCATTAAAATAAAGATTTTCATGTTTTTCCGAGGGCTGCATCGATCGATGCAATCACAGAAGATGCATAGACTTCTTCAGCTCGCGACAGATCAGACACACCTTCACTAAAACGGTCATATCCGGAGCTACAGACATGTGAATCACTTCAAACCAATTGGATATGAAATCTAACTCAAATATATTTCTTTTTGGCACTGGTTTGGTTAAATTTGAGTATCGGTAAGGTTTTCAACGAATGTTAAACTTCTGAAAGTCATATCCAAGACTGCATCTCCCATTTACTGATTTTGCCTCTTTTTGCTCCACTTTCTCCAAATCATCCCAAATGCTCAAAACACCTAATATATAGTATAAAGACCTACAAAAGACTCTAAAAAACACAAAAACATGGGTTCTAAAACCATAAAACCACACTCTATCAGTACCATGAAAAATAACAACCAAATAACTTGCATCTCAACTTGGTCTTGAAGAAATTTGTTCACGAAGAATAGAGGATGATAGATGCCCATCTCTGAGAATGACTACATACACTCGCCCAGTTGCAAGAAGGAGGAGAGCCATCCTTGCCTTCAGCTCCCTTTCAACCCACATAACTCCAATGAAGCTTGAGCAAATATGCCATCTCTAAGAACGACTACATACCTAATTCCCAACAAGCCGCATTTTTCAAATCACAAAAAAGAATCTTGATCGAGTATGATCATGCATCAACCTCATTAACAACACATAAATTTAGAACAACGCGAGGGTTTTAGAGCTTTTGTGGCATTTTTGCATCATAAGATGGGCTAATCCTTAAGCACCTCTAGTCAAGCAATTGTTAAGCCACTACTCACCAAGTTGGCCGAGGAGAAGGTAGTCAAAATGAAGGGGAACGTTTCCTAGGTTTTGATGAAATGGGCCAACTTGAATGGCTTGTAGCTAATGTGCGCATTGCCATTGTGAGAGACCTGCTCATCAGGATATTCCTTGAAGTCATGCTGGTATTAATTCCAAAAAAGCAAAGGCCATAAGACGGATGATTAAAAAGCTCTCAAAATGGAAGCATTAAAGTTGAAAAGTGTGCATAAAAACTAGAGGAAAAAGTTAAATTGGGACGTGAATCCTTCAAGTAATCACTTAAGTTGGTGCCAATTACCCACACCTTAGCAAGTAATTGACTTCATCTCTATCTAGCTAGTAAACCTAGCTAGACGCAAGTCGATGTCATTTTAAGGGGTTCAAAAGTCCACACAGTATCATTTTACCTTCTTACTATAAAAAACTAGCTCATCAATCACTTTTTACACCACATTGAAAACCCTAAGCATGAACCCTTGACATGAAGTCTTACCCTTTATGGTGACTCTGAACATCCTCGATTACCTACTTAAAATAATTGTGACCAACAATGGAGGTTCAAGGAATATCTTTTTTGTCTTAGCCTTCAAATAAAGCAAACTACTACAAGAGAAAAATTTCTCCATTATCACAGCTATGGTAAGGAAGCTACTGACTCCATTGGATAAGTGAGCCAGCAAGTATTTACTAACAAATTCAATAAGCAAACATTTACAATACACTGCTCGACATGCCTTGGATCCATGCCGCAGAAGTGATCCCAATGAGTTTCCACAAGTTCATTTAATTTTTGGTTGAGGAATGAGAGAGACAAATTTAGAGATAACCCCACGGAGTCACATCGCTCTCGATAGTACAAGAGGTATATGATGAGTATACCTTGTATAGCTTTGAGGCTCTAACGATCACTTTAGGTTGTAAATCATTGCATTTAGGCTAATAATCTCTCATTTCACATTTAGAGTCTAGGATTTGCATTGCATTTTGGTGTTTTGGAGTATCTTAGGTGTCAAATAAGAAGCAAAGAAGCTAAGGGATATTAATGGAGAGCACGTAAAAAATGGTTCATATTTTTGGATTCCAACCGTGGCTGGAGTGAATATCTTGAAGAGCCGAAGCCGTAGCACTTTGATGATCAAAAATCTAAGTCCGGGCGAGGGAGAAAAGAGCGAATAAAAAAGGAACAGTTATGAGACATTTCTGCCGACGCCACGAGACCAAATCCGGAGAAAATTATATTTTTGACATTTCCTTCTCTCTTACCTTCTCCCCTTGATATATAAATCTTGTATTTAGGTTAACACATATTAAGTTTGGATACAATGTAATCTTTTAGGATCAAAGAGATGTTCTTAAAAGATTTCATGCTCTTTTCTTAGTTTTGTTATATTTCCTTGTGTTTTATCAATAAATTGCATTTGTCATTATGTTTTATCTTCTTGACATCTCTTATCCTCTTTCTTGCCATGTATTCATCAATATCCATTGGTGAGTAAAGTGCATTAAGATTAAGGTTTGGACTTTTGATTTAGGGGATGAATGGATGATTGATTGGTGTTCTTAAGGCCTATTTATAAGTTTCTATCATTTTGGTGGCTTTAATACATGGTTAGGGAAGTGATCAATCCTAAAATCGTATCATAGGGCTTTATGCATTCTAAGTGTTTGTTTAAATGCTTCAACCATTTTCAAATGAGCAATGTCTTGTTTGGCTCGCGAAAACCTGACCAAGTCCTTTGTACACGGTTAGAGAAAGAACTTAAAAACTAGCGCTAGTTTTTTTTTTGGCTCGTAAAGCCTTGCCAAGTCTTTAGACGTTAGATAAGCCATTATCACTAAACTTGAATTGGTTATGTTATTTCTCCTTAATAATTTGAATGTGCTTTCATAACTCACACCTAGGAGACAAAATTATCTATCCTAAATTGCCTCTAACCAATACAATCCTTGCCTTGATCACATATCTAGTTAATCGTATCATCATGATGTCTATATTTGCTTGCATTATCATGTTCCATTTAGGATTAGTTCGTCTTCAATAAACCACATTTCTCCCTAGGGTAACATCAATGCCAATAATCCTAATGTATTAAACCTCTAGTTCCTTTTGGTTCGACTTCCTTTACATACCCTTGATGTGTTATATTAATGTGTTTGACTAGTAGGATCTTAATGTGTTTAGGTGTTATATTAATGTGTTTGAATAGTAAAATTTTAGTAGATAACGACACGCTAAAATCCTATTGCTAATATACCAAGAGATCCATCAATGTGAGCCTTAGACATTAGAAAAATTTGGCGATTTAACACATAGTGATAATCAAAAGAAAAGGCACAAAGTATGAAGGAGAAAAATCTGGTTACACCACATTCGATAAGTTCTTTAAGCTACTCTCGAAAGATTTTGAAAGGAAAAGTAGTCTGGTACATTTGGAACTCTTTGCACCTTGTGAGCCACTAAAACCAACTGATTCTAAATATGTTCAACCAAACCACCCGCAAGGTAATCCAATGTTTCATAGAGCAAGTAGACGCTTTCAAAGTTATTAAATTTGCATGTTCACAATTTGTGTTTGTTTTCATATATAAGACTCTCTGAAGCAAATTTCTTGTAGATAAATTAATATAATTTTTGTTTTGTATTTTGTCTCTCTTCGTTTTATAGTATTTGTGAACGCATATCGGTTCTTTGATTCGTTTTTGTTATGTCCAAACTCCTTCTCAAGTAAGACACCAGTCTCGGTTCTTTGACTTGGAAAGTGTCTTTGGCCGCAGACTACAGCTTCTCCGGGAGTTATTTTTGTTTTTGGACTGCCGAGGAAAGAGCATCCATCAAGTGCAGTTTATGTCTCTATGATCTTTTTTCTTTCATTTTCATTATGCTTGGCATAACTTTCACACGGTAGCTATGAGGTTGCTATACAATGTTTATATAGTTATTTCCATGCTTTTAATTTCTTTTTGGTATTAAATCAAGATCTAAGTTTATGTATCTGTATAACTTAAACGTTCTTTTCAATAATACTATTTACTTTTTATGTAAAAAATCACTTTCTTTTATTTCAACTTTCCTAACAATTAAACCGATCGTTTTATAAACAATTTTCGATTTAAACATTTTAGTTTGGATATGTTTTTTTTGTTTTTTTTTTTTTGTGTTTGTGAAAAGTTTGGATAAGGTTAGTTGATCCCATTCCGGTATTTTCTCGAGCTCTTATATATCAGTAGAGTTTGACTATTTTTATTGTTTCAACTAACAATTTTAAAGATATCAAATCAAGATAATGATAAAAGTACATTAGAAAAATGAATTGACGATTCTTTCCGTTAGAAAAATCTTACACCAAGAGTTTGGCTATTTAGTGGGATTAGTTTTCCTAGATCAGTAGAACATAGTGGATACTAGTTTCCTTGACGTAATAATTAGAAAACCCAAATGAAGAAGCTTCAATAAAGACACATGTACAAAGTAGAACAGCCTTTTTTTTGGCTTATTAACAATTTTAGGTCTAATCCAAAGAGATCCATCACACTTTTAAAAAGTTATCAAATTGATCATAATCAGCATGAGAAAAAGAATGTTTTTCTGATGATCTTTGAGATATAAGATAATTACAAAAAGATGATGATTTTTATTTTTATGAAATTAGAGCACGCAGTTAAAAAAGTTTTAAAAGTTCCCGTATTGTGTTTGGCTTTCTGTTTCCGAGTTTCTTCTTGGGTTTAAATACCACTTTCTGTTTCCTATTTCCCTGCTTCATCATTACGCAGAGAACTCTCTTCGATCTTAACCTTTCTTGATCCATCAATCAAAAGTTTTCAATAGCCATGAGCTTCTGCAAATGGGTTTCTCTAATTTTGACACTTCACTTGCTCAATTCGTCTCTGATTTCATGTTCCTCTTCCTTAACCTCTAATGGGTTTACTCAAATCCCTCCAAAATTCCTTGCTTTGGCTAAAAGAAACGATTTTTTTGATTGGATGGTTGGGATCAGAAGGAGAATCCACGAAAACCCAGAATTAGGTTACGAGGAAGTAGAGACATCTAAACTCGTTAGAACAGAATTGGAGAAGATGGGTGTGTCTTATAAGTATCCAGTTGCTATAACTGGTGTTATTGGACATATCGGATCTGGTCAAGCTCCTTTTGTTGCACTCAGAGCAGACATGGATGCGCTTTCTATGCAGGTAATACTAACATGGCCTTGTTTTTCATTTTTTTTAATAAAAACAAATTGGATAAGACTTGTGACTTCTCTGTTCTCCATGAGGATTTTGGTTTTCTGAAAAATAGTCAAATCACTGAAAGATTTGTTGAATGAGCTCAATTCTCTGTTGATCTATCATTGTCGTTGCTTTTATGGGTTTTGGACATGTTTCTAGCAAAATGCTCTCTTGTTATTTGACTTATAGATCTATCTTTTGTGCCTTGTGATTTGTAATTACTTGAATTCTTATTGGAATTTGGATTGTTGTAGGAAATGGTGGAATGGGAACACAAGAGTAAGGTTCCAGGGAAGATGCACGCTTGTGGACATGACGCACACACTACGATGCTCCTCGGTGCTGCAAAATTGCTCAAAGAACATGAAAAAGAGCTTCAGGTTATAATCAAACTTCTCAAAACTTGAATCTGTCAAAAACCAATTCTTAACATTTTCTTGGACCATATTCTTCATCAGGGTACAGTGATTCTAGTTTTCCAACCAGCTGAAGAAGGAGGAGGAGGTGCTAAGAAAATCGTGGAAGCTGGAGTATTGGAGAATGTGAGTGCAATCTTTGGGTTACATGTCACAAACCAATTGACATTAGGTCAAGTAAGCTCAAGAGAAGGTCCATTGTTAGCTGGAAGTGGCTTTTTCGAAGCTAAGATAACTGGTAAAGGAGGTCACGCAGCTCTTCCTCAACACGCCATAGATCCGATATTGGCAGCTTCAAATGTTATTATCAGCTTACAACACCTCGTTTCTAGAGAATCAGATCCTTTAGACTCACAGGTATACATAACTTAAGGTTGGTTTGATCTATGTGAGTGTGTTCGGTTGATTTGATCTATGTGAGTGCTTACAGGTGATTACAGTTGCTAAATTTGAAGGCGGTGGTGCTTATAACGTGATTCCAGACTTTGTTACTATCGGTGGTACATTCCGAGCCTTTTCCACTAAAAGCTTTCAACAACTCAAGAAAAGAATTGAGCAGGTCAGTCACTAACTTTGTCCTTTTGAGATTTTTGTTTTCCTTTTATAAACTCTATTGTGAGTCCAATGTGTTTCAGGTGATCACAAGGCAAGCGAGTGTGCATCTATGTAACGCAACAGTGGATTTTCTTGAAAACGAGAAACCTTTTTTCCCGCCGACTGTAAACGACAAAGGCTTACACGAGTTTTTCAAGAACGTTACAGGAGATATGTTAGGGATTGAGAATTATGTGGAGATGCAACCATTGATGGGATCAGAGGATTTCTCTTTCTACCAAGAAACGATTCCTGGACATTTTAGCTTTGTTGGAATGCAAAACGAAGCTCATTCACCAATGGCGAGCCCTCACTCGCCTTATTTCGAAGTTAATGAAGAATTACTACCTTATGGTGCTTCCCTTCATGCTTCCATGGCTACCAGATTTCTTCTCGAGTCATCATCGAAAGCTGAAACGCCGAGTTACGAAAAAGATGAACTTTGATTCTTCCTATTCTTAATCTCCTCTACTCTTTAAAAAATGTCAACATGGTAACTGTTTTTTTTTTTTCTCTATAGAGCCTGCCATGTAAAGATGAATAAAAATTGTTATACAGTGTCAAGTTTCTTCTATTAAAGTTCTTTCTCTTAGATGATGAATCTGATTGCAGTTTCAAAGAAATGAAACAACTTTACTTCAAAAAAGATACAGTGATTGGGACATTGTAGTGAGACAGTTTTAGAGCATTCTATTATGATTAAGTGGTAAACTTAAATGTGAGCAGTTTCATTTCATGACTATATTACGTTTATGTCAACTTAGAGAAGATAGCAAACGTCATGTATGATGTAACTCTTACGTTTATGCATATATTCCATTATGATGTCACACTAAATGACGAACGGAATCATCATAATAACATCTTTTCGAAGCATAAACAAAAAGCAAAAGCTTCGAACTCGAGACTAATTGAAATGCGTGACTGAGAAAGATCCTTATTTCTTCCTCTTTTTCTTAAGCAATTTGGATTCTTCTTCTTTAGATACGTTTTCTCGATTCAAGTTTCAATTTTTTCCCCTTAAATCAAAACGCTTCTCTCTTTCTTCCGAATTTTTACTTTTTTTTTTTTTTTTTTTTTCTGGGTTTCTTAAAAAAAAAACCCATTTTTGATAACCTCTGTTTCCTCTTACAAACATTCGCCGTAAATCCTGTCCGATTGGATTTATCACCAAAACACTATTCTTTATTGGAATGGTTAAGGAAATCAAATTAAGCTGATTCTGGTAAGTAAGTAACAGTGATTTCCGAAAGCTTTATCCGTTATTTCGGCGATAACCAAGAAAGTTAAGAGCTTTAGATGAAAGTGATGATGGCGGTGGGAATGGAGGAAGGGGTAAAAGATAATAATACCGCATCAAACCCTAACTCGAGACTCACAAACCAATCTAGATCGTTTATACCGATGCGGGTTCTTCAGATCTTGTTATTGTTTCTTGTTTTAACTCTTGGAATCTCAGTCGTTAGTATACACACGATCAAGTTCTTGCGGATTCAACATTTGGATGGTCCTATAGCTCCAACTACTTTGATCTCTATGTATGGTCATGGAACTATTACTTTAGATAGCTTTATTAGACCTCCTTCGAATCTTTGGCATACAATGAATGACACTGAATTGCTTTGGCGTGCTTCCATGGAGCCACGGAGAAATCGATATCCGTTTAAACGTGTTCCCAAATTGGCTTTCATGTTTCTCACCAAAGGTCCTTTACCATTTGCTCCACTTTGGGAAAAGTTCTTCAAAGGACATCAAGGTCTTTACTCCATCTATCTTCATGCTTTGCCTGATTACAAATCTGATTTCCCAAAGTCTTCTGTCTTTTACAGAAGACATATCCCAAGTCAGGTAATGTCATTTGATATGAGTGTCTTTACTCTTTGTTGTGTTGCTCAGAGATGTGAGTTTCTTTGTCTCTTATGTGTATTAGGCTGTGGCGTGGGGAGAGATGAGTATGTGTGAAGCTGAAAGGAGGCTATTAGCGAACGCGTTACTCGATATCTCAAACGAATGGTTTGTTCTGGTCTCTGAATCATGCATACCTCTGCGTGGTTTCGACTTTATCTACAGTTATATCTCTAAATCAAGACAGAGTTTCATGGGTTGTGCTGATGAGGAAGGACGTGATGGAAGAGGAAGATACAACACTGGTATGGAACCAGAGATCAAGCTTAGTCAATGGCGAAAAGGATCTCAATGGTTTGAGATTAACCGGAAACTAGCTGTTGAGATTGTTCAAGATACAACTTACTATCCCAAGTTCAAAGAGTTTTGTACACCTCCTTGTTATGTTGATGAACATTACTTCCCAACAATGCTGTATATGAACCATCGGAATAAGCTGGCGAATCGGACGTTGACGTGGACGGATTGGTCACGTGGTGGTGCTCATCCTGCTACGTATGGTAAGGCTGATATAACTGAAAGTTTTCTTCAGAAACTTCCTGGAGCTAAATCTTGCCTCTATAATAACCAGACGTCTCAAGTTTGTTATCTCTTTGCTAGAAAGTTTGCTCCAAGTGCATTGGAGCCGTTATTGCAACTTGCACCTAAGATTCTTGGGTTCTAATTTCTAACACCGATTTTGGTTTTGATATGTGATTGGGTTTAGAGTATGATCATTAAACTACAGGTACTTGATACATGTTTTTTTTGACCTGACAGATTATTGAATAAAGAGAGTTTTGAGTTCTTTTCAATTCTTAGGAGCATTAGATTTCTATTGTTCAATGCTTAGAGTTGGTTGTTGCTGTGGTCTATTGGTTACTGTGACATTCCATTTCTGGTTTTGTTTTTGTTTCTTGTATGTCGCTTACATTCGACCAGTTTGGCAACTTCGAAACCATCTTGTGAACCTGAGTGGTGCAAAGATCCTCTGGTTGATCGAATCTTACTGAGACTCAACCAGATTCGTTTAAGCATTGGCATAGCTGTAAAAGAAAAAAAGTAAGGTAAGAAAGTAAGTGAAGTAAAAAAATATATGAACTTGGAATGGTACTTCTACTTCATCACAAGAGAGTCACAAAACAGATAAATGCCAATATAGATCTGTTCGCATCATCTTTCACCATTTTCATTTCCTCCTCCTTAAGAAGCCAGTTTCAGACCAAGAACACTAGTCCATTTCTTTCCCATAGTTAACCTCTAAAAGAGGAAAATGACAATAAATACAAATCATACTCTAGATTAGTCCCATTACAGAAGAGGTTATTACAGTGAGAAAGAGTGAGCAAGAACTCAGCCTCAATGTCTGTATGGTTTGGTTCTTGAAGTAATAAAGAAGTGGAAGCACACATCCTGGACCAATAAAGAACAAGAAAATGTATGCTGTAATTTTTTAAGAGTTGCTAGGCACTCGCTAGACGTGGATGAGAGTCTAGCACTTGTATAGACAGAGCCTAAATTCCTATACAATCTCGAGTAATACCTTAGAAAAAAGGTTAATGCAAAAAGAGAGAATGAAAATTGAGGCGGAATTTCCTTTGTTCCTGGTTTTTTTTTTTCCCCACTTAATGTGTGGAAAATAATGTTTACAAACTCTACGTAAATAAAAATAAGATAAGTATGAGAATTTTCTTATTCTCATATATGGAAATAATTTGTTTCCTAGATTCTTTTGCCCGTTGCTTTCCTAGACTCTAGAAGGTCTTGCAGAACCAACAAAGATCTTTTGGTCATTTTTAGCAACGAATTCCACCTTGACGAAAAATCTATCGTGACATCACCTTCAAACCTTTTTTCACTTTCGAAAAGAGATTTCTTCTTCCTCTAGCAGCGGAAGATATGGAGTAGTTCCAAGCAGTGCTTGAAATTCTCCGTGTGATCAATATATCAACTCAATTTTGTGACATGCACTTTCTTTAGTAAGACCTCCCTTGAAGTTACCACCAATTCCCTTATCTCGTGAAATATTAATGTGCTTCTTCCTAAGATGATACATTTAATTTAGTTACAAAAAATACTCTCTGGCTATCATAGTGTAGTTGAACTCTGCTACAAGTCCTCAGACCAATATCGCCTCTTTGGCTACCTCTTCCATTTTCATGCACTCAGCTTCCATGGTAGACACTGCAGCAACATATTACACCGATCTTCACAACATGTCTCTCCACTTCCCATACCAAGGAGGTGATGATGTTCTCGTATGCAATGGTGCAGCTCTTTTGATCAGCCACACTGGTTCTACTACTTTGCCCTCCTTCACGCCCTTTACATTTATCGAATGTTTTGCATGTGCCCACAATGAAGAAAAATTTGACTTCGGTAAACAAACTATGTCGTACTAACAACGTCATGGTTGGCCATCCGAATTCTCAAACACTTAGTCACATTCTCTCTAATTTTTCGCTTCCTATTTCTTCAAATTAGTTTGAACTATGCAATTCTTGTTCAAGTAATAAAGCTCACAAGCTGAATTTTGCTATTAACACTTTGTCGTCCTCTCAACTCTTGATATTATATTTTCTGATGTTTGGACAGCTCCAATCCACTCGATAGATGGTTACAAACACTATGTAATCTTCGTTGAACACTTCACACGATACACATGGCTCTATCAAATAAAAACCAAATCTCAAGTTGCCCAAATATTTCCACAGTTCCAAGCCATTGTCGAAAACAAATTCAAAACAAAAATTGTCACACTATACTCGGACAATGGGGGAGAGTACATCGGGCTTCGTAACTATCTTACAAACAAGGGTATTGCCCATCATACCTCTCCACCACACACTCCTAAGTACAATGAGATCTCGGAGCGCAAACACAGACACATCGTTGAAACTGGTCTCACTCTCCTTCACCACGCTTGCATCCCAAATCAATATGGAGCTACGCTTTTGCTACAGCTGTCTACCTCATCAAGCGCTTAACTATCTCAACATTCACCGTTCCAACTCCTATTCCAAACACCACCAAATTACAACAAACTCCACACTTTCGGTTGTTTATGTTATCCTTGGATTCGACCTTATGGCCAAACTAAATTCAGTCCGCGATCATCCCCATGCATCTTCCTTGGCTAGTCACTCACCCAAAGTGCTTTCTTCTGCCTCCATGTTCCCACATCCCGCATCTACATCTCTCAACACGTGATTTCTCATGAAGTGGTATTCCCCTTTTCCTCTTTTACTTCCGCACCCAAAACTGACACTTCTGATGTCAATAGCTCCCCCTGCTCGCATAGCCTCTAGGGTTCCTGTCTTTCATTGGCCACCAGTAGCATATGGTTCCTCGATCGAGGCTCCCTCGTCCTCGATCGTTATCACTGAAGCTGATCCATCATCACCGCCACCAAACATTCCCACTGGTTCAAAATCATCGCCACCAAATAGCCCTGATGTTTCAGAATCACCGCCACAATCACCGAATTTCTCAGGAACACAACCTGAAACATCTCAATCTCCGGATGCACCACTATCACCTCTTGTGTCTTCCCAACCTTAGCCGCCCACCAACAAACTTCAGCTTGCTCTTGCTCCATATTACAACGAGTACACCATGATGACTCGCAAGAAGAATTTCATAGTCAAACCAAATCATAAGTATGGTCTGATAGCAATTCTCTCTGACATCGAACCAGCCAACCACACACAAGCTCAAAAAGACAAGTGGTGGCATCTTGTTGAGAGTTCAGAATACGATGCCTTGCTTCGAAAGACGTTCAGTCCGGTGATCAAACATGCCTCCATTCGTTTGGTTTTTGGTGCCCCTGTACCTCACGGTTCGCCACTCCAACATATCGACGTTAACAACGCGTTTCTACAGGGGACCTCGATAAAGAAGTTTTTATGGTACAACCTCCGGGATTCATCGATAAAGACAAGCATGATCATGTGTGTTGACTCCGCAAAGCCATCTATGGTCTCAAATAAGCACCACATGCTTGATACAATGCACTTCGTGACTTCCTTCTCCATGCCGGCTTTGAGAATTCACTAGCTGGTGCTTCTCTATTCGTATTCAGCTCAGGTCCTCTTCTCATCTACATCTTGATATATTTCGATGATATCATTATAACATGAAACAGCTTGAGTGAAGTCATCAAAATACTTGTTGATCGTTTCTCCCTCAAATATTTGGGCCATCTTTCTTAATTTCTTGGCATGGAAGCTACACGTACCTATGATTGCCTTCACCTCACTCAAACAAAGTATATCACAGACCACCTCACACACACCAACATGGCTACTTCCAAACCTGCCCCTACGCCAATGTGCTCTACACAAACTCTCACTTTATCCACTGCCCTCACAAACTCGATGATCCCACCGAATACCGTGTGATAGTCGGAAGTCTACAATTTCTTTGACTCACACGACCGGACATCGCTTTCGATGTCAACTGAATCTCTCAATATTAGGTCTTGATTGGTAAAACATTTGGGTGAGCATAATGTTTTATTTTATCCAATCAACTATTTTCATTTATAACATTAAATAAGGTATTTGAAATTTTAAATGCTCATATTGCTAATGCTAAAAGTTAGAACTTTTGACTTAGTATTAGCATTATAAATTAAGAATTACAATAATACCCTTATTTAATTAAGTTTTAAATTATTATCATTATGTCATTATGGTAATTTTGTATCCAACTGCATATATTTTTACCAATCACATAATTTAATAAATTATATGTAGTTTATAAATAATTAATGATGATATTTATGCTGGTTTATGCTACTGCTTGAATATAAATTTTACCAAGGCCTAAGCTGTACTGTTGTAAATTTAATTGTATTAACATAAGTTTAAAACGATGTAGCTGTGTCATTTTACGGTTACAATTTTTAATCGTACGGTTGCAAACGTACGAGACACCTGTTGAATCAATCACAATTTTACGAAACCATAATACTCTGTTTTCTAGGTTGAAAAACAGAGGAAGAAAAGAGAGAAAAAACAGAGTACGAAGAGAGATCGAACACAGGTTCATAAAATCAAGTTCTGAGAAAATCTCTTTTCAAAACACAGGAACACAACACAAGTAACTCTAACTGTTGCTCTTGTGTCTTAGCCAAAAACAAGAGTGAGATAGTGATTGTCTTATCCTAGAAGAGATTTCTAAAAAACCCAAGGCTTTGAAAGGGGTCGAAATACTCTTTAAGGAAAGTGCTCTCGTGCTCGATTCAATCATAATCCAAGTTCATTTACAATCAAAGTTTTGTCAAAGCGTGTGAAGAAATCGAGATCGTATCAACGTACGGCGAAGGTTTTGACAACAACCTTAAAGAGTAATCTCTTGTAAACAATGACGAACGTGTCTGTGCGAGAGATGACTTCAAAGTTTGGGGAATTGGGCAAGTTCGAAGGCGTGGACTTTCGAAGATGGCAGAAGAAGATGCATTTTCTCCTCCCAAATATGAGCGTGGTGTATGTTCTAAGCACACCGATTCCTACGGTGTCAGCGAATGACAAGAACGGGGAGGAAACAAGAAAGCAACTGAAATGGGAGAACGAAGATTACATCTGCCGTGGCCATGTCCATTATGGTCGAATGATTGAAATGTCTAAAGAAGGATTAATTCTGACTTTTGACGTGAATGTAGAGATGTGTAAAACGTGCATGCTAACTAAGATAACTAGACAACCATTTAAGAGCATAGAACGGAATGCTAGGGTGCTTGAACTTATACATAGTGATCTATGTGATCTACATGCCACACCATCTTTAGGACATAAGAAATATTTCATCACTTTCATTGATCATTATTCTCGTTATTGCTATGTGTATTTAATACATGCTAAAGATGAGGCTCTAAATAAGTTTAAGACTTATAAACTTGAGGTTGAATTGCAACATAGTGACTTGGTTAAGAAGTTACGCACCGACAGAGGTGGAGAATATTATGATCCATCTTATTTTCAGTCCGTCGGAATTATTCATGAAACTACAGCTCCGTATACACCACAACAAAATGGTGTATCCGAGAGGAAAAATCGAGTTCTAAAGGAAATGGTAAATTCCATGTTGTCCTACTCGGGATTGAGTGACGGATTTTGGGGTGAAACCATGTTAACGGCTTGCTATTTATTGAATAGGGTTCCTAACAAAAGGAATAAGATTACCCCGTATAAACATTGGTACAGAAAAAAACCAAACTTGAACTACCTTCGAGTTTGGGGATGTAGGGCAGTTGCTAGACTACCCCAACCAAAGATTAAAACTTTGGGAGAAAGAGGTATCGATTGCATTTTCATTGGATATGCCGAACATTCCAAAGCGTATAGGTTTTATGTTATAGAACCTAATGATTCAATATCGGTTCACACCGTGATTGAATCAAGAGATGCAATTTTCGATGAAAATCGATTCTCGACTATACCTAGACCAAAGGAAATGATTCATAGTTCTAGTGGAACTAAGCAAGGAGATGGAACCATTGTACCATCTAATGAGTCACCTGTGCTTCGAAAAAGTAAGCGGGGAAGGATTGAAAAATCATTTGGACCTGATTTTCAAATTTATTTGATTGAAGGATCAAGAGATGAGATTGGTTACCAATACTCATATTGTTATCAAATCGATGATGAACCTAGAACTTTTGGCGAGGCAATGACGTCTAACGATGTTGTTTTTTGGAAAGAAGCTGTAAATGATGAGATGGATTCCATCATGGGAAACAATACGTGGTTCTTGACGGATCCTCCACTTGGTTGTAAGCCTTTGGGCTGCAAGTGGATCTTCAAAAAGAAGATGAGAGTCGATGGAACAATCAATAGGTTTAAAGCACGATTGGTTATCCAAGGCTTTAAACAAAGAGAAGGAATCGACTATTTTGATACATATGCTCCGGTTGTTAAGATTTCTTCTATAAGATTCCTAATTGGCTTAGCAGCCATTCATAATCTCGTGATCCATCAAATGGATGTTAAGACAGCGTTCTTGAATGGTGTCTTAGAAGAAGAGGTGTATATGAAACAACCCAAAGGGTTTGTTATTCCCAGTCAAGAGCACAAGGTGTGTAAGTTTGTAAAGTCATTGTATGGGCTAAAGCAAGCGCCTAAGCAGTGGCATCAAAGGTTTGATGAAGTTGTTTTGTCAAACGGATTCCAGTTGAATCAATCAGATAAATGTTTATATAGCAAGTTTGATGAATCCGGAAATGGAGTAATCATTTTCTTATATGTTGATGACATGTTGATCTTTGGTACAAACCTTAGACAAGTTGAGCTTACAAAAGCATTTTTGTCATCAAGTTTTGAGATGAAAGATATGGGGGAGGCAGATGTGATCCTTGGGGAATTAGGATCAAGCGTGTAAGTGAAGGACTGTTTTTAACACAATCTCATTATATTGAGAAAGTGCTTAAGAGGTTCAACTGTGAAAATTGCTCTTACTTGGGGGAGGTTCTATTTCTTGGGCATCTTAGAAGCAAACTTTTATTACAAGTTCTACTATGGAATCTGAGTTTGTGGCTTTAGCAACTGCGGGGAAAGAGGCGGAATGGTTAAGAAATTTAGTCTCAGAGATTCCATTGTGGCCAAAACCGGTGTCACCCATTTCTATCCATTGTGATAGTCAAGCTACTTTGGCTAGGGCTTATAGTCAAGTGTATAATGGTAAATCGAGACATCTGGGCGTTAAACATAGCGCGGTACGTGAATTGATCACTCACGGGGTGATTACCATAGATTTTGTACGGTCTGAACAAAATATGGCTGATCATTTGAAAAAAGGGTTAGCTAACGAGTTGGTAACAAAGTCAGCTAAAGGGATGGGACTAAAGTCCATATAAAATCTCTGATAGTGAGATACCCAATTCCTCTCTAATACGACGTTAGAGGCTGAATTCCATGTGGAAAGCTCAGAATTAAAGATTGAAGCACATGTTTAATATCATCCCGAGGTTTGTGTTTGAACCCGCAAGAGAAAGAGGTTGAAATTTGAAATTTCGTAATAGATATTTTGAAAAAGTGCATTTATGCGGGTGCATGAGTAAAATATCTACCTATGCAAGTGTGAAGTGCAGCCGCTTCAATAAGCTCGGACTTAGCTTAGTATGCACTCGCGAGAGGATTGGACACATGGTTAATAATAGTGTCAAGTTAAACACTTAGAGGAGTGTAGAAACACGTGTGTGTATTATCTTCATGTGCTCAAAATGGGTTGAAAGATTCAATCCATAGAACATCTTGATTCTCGAGCATTTGGAATGTGTAATATCACTAAGATGTAAATTCAATCCTTAGGACATTTACATTTATGCATGAGTTTGGTTTTTGTGTTGATTGACATTGTGAGTTGAATAGTTCACTTAAATAGGGGAGAAATGTTGTAAATTTAAGTGTATTAACAGAAGTTTAAACCGATGTAGCTGTGTCATTTTACGGTTACAATTTTTAATCGTACGGTTGCAAACGTACGAGACACCTGTTGAATCAATCACAACTTTACGAAACCATAATACTCTGTTTTTTGGGTTGAAAAACAGAGGAATAACAGAGAGAAAAAACAGAGTACGAAGAGAGATCGAACACAGGTTCATAAAATCAAGTTCTAAGAAAATCTCTTTTCAAAACACAGAAACACAACACAAGTAACTCTAACTGTTGCTCTTGTGTCTTTGCCAAGAACAAGAGTGAGATAGTGATTGTCTTATCCTAGAAGAGATTTCTAAAAAACTCAAGGCTTTGAAAGGGGTCGAAATACTCTTTAAGGAAAGTGCTCTCGTGCTCGATTCAATCATAATCCAAGTTCATGTTCGTTTACAATCAAAGTTTTGTCAAAGCGTGTGAAGAAATCGAGATCGTATCAACGTACGGCGAAGGTTTTGACAACATGTCCAAAACCTATGGAGTGACTTTTCAGAACTTTTTAGCGATCCATTCTCCATGCTTACCGCCTTTGCCCATATTTACTTTGAAAACCTTGATTCAATTTTGAACACCTTGTCTTTTAGTACGGTCAAACGGTTCATCCTTACATCGACACTGTGGATTTTTTTTTTCTTTCTAACTGAGTGTTTTTACTTGGAATCACAAATCTATTACTTGATTATTTTTTGTTCATAAACCTCAAACCATGACATATACAAAAATCGCTGTAATTGTATAGAAAAACCATGACAATAAAAGTGATGAGACGGGGCACATATTATAAAAAAACCATGACATATACAAAAAATTCATAATGTTTAGTAAGATCGCAAAATTAAACCATATTATATATGAAGACATAAAAGAAAAAGGATGACGACAAAGAAAAATGATGAGACGGGCACAGATTATAAAAAACATTACATTCAACAGAAAATTCATTATTTTTAGTAAGATCGCAAAATTAAATCATATTATATAAAAACATAAACGATAAAAGGATGACGACAAAAAGAATGATGAGACTGAGACGGGGCACACATTATAAGAAAACAGAAGAAAGATAATTAGAAGAAAAAAAAGGAGGTGAAAATGGTGTGTATCAAAGAGCATTTCCGTCAATATTGGGTTAATTATATGCATGACTCTGCGCATACGAAATACATTGTTACCGAAATAATTTTTGGCTTTTTGTGTGATACCTCCCAATTTTCTTTACAAAAATATGAGGATTTTATACAAATAGAGACACAGTTTAAAAAATTTCCGTGTTGTGTTTGGCTTGCTATTAGTGAGTGTTTTGGGTTTAAATACAGCTTTTTCTGTTTCCTCCATCACCACGTAGAATTCTCTAGTTAGGATCGCTTTAGCTATGAGTTTCTTTTGCAAATGGGTTTCCGTTGTTTTGATCCTTCACTTGCTTAATTCGTGTTTGATTTCATGTACCTCGAATGGGTTTACTCAAATACCGAAAATTTTTCTTAATTTGGCTAAACAAGATGATTTTTTCGATTGGATGGTCGGAATCAGAAGGAAAATCCACGAGTGGCCAGAATTAGGTTACGAGGAAGTAGAGACATCTAAGCTGGTGAGGGCAGAATTGGAAAAGATGGGTGTGTCTTACAAGTATCCAGTTGCTGTAACCGGTGTTATTGGATACATCGGAACTGGTCAAGCTCCATTTGTTGCACTGAGGGCAGATATGGATGCACTTCCTATGCAGGTATACTACGAGTCGTAGTCTACGACTTTGATTTTTTTTTTCGATTAAATAGAAAAAAATATGAAGAGCATTTCTAAAATATACCACATTTCCCCCTTTTTTCTCTAGAAACACCACAATTTGTTTTTCTTTAATCGCTGTAAATGTATAGAAAGTCTTGCAAATTTAATTGTAGGAAGACTAATCAAAAGTATATATGAAAGATTCGGGGTGTTTTGGATCACTGATTAAAAGTCAATTTTGTATGTTTTCTATTCAAGATTTAATTTTGGTAGAATTCAAGTGTGTATCATTCAACACATTTTTAATTTTCTTTTGAACTAGCAAAAAAGCTCTCATTTCATTTCACTTATACATCTGATATCTTATGTGATTTTCAATTACTTCAGATGATATGGTGGTTTCTAATTACATATTTTGTTATATCGTGTAGGAAATGGTGGAATGGGAACACAAGAGTAAGGTTCTAGGGAAGATGCACGCTTGTGGACATGACGCTCACACTACGATGCTCCTCGGTGCAGCAAAATTGCTCACAGAACACCAACAAGAGCTACAGGTTATTAGTGCTTGGCTGTATTTTTCAAATCAAACTTCTTAAAATTTGAATATGTCAAAATCATCCTGACCTTGAAATTTAGAGGGTTCAACCGGGGTTTCACTTTGAATTTATAGTTTTTCATATTTTTAGTTTATATGGATGGTGTATCATTTCGAGATTGATCAGATCGATTTATCGAGATTGAACACAAAACTGATTTATTAAATGTTATGGACATCATTTTTGTTAGGGCACAGTGATTTTGGTTTTCCAACCAGCTGAGGAAGGAGGAGCCGGTGCAAAGAAAATCGTGGAGGCTGGAGTATTGGAGAATGTGAGTGCAATATTTGGGTTACATGTTACAAATCAATTGGGATTAGGTCAAGTGTTCTCGAGAGAGGGCTTAGTAATGGCTGGTAGTGGCCGTTTTGAAGCTAAGATAAGCGGCAAAGGAGGTCATGCTGCTGTTCCTCAGCTCGCCATAGATCCAATATTGGCGGCTTCAAATGTCATTATAAGCTTACAAGACATCATTTCACAAGAGGCAAACCCTTTAGAATCGCAAGTACGTATTATTTACATTTTTACAATGTTACAATGAATTATAGAATTTACTATAACTTAGTACATGTTACATGTCAGAGCCATATTTGCATGTGGATCAAGATGAAATCATATATAACATGTGGAATGATTTAATTCATGTTTTTGTGCTTACAGATAATTACGGTAACGAAATTTGAAGGCAGTGGCGCTATTAATGTGATTCCAGACTATGTTATTATCGGTGGTACATTTCGAGCCCTTTCACCTAAAAGCTTGAAGCAAATCAAGGAAAGAATTGAGCAGGTTATCGTAAGGAAAGCGAGCGTGCATCTGTGTAACGCAACAGTGGATTTTCTTGAAGAGAGGTACCCTCATTATCCGCCAACTGTAAATGACAAAGATTTACACCAAATTTTCAAGAACGTTTCAGGGGATATGTTAGGGTTTGAGAATTGTTTTGAGATGCCAACAGTGATGGTATCAGAGGATTTCGCTTTTTACCAAGAAGCAATGCCTGGACATTTTAGCTTTCTTGGAATGCAAACCGAAGCTTATTCATTGAAGGCAAACCCTCACTCACCGTATTTTGAAGTTAATGAAGAGTTACTACCTTATGGTGCTTCCCTTCATGCTTCTTTGGCAACAAGATATCTTCTTGAATCGTCTTCATCGCTGAATAAGAGCTACAAAAAAGATGAACTTTGATGCCAATATTCTACGTACTCTACTCTTCAATGGTAGCCATCGTTACATGGTAATAGTTATTCCATGTAATTCTCATTTTTCAATCAATAAAATATTATCCAGTGTCACCATGTTGGTTCTTTTATTTGAGATGATGAATCTGATGATTTTTCAGAACTGAAGAAATATAGGAACTTTACCGCAAAAAGAAAAATTATTCACCTATCTAATGAGAGTTTGGGAATTTTATTTTGGATATGAATAAATTTATTTATGTTGATTCATTTGAATTCAAATTTTATGAAATTAATAATATTAAAAAATCAAACTACAAGATATATAAAAATAAAATATTTTACAAGAGAATGTTTCTAAAATAATATAATATCATCTTAAACTAAAATAATATGTAAAAATCATATTAAACATTTGAATAAAAGCAAATCTAAGAAACTGGAAAATAAATGATAAAAAAAGAAAGCTCCAAATCAAAGAGAAAAACATTATTGTTTCATTGAAACTTTTCTAATACAATGTTCTACACATGTTAAATGTATTAAAGTTTTTTTCCGACTATATTGACCAGGCAATCAATTATTATATAACCATTCATACCCATACAATTTTCATGTAAATCAGATAACTCCACAGAAACCTCACTCAGTAATTACAAAACATTTGTTAAAAGCCAAACTTCTTATAACTTAATTTTGTTTAGTAAACTGTTTGGGGCGGACTTAGCATCCTCCAGTCCAAATTGAAACAGAGTTCGAATTCGGTTCGAGGCACGAAAATGCCCAACTTATTCACCTCGTAAAGACCTTCCACGAGGTGACATGCAGCCTCGCCAAGCGACCTCTAACGAGCCAAGGATTGATCTCTAAAGACAAAACACAAATTGACATCCTATCACGTCACACCTTTTGTGTGTCAGAGCGAGTCGAAAGTAGTTTTTGGAAACAACATCCGACGCGTGACCTGACACGTCAGACCTAGATTACAATCTATTCTCGGACTAGACTGGACTACGAGTCAACTCCCGAAAACTCCTCATCTATTATAAATATTCTCTGATTTCAGTAGGTGAAAGGCATTCAATTCAGAGAGTAACAAAGAGAGAAAAGGAAAAACAGTTCAGTAACTTAGATCGAATTTAACATTCATAACGACCTATTCGATAGATGTTAGACCTCGCTCTTTACTTTACCACTTTTCTTGTAACCTAATTTTCAACCTCTTGTAACAGCGATCCCACTCATCAAGCAATGTATAACAATCATCTCGTCATTATCTCATCTCGTATAACCTTATCGACATTACAGTTCATTAACAAGGATTCCGACCCATAAATAACCTCATATATTTTAAAGTCATGTCTCACTCCTTACACTTTTACCTCGCGAATCAACCAATCTCGATCTTAGTGACCCCGTGTCCGATCCGGTTCGCACATAAATTAACAAATTTCAAGTAATTACAATACTTAAATCAATATTGCACACACTTTAATTTGCTACCAAAGATTTCTAGTCTAAGAATAGTTACATTGGGGTAGGTGAAATGAAAATTCAACTGTTAAATAGCTGTAGTGAAGGTGTTGAATAAATGAGTTAAACTGATGTGGATTCACATACTTTGAATAATTTCAACTTGTTGAAACAAAAAAAAAGTAAATAAATTTTATACATGGCATTTCTTTATTGGACCAGGGAAAAAAATACGATGCATGATATGGAACGTAGATTTACAAAATTAATGGACATATATATTTGTTTTTTCTTTTTTCATCTACATTATTGAAAACAATTATTGTATATAAAATTACATTTTTAAAAAAGACATTTTCAACTCATGAAGACTGGTTGGCTATCAATCACCTTCTGGTAGGCTGGATCAAACAAAGGATGGAGTCACGTCTTCGCACATACATCTACAATCATGCAGTAGTCAAAGACCTGTGGGATATAATCAAGAAGCGTTACTCTTTGAGGAGTGGTACTCGCCATCAAAAGCTTCGCAATGCTCTTGCATCATGTAAGCACTATGGGTCTACGGTTGATGACTACTTTGGTCAATTGATCGAAATTCGGGATAGCATCGTTGAGTACACGCTAATCAAGCGATGCACCTATGGCAAGTGAGAATGCGATCTCAACTCTGCTTATGACGAGGAACTTGATACTCAAAAGGTACCTGATTTTTTGGATGATTTCAACTCTTAGCTGTGTGCCATCACTCCTTGACCTGATCTTGATAGTATTTATCAAACCGCTGTGCAAAACATGACATTACACAACACTTCCCTCAGCGCTTCCACCAAAGAAACTGTTGTCATGAGTTTCGTTGCACAAACTGCCTCCACACCACCTTCCACTGCTCCGATCAACAAGTTTGATCCATAGTTTCTTCCTGGCAACAAAGACCCTAGCCATGAAGCTAGCTCTTGTTTCAAGGTTGTTAGTTATCCAAAATGGTAGGGTGATCGACCATGTTCTAAACAGCTTCTTCTCTTCTTCAAGCCAACTTCACTCAGATCTTGGCCGCTAACACTATTACTCCCACGTCGTCTAGGTCTCACTAGTATTAGTGGAGACAAGTATTATCTCCGGTTTCTTTCCCTTTCCTTGAAGCTGCTCTTAGTTTACGTTGTTCCTCTTTGTAAATTTTTTTCTTCGCTGGAACTGACAACAAATTACAACAAAGCTATTCACTATAACCAATCTATTACCACATTATACTCCTAAGTTCATAAATTTAACAATGAAGAATTTGATAAGGCCAATGAAACTACACCTAATTTCGACGAGCAATCTAGGGAATGGTATTAAACATTGTCTTTATATACTTGTGAGATTGCTGCAATTCATTAAACTTTTCAGCTTCTAGCTTATGCTTTTATATGGGTAAGACCTCACAAGACATAAATGGAAAACGAAGAGACGAGTTTCAGAATTATTGCTTGAATTGATCTAGAATTTTTGGAATTTCTACCAATTCTGGATTCCAGAAACAATCATTATACTGATTGATCTAGGGCTTTGTATAGACTGATTAACAGTGGGAATCATCAAATAAGAGCAATTGAATCAAGCAATCAAGTTTTTCCCTTGAGCCTATAGATTCAGTTTCAATACAAAGGAAACAAATGTCCTTTTGATTTACCGTAAATAAAATGAGTGTAATTAATTAATCCATCAGTATTCAGTTTAACCCGGTTTAATAACTAGACGAAACACCACTAAACGAAACGACGCATCTTCTTCTTATTTACCGACGCATCTTTTAACTTTTTAACTGTCTTTTCACGACTTCCCGTTATCGTCTCCAAGACTCTCTTTCCATACTATATATACTCTTTAGTCTCATAATACTGTTCACAGAGAGTGCCAAACTTCAAAAACCATTAAAACCGTTTTAGTCAAACCGGTTTCTCCAGAAATGGAAAATCTTCTCTGTGACGAGACATCATGGCTTCTCTCAAATCCTTCTTCTCCGGTATCATTACCAAACTACTTCTGCCACCACAATGACATGGCGATGATGTTACCGGCGTTGTCTCTGGTGGAAGAAGCGTTTTCAATGCTATTGGAGAAAGAATCATGTATTAGTAATTATGGAGACAAATTCATCGAGTTTTTGGTCTCTAAAATGTGGATGGATTCTAGGGTTCAAGCGCTGCAATGGCTAATCCAGGTAATCTTTTTAATTATCAGATTTTTTTTTATTTTTTTTTTTACAAGTTTTGTTGATATTTAACACACCATAAAATTTTGTTTGTTTGAATTTATGTTCAATTTGTTTAACTTATGATGGATTTATGAAAAAAGCTTTGATGGCAAACTCATTTTAACATACTGAATACGTGCTTATTAGAAAAAAGAAGAATCGAAATTTGAAAATGCAATTGTTAATGGAATAGTTAATTGGCAAACATAGGAAAATTTTCATGTAGATTTTTGTATGTAAACTAAATACGTTTTTATTAGAAAACTTAATATTTTAGGTTCTACGTGTCATAATTTGAGTTCATCAAAATTTCCGGTTTTAGTTTTTCTTATGAGCACATGCATGCATTTCGAATTAACTCACAATTTATCAATGAAAACGTTTTTGTTTATACATTGCAAGTAGTGTGAATACAGTATAATAGTGGTATAAGATCGCTTTAAATTGTCTTAGACCGCGTCGCAGCTTTAAAAATTTACATATTTCGTTTTATAAATTAATTTCTCATTATTTTTTGTGGTTGTTCTTTCAGACTTGGAGTCGGCTAAATCTTTCATATGAAACTCTATTTTTCTCCGCAAATTGTTTTGATCGTTTCATCTATGCGACTAACTGCTATGTAAGTATATTAAATATGTTTTTTAATTACTTAGTTTTATTTCTATTTGTATTAAATCGGATTTAGACTAAATGTTTCCTTGTATTCTTTATGATCATACATTCAGGCATGGACTAACTGGATGGTTGAGTTAGTCATATTAACTTCATTATCGATCGCATCGAAATTCAACGAAGTTATGTCTCCTTCACTTCAGGAATTTCAAATGGAAGGTTTAAATCATACGTTTCGGCACAAGACTGTTCTTGAGATGGAACTTATTGTGTTGAAAGCTCTTGAATGGCGCGTTAACTCGGTTACGAGTTACTCCTTTTTGCAAATCCTTATGTCGACAATCGGGTCGGTAGGAGATGGTATGATGATGATGAATCAAATCACCGATCATTTGCTTGATTATCCATTTGGTAAGAAAAGAGTTTCTTGTTGTAGAAGAAAAAGGCTTATTTAAAATTTTGATGAATCTTGATATTAAAATTTTGAATCGTGATTCATAGATCTGGAAATGCTTAAGTATCCACCAAGTGTTTTGGCGGTTTCGGCGGTCTGGAAACTTCTAGAAGAGAAGAGGGTTCGAGATGAAAAACTTGAAAGTATTATGAATCTCTTTGGACAAGAACACAAGGTAAGGAAATTTTGTCTAAATCAAGTTATAAACCGAACCGAACCGAAATGGAAATGAAAGTTTGAACTTGACATATTAACGAAAATACTGGAAAATCCAAAGTTAAAGAACAGGGAAACCATAATGTGCATGCTTAAAGTCTTATGATTTATTTTGATCATTGTTAAATTTGGTTATCTCGCAGGAGAATTTTGTTAAAGGCATTGATGTGATGAAATCTCGAAAGATCGATCAGGGGTGGTCAAAATCTAAATCTTGTGAAGGGAAGAGTCTGGTACATGTTGCGAAGAGGTGACGTCATGAGCTTGAATGGTGATACTTTTTCAGATATTCCGATTTGAAGGACCCAAAAGTAATAAGAAGAGAGATGAAAAGATTATGAAGAAAATATTCGTCAGGTAAAAAGAAAGACAATTGTTATGTCGCATTTATGAACAGTAAACAAACCACATTTTTATTAATAATGTATTGTACTATGTTTTGAGAAAAATAATGACAAATTTTATAATATTCTTATTTCATTTGTTTATTAGTTATCTAAATAACATATACGTACAGTTTCTTACTACTAACGATAAAAAAATCATAGTCGCGATTGTATAATATGTTGTTAGTTTTCGTACCGTTTAGAGACGGGGAAGGGAAGAAAACTATTCATGTTAAACAACGATCTATATTTTTCTTTGTGAACTATACTATTCTTTTTTATGATTAAGTTAATTAAATAATAAATTATCGCTACCTCTTAATTATTTAATTTATTATTCCAAAATTCGGAAGCTAAAATGATATTGCTTTCAAAATCTAAAATGATATTGCTTCCACTATTTTACCTGAATTTTTTTATGCTAATCTCATAAATTTTTAAGAAAGGATACTTTATTAAGAATTAATGACAGAGTAAATAAGTTGAGAATTTTTTGTTTTTTTTTTTTGTCACTGGTAATACTTTCATTTCATCCCTAAACTGTGATTACATAGTTTTGTTGTGCAGTCTATTGGTCATCTTCATTGAAGCAGGGATCTAGATGAAACTTGAGCTACATTTTTTTTTTTGGTCTAGAACTTGAGCTACATATGTTACACCTTTTTCTAGAACTTGAAACTCTTGAGAAATGAGAAAACCCCCAAGCAATGATCTCCTTTTTCCATAGCGTCGAAGATTCTGACTTCCTTTTTCCTCCTGATCTCCTTTCTCGGTCTCGTCTCACCTTCTGATGCTTCTCTGACACCTATCGCTTCCGCCGTCGAAGTTCTTTCCGATTCCGGCTACTTTTCCATGGGAATCACTCTAAAGCTCGCGATTAATGACCTGAGCCTAGAAGATTGGCAAGAAATCACCATCTTCGCGCCTTCTGATTCAGCCGTCTCCAAATTTGGACAACCGTCGCTTCTCGATATCAAGTACCACCTCTCTCCGGCAAGGTTTCCGGGTGAAACCTTAAGGAACCTTCCTCGTGGCGCGAAAATCCCTACTCTGAGACCTAACTCTTCTCTGACCGTCGCAGATTCTTCACGATCTGGAGGTAAACTTTCCATCAATGACGTCCTAGTCCAAGATTCCCCTGTTTTCAACGACGACTCCGTCGTGATTTACGGAACCGACGAGTTTTTCACAGCACCGATGACCTCTTCGAGCCTTGATTCATCTTCTTCTCCGATCTCAATCCCAGACCCTATCTCATCTCCTGGCTCGATCCCTATCCCTAGCTCCGCGACTCGCACTGCGCCAAGCCCTAATTTCGCCGCTTCGGAATCTAAACCAGTGAATCGCTTCAACATCTTCAAACCGGCTTCGAGTTTGTTAATCTCGAGAGGTTTCGTGATAATGGCCACGCTTCTTTACTGATTTGATTCAGCAAAATTACATAATTCTTTTCTGGTTCTATGTTTCATAACCTCTAAACATATTATTGATTTCCCAAGAAGTAAGATCAAAGCTCTCTACATACAATCTGTGTTGATTTAGAGTGTCCATCTTATGAAGAGATACAAAATGACAATAGTTGCAATCATACCAGCGTATTTGATCCAAGTATCAACACGATTTCGTCTCTCAATGAGTCTCAGTACAGAGTTTGAGAGCCCAACGGTGTTGAGAACATCCAAAGCTTTACGTTGTGCGCTCTTCAAACGATCTCTTTGTTCAGCATATTTCGAAAGTATAGCGACTCCACTTGAATATGTATCTTCTAGCATTCTCTTTGAATTCTTCACAGAGTTCATTGCTTGAGCTTCCTCACCATATATTTGCAAAATCACAGCTCCTTCTCCACTCGATCTTCCTAACAAATCCGCTCTCTCTTTAGCTTCCATCATCCTTCTCTGATTCCTCGACACGTATTTTTCCAGACTCCGATTCAAATCCTCGGCGTCTTCTCCAATTTTTTCAGTTTTTCTTCTCCATAGATCGCGCTGGGATTTAACAGAGATTGATCGCCAGAGAGCGTCCATGTTGGAACAGAGAGATTGAACCTCGGTAATGTCTCGCTTCACGGAGGAGACCAGATCTGGAGAATCCATAGGAGCTACGGCTGATTCGAACCTCTCTAACCTCTCGATTCCGTCCCGTGCCCTGATTAGGATCCTGTTCGCGCTGCTATATATCTCCGACAAGCCTCCGCCTCCTCCGGCTATCCCAGACGCCATTATACCTCTCAAATCAGGTACGGCGAAGAAGAGCAAGAAATCGCAGATCTTCTGTTTGCTGAACTGTCGCTGACGAAGATTCTAGGGCGGCCCTGTAATTGCTTCTCCGCATCCAAATAACAATATTTTTGACGTCTATTTTAATTTTTGACGTCACAAAAAATATATTACTGTAATTTTTTGATTGGTTATTCAGAAAAACTTACTGCTTAACATTAGTTGAAATATCTAAATTATCTGCGTTTTAGTATGGAATCGTCAATCAAAGTATGAACAAATTTTCATATATTTCAACCCACAAGGAAAAAGAAAGACATACATAACAAACTTTTCATAGATCAAACATTACCCCAAAAAAAAACGAAGTCAATAAGCAATAGTCATTATCTCAAACGAGGAGGTGGATTAGAACCAAAGCCAAGAGCAAGTTCTTCAACTGAATCAGTTGATTCAACCGGCAAATTCCTTTTCCTCTCAACTTCTACAGCCAAACTCTCCTTAAGAGCCGTCACCACTTTATTCATTCCAGGTCTATCGCCTGAATTTCGACAAACGCAAGCTATAGCGATTTCCACCGTCTTAAACGCAGAGTTTGGGTCGTAATCTCCACAAAGGCTCGGGTCAAGAATCTCTTCAATGTTTTCTCTAGTGAGCAAAGACTCAACCCATTGACTTATATGCATCCTTTCCTCATTCTTTATGATCGCCGGTTTTGCAGTAACAATCTCTAGTAGAACTACACCGAAACTGTACACATCACTCTTCTCTGTTAAGATGTTTGATGTGTAATACCTGCAATTCAAAGATCCAATCTTAAAACCGACAAAAGGAAGCACCATTATAAAAGATTCGAAGCTTAGAGCTTACTCGGGGTCAACATAACCAGGAGTTCCGGCAATAGCTGTATTCAAATGACTTCCTTCCGCTGCATCAAACGCTCTTGAAAGACCAAAACCGCCTAACTTTGCATTGAACTGTCCATCCAAGAACACATTTGTACACTTGACGTTTCTATGAATGATCGGCGGTGTACAGCCAGTATGCAAATACTCAAGTCCTTGTGCGACATCAACCGCAATCCCAAGTCTATCTTCCCAGCTAAAGACAGTTGTACTGTTCTCTGCACAATACGAGATTAAAAACCATTTTAATTACCTCAAGAAGAATATAATGAAGCACCGAGTGTGACTGCAATAGAGAGAGAGTTGAGAACCTGAGATATGTTGTTTCAAGTTTCCATTAGCCATGTATTCGTAGATAACTGCGAGTTTATCGCCTTCATTGCAATAACCGAGCATGGTTATAAGATTTCTATGATGAATTCTGAAAAGGTGTTTGACCTCTGCTCTTAGTTGTTTATAGCCTTGAGAAGACAAGGAAGAAACAAGCTTGACGGTTACTTCTTTACCATCTAACTGACCAAGGTAGTTTCTTCCAAATCCTACCTTTCCTAGATCTCTCTCGAACCCATTCGTGATATTAACAATCTCGGCGTATGTAAATTTCCTATTTGAGGGTTCCAAATCAAACGCATCAACCGCTGTTTCATTCCCTTCGTAATCCGTCATTCCACTCTCTATTCTCTGTAACGAGAAAGCGGTTTCTCTTCGTTGCAACGATGGACGCGTTAAACCGGTTTCTCTCCGTTGTAGTGACGGTCCATTATTGGAAGCTGTAATTGACCTATGAATCGTTCGACCTGCTGCAAAACAATACAACATTACTAGAAACCATTTTCTTGTTAAATTAAAAAACAAGTAAACATAACTAGATACATACCTTTTTTTTTCTTTCTCATGAGGATAAACAGTATAGCTGCAGATATGGCCACAAGAAGAATCAGTCCTGCAAGTGATGCAACTAATGGAATGACGAAGTCGGGAAGTTTCTTCTTCTTTGATCTGTTTTGTGTGATATCTTCACACGCATTTGTCATACAAAGACTTGGATTTCCAGCGACACTGTATAGATACTAAGGATTATGAGTTAAACCGTCTAACGGTTTAGTATGAGAAAGAAAAGTTTTTCTGAATACCTAATCGACAAGCCGTTTCTTTGCAAGAGAGTAGACGGTATAGGACCAGTAAGCTGGTTGTTATCCAAAATTCTACAAAATCCACAGTGGATGATGATGTCATTTAGTATTTTAAAAAAAGCTATATGAGTTTTGGTTGAGAAAAGTACTCACAGGACTCTCAGAAATTCAAGTTGAGCTAAGAAAGCAGGTACTGGTCCAGTCAAATTGTTATTCGACAAGTCTCTGAAAGATAAAAAACAACGTGAGCGCTTTTCTACTACTTGTTTAGCGTTGTTATCAACAAGAGAACAAACTTACAGAATCTGCAACTGTGAAAGACGCGATACATCAGATGATATCTCTCCTGTTAATCCGGCGGATGACAAGTTTCTGTTGCATAGAGCAATAATTAACAGCTGAGATTCACTCAAGCAATTTTGGTTTTTAAAAAGATTGAGAAAAGGAGAAATTTTTTTATATGAAACTTACAAAGCTATTACTCTAGGCATGTTTGTGCCATTGTAGCTGCAATTTACACCTTCCCATGTGTAAGCTTGAGGCACACACGTGTCTCCTTCCCAGTTTCTCTTGACTTTATATACAGACTTAATACTCCTCATAGCAGAAACTATAACAGGACGAAAAAAAGTTAAGAAAGTGAATGGTTTGAGGCACTAGACGAAGAAACGAGAGAAGCTTACGATCATTTTGATCCGTTGGAGATTGCGGAAGTTTCCTTGTGAAATAAGTCTCCATAGCGTTGATCAGAGGTGGAAGAGTTGAATTCTGAGTCTGACTAAGAGAAAACTGAAAGCTCTGTCCTGCCAAAGGACTTGCACTGAACACGACTATGGTACTCAAGTAATCAAGACTGTGTGGTTGCGAAAAACGCCTTCCATTCAATGAAATGAAAAATTCTCTTCTTTCTTCGGAATTGGAATCCGGTTCTTGAAGTTCCGTGAAATACAGGAAAAAGTAAAACTCAAGAGAAGGATCATCTGTACTCCATCCAAAATCTAGAGACCCGCCATCGCTTTCTGGCACGATTGCAGTTCTCATTACAACTGGCGGAATATGGAAGTTACCACCACGGCTGCGCGAGAGAGTAGTCGACAGGTCACTTAACGGCTTTGTTCCATTCGGTGTAGAAGGAAACCATATCCGATCAAAAACATCATCCGGATACCTAACCGTTTGATTCGTTGATGATCCATAATCCAAACGGTCAAAGAGCTGGAGTGGTTCAGAATAAGCTAGATAGGAGGAATTCGGCAACGGTCTAAGTTCCAATACCGAGATAAAAGGCGTACCGTTTCCTGTATTCACTAAACACACTTGTAACGTATCTGTCAACACATAATATATCATCTCCTTCAACGCTGTTAGCAGAGGAGGCTCCAGTTTAACAGTGTCCCATTTGTTTGGACCCAAGTGAAGATCGAATTCCGGTATCTCGTTTCTTGAATCGTAGTTTCCGTACATAAACGCCGCTCGGATCAAATACTTGTTGCTGCTATTAACCGGAATGGTGTAACAGTTTCTGATTCCTTCTGGAAAACTTCTTACAGACCACATGCTCTTCATCATGTTTTCTCTATTCTCCGCCGCCACCAAACTGCTGGTTCCTGTATCCGTGTAAGCGGAATCCGAAACATACTTTATACCTGTCGAACTTTCCGTGTAGCTGGAGTTTTCCGGTTGCAATCCACAATCTATGCTAATGAATCCTGATTCAGATGTTTAAAATCAGTATACACAAAAGAAGAGAATATAATCTTTGTTTGACCAAAAGATTTAAACTTCAAACCTGTTTGATCTTGAGCATTGGTCAAATTGATAAGAGCTACACAGCAAAGGAAAGTAAGAACAAGCCGCATCGATGCCATCAATTACTGTTCTTCAAGCAGAAGAAGTTGTCATGATCTCCTAAAATGCAATTGGTTTATCCATTTCTGAGAAATATCATGACCAAGAAAAGAGCATAAGAGTTTTTTCTTTTGTCCAAGTCAACTTCTTCTAAAACAATGTCAACTCCTCTGGTGGATATCATTCTGTTGTGCCCACAACGTATAAATCAAATATCTAAATAACTAGTAGACACTAATCAACAAAAGACAACTTGGTTTCTTTTAGTTGATTTCTATTAAAAAAACTTTGTATCTATGCTTATGAACAGGTCAACGCTGAAGTAGACAAAGACTAGAGATTTTCTTATTCCTTTTGGTTTTGGGTTTGACGGAAAAAGTTATGTTCACATGGCTTCTTCTCTTCTCTGTAATTATTGTAGAGAATGAGCCAGAATAAAAGTCCCTAGTTTTGCTAACCTTACAAGATAAAAAATCTCTCGTCATGATTTGATTGACGAAACTGCCTTGGGGGTGGTGTGTATACCGGAAACAGACGGCGTCTTCGACATTGATACTTGTCGAGATCGCCGGTGAAACCCTAGTTTCATCTTGGGACGGTGTCGGAATTTTGAAGGCGATAAGACGGGAACAGTGTCTGGAGATGACTTCTGTTGGGTGAGAAGAATCATTGTAAGTGGCTGAAAATTTCACGGAACGATGTCAAAATGCAATCTGAATTCTGGGATTCTACAAATCGAAGTTGCAATTCATATACATAAAGGAAAAAGTCGAGAAATCGGCTGATCCATACTCCACTAATCCATCAAACTAATTCACATTCTAATTTGTGCCAATTCATACAAAGTTGCTCTAATGGTGTTAAAGATACCGCGTAAAACGTCGTCGTTTAAGCCTCCTTTTTTTTTTATAAATTAAAAACAAAACGATATCGTTTAGTTTTCATCTTCACCAGTTCCTTTGACCAGTCATTTGTGCCAATTCAGATTTCAATATCATTTTCTATGAACAGTCACTACTTTGACCATGGCCTTTTTTTTAATGATGATCGAAGAAGAACTACAATAAGCAAAATCTTTTGACCATCTTGTCTGATAACAGACTAACCCTAAGCCTCTACACTAGACTTTACAAAAATTGGGCTTAACTATTGAAAGGAAACAATAGCCACATTCAAATTCACATTCAACCCTAATAACAACAAGGTGGACGAAAACTTCAAAAAATCTACGAAAGAATTCTCTCACATCAAAAACAGAGGCTAACCAATTTGGATCGGAAGATACCACATAAAATTGACGAAAATCCATTAATAAAACACTCTTAGTTATGAGAGAAATCATTTTGTTAGTCCCTTTAGCTATTAACCCCAGCCTCCAATCCTTAATACGATCCAATGCATGAAGAATGTCAAAAGCCACCCCTAGAAGTTTGGCCAGGCTCTTTGACCATGGCCTCAAGATGTATATTTTATTTATTTTAATAAAAGTTTTATACTTTCTAAATTCCATGTATTTTGGTTCTTTTTCTGTTTGTTGTACTTGTTCCAAAATAGATGTTTTGAAGAAAATTTTTAATCAACAGTGCAATGTCAACGACTTGTTTGATCAAATGTATGAACGAGATTGGTACTACTTGTCTTCCTATTTGAAGAAATGAGCCAGTTTGGACACGCACATACAAACTCAAGACTCATATCTCGGAAGACGACGACATAGCAACTCTAACGTTTTTTACTCAAAATAATTTGGTTCTATATAATGAGAATATTCTATCGATGGAGCAACCAGCGAAGGACGCATGGCCACGAATTTTTTTTGCGTTTACATTTATGTTTTTACATTTTTATGCTACAATGTTATAACATGAAAACACAAACGTCAAACATGAACATATAAACGTATACAGGGGCGGATCTAGAGAAATTATTAGAATGGGGCACAAATCAAACATCTCATTTGATAGTACTAAAATACCGTAATTTTTGTTTTTTAACTATGTGTATTTTCATATATGAACTTTAATGATAATACAACGACTTACACATAAGACATTAGTATAAATAATTTATCTAGAAATGTACAAAAATGATGGCAATAAAAGATGTGACCAAAAAAAGAAAAGAAAAAAAAACAATACAAAAAAGAGAAAACAAATGTATGTAGGCATCAAACTTGTCACTACCATATCAACAGAGAGCTTGATAACAAACTGACCAACAGAAGAACTATTTACATGCACAGTTCAAAAATAATTATAATTAGCATGGGGCACGTGCCCCACCTAATTACACTGTAGATCCGCCCATGAATGCATAGGATCAGTTGTGGCCATAATTGAAAATCAAACCCTGAAGAAGCTCATTGGGATGTCCTGTGAACCGTAATGGCCACAAGGTCTTTTTCATTTTCATGTGTTTTCATAATTATCCTCATCAGAATTTGTTTTTACATTTAGGCTAATGTCTTTTTTCTTTTTGATTACAGAGTTATTTATGGCACAACGAGTAAATTTTTTACGATGTGGGACAGATTAGGATGCGTTATATTATCTATGCCAAAATACAACAACCTTGTTAAAATATGATGTTTATGATTCTTCTCATTTTGATTCAGACATGAGACAACTAATATAGAGTTTTTTCTCTATATGAGTTCTGATGGACATTGTTATTCACAAAATCCCTCTCTATATATTGTTAACTGTGTAGGGAATCGACATTTACGATGATACATTAAGTCAAACGAATCTTGGTGAAAACAAGAACAAGTTCATCATCATGCAAGTCCGGTAAATATATGTTAAACTGGCCGAATATGTAAACCAATAATAACATAACTGTAACAAGTATTTATAGTTTTAATGGCATACCATGTAATAAATTGCAAAATTTATTATTAGTTTAAAATGGATTTCTTATAGATATATTTGTTTTTTTGATAAAAAGTCAACGGTCAAACCTTAATAAGGTTAGGCCATGTGCAGGCGGTATTCTTTTTTCTTTTTCCAATCTCTTGCGAGATATTTGGAAATTGGGTATCGACATCCGCCTATCATGTCCAAGAAAATATTTTGGCCACTTGATTTTTGTTTGATTGTCTGTTTTTATATTCAAACTGCATTGTATTTTGGATTTTTATAATTATTTAAATTCGATCCAGAAGATCCCAATCTACTAAGATTCTATCCATCGATCTAATTAGTTTTCTAGAAAAATCCAAAGATACCGACTTCTGGAGAAAATGGAGTATTATTAATACAATACGTATGAGATATTAGCTAGAAAACCAAAACAAGGATGTTAATTAGTAAACGATGCAACTTAAGGTTTTAATTTGCAGTTACTATTTTGAATGGTTTTACCTTCGTGTATCGTTTCCCGGCCGTTGAAAGATCACGGAAGTCGCATTAGTTGTGTTTGATTAGATGGTATAGCTCATTCTTTAAACTAGGTTGACACTAAACTAATCTAGACCAAGTATTTAATTATCATGAGTCACTGCTTGCATTAATGCGATATCTTTGCAAGATATTATCGAAAACTTGAATTAGCCATCTAATGTTATATATAAAGGCCAAGTTATCAATTATATATACCATTTCACCATAAACGTTTTGTTTACCACCCTAATTTCTCTTGAAGTATTTAGGGACCGACTTATCTCCCTATCCACTATACCTTATTTTGGGGACATCCAATCGATTGAAAAAAAAAACATTAAGATGATGTCTACATTTTTTTTTTTTTTTTTGATCTTGAGATGATGTCTACACAAAATATAAAAATGTGTGTATATGAAAATCGCCCACTAGGCAATAATGTTGGCAAATCTTGCATAATGCCAATTGATATTTGACCAGTTCATAGTTTCATTCTTGGTTTTTGAGTTTTTTTTTTCCTTTGAAGTCATGGTTGTCCCTTATTAGTTCATGTACCAAACATCTCAATTCAAAGGTTTGGTTTCTTTCTGAAAAATTGTTTTAATTGAGGATGATAGTAAAATTTCATTAAGATCCTCGAAATTTATTAGAGATTCTAAGTGGCACAAGGAAATGGTGTTCAACAGAAAAAATAATTCGGCAGTAAATTTCATAAATAATTAAGTACACATAGTTAAAAGCTTAATAGATCAAAATGGATGGTGCAATTTTCAAATTAGCAAAATTTCTTCGTCACATAAGTCTAACAAAACGACTTTTTTAATATGTCAACGGCCCTTAACGTAAAAAAAATCACAATTGGTCACCTCTATCAAAAGGTTGACTTTGAGCTCTCAATAATACTAACCAGTACTATGCATTTAACGCGGTTCAGACAAAAAAACAATTCCCACTTTCGTTTCTTTAATTAAACCACAGATAAGTTCATTTGATTCCTCACTTTCTAGTCTCCAAAACAAAAGCAATAAAAAAAAAATCTTAAGTGACGAACGATTATGGCGTCTTTTGCTTGTTTTCTCTTATTTCTTCTGCAAATTTTCTTAGCTTTACTTCTTGGTCTTGCTCAAGATCAGTCAGGTAAAAATCTAATATAGCATCTTCATCAAACCCGGTTTGGTTTTCAAAACTTTCCTCTTAAGATTATTCTTCTTTCTTTTTCCTCAGGATTCATCAGTTTGGATTGCGGTTCGTCCAAAGGGACTACCTTTCGTGAAGGAGCAACAAACATTACTTACATCTCTGATGCAAATTTCATCAATACTGGTGTTGGTAGGAGTATAAAACAAACATATAGAACTCAGTTTCAGCAACAAGTCTGGTATTGATAACTTTCTCTAAAACAGTAAATGCTAACTTAACCTAGCGCTATCATTAACCAACTTTTTACTTGTTTCACAAGGAACCTACGGAGTTTTCCACAAGGCATAAGAAACTGCTATACGCTAAACCTAACAATAGGCGATGAATATCTGATCAGATCAAGTTTCTTACACGGCGGTTATGACGACAAACCCACCACCGAATTCGATCTCCACCTCGGACCTAACCTCTGGACCACAGTTTCAACCAGAAACGAGAGTCAAGCATCAATCGTTGAGATGATTCATCTTTTGACCACTGATCGTTTACAAATCTGTCTGGTCAAAACAGGAGACTCAACGCCGTTTATCACCGCTTTAGAGCTTCGTAAGCTTAAGAACACAACTTACTTGACTCAACAAGGTTCACTTCAGCTCTTCATTAGAGCAGACGTTGGCTCAATTGTTAACCAAGTCATCAGGTCTAGCATCAATACCTCATGCCAAAATACTGAAAAGAAATAACGCTTACATATGCGCTGTTTAATCTGTTTTAGGTACGGAATCGATGTGTTTGATCGTGTTTGGACACCGTATAATTTCGGGAACTGGTCACAGATTAGTACCAACCAGACAGTGAGTGTTTTGAATGACTACGAGCCACCAGGGATTGTTATGGTCACAGCCTCTGTTCCAACTGATCCGGAAGCACCTATGAACATTTCGCTAACCGGGGTGGATAACACCGAACGGTTCTATGTTTTTATGCATTTTGCTGAGATCCAGGAGCTCAATTCCAATCAAACAAGAGAATTCAATATCGTGTACAACGGAAAGCATATCTACGGACCTTTTAGACCACGTAATTTCACCACTACTTCCGTATTTACCCCTACAGAAGTTGCTGCTGATGAAAATGGCCAATACACATTTTCGCTTCAAAGAACAGGGAATTCCACGTTACCTCCTCTCCTCAATGGCATCGAGGTTTATTTGCTTAACTTGTTACCACAGCAAGAAACAGAGAGAAAACAAGGTTAGTAACTACGTAACGAAATAACTACTTTTGTGATTTGTTATTGATCAAGAACCACATTTTTACTTAAGATTTTTTGCTATTAGTTGATGCAATGTTGAACATTAAGTCGAGTTACGGCGTGAACAAAATTGACTGGCAAGGAGATCCTTGTGTCCCACGTGAATACACGTGGTCTGGTGTTAATTGCAGTTATATTGACAATCAGCAACCAAATATTATTTCTCTGTAAGTCTTGAGTTTGTTCTGTTTTTTAGAACAGAGTTTTATTGGTTCATTATATGCGTTTCACAAAGGTTTATAAAAAAGCTTCGATCTTTGAAAACAGGAACTTGACTGACAGTGGCTTAAACGGAGAGATATTGGAATTCATATCAGAGCTTACCAATTTAGAAGTTCTGTAAGTAGATAAATATCCTCATGCCTCTTAGAAAATGCAGTGATGTTGTGAACTAATGTCATATGTTCTGATTGTTTATTTTCCTTGGGTTTGATTTTTGGACAGAGACTTGTCGAACAATACTTTAACTGGTTCGGTCCCGGAGTTTCTAGCAAAAATGGAAACCTTAAAAGTCATGTAAGTTCAAACGCCAGGAACTTAAGTCTAAAACTTTCATTGTAATTACACAAAAAGCTAACGTTTTCTAACCTTTATTCAACCTGTTTTTGGCAGAAATCTATCAGGAAATTTGCTAAATGGTTCTATACCTGCCAGTCTCCTTGAGAAAGCACGAAGAGGGTCCATTTCTTTAAGGTAAAAATCTTTTGTATGAGCCATATAAAAACAAACAATGAAACCCTAGAGACCTTTCTAATCAAAATTTGTCTTTCAATCTAGCATCGAAGGAAATACTGGGCTTTGTTCATCCGGTTCATGCGCCACCACGAAGAAGAAGAAAAAAAGCACTGTTGTTGCACCTGTAGCAGCATCACTTGTTTCACTCTTCCTCGTTGCAGCTGGAATCGTCACTTACGTGATCCTAAAGAGGAAGAAGAGAGGAAGTGAACCCAAATCAGGCACCGGTACAACACCATTACATTCGAGGTCTCACCACGGTTATGAATCTCCCGTGATAGCCAAGAACCGTAAATTGACTTACATTGATGTTGTTAAGATCACAAACAACTTTGAGAGGATTCTTGGTAGGGGAGGTTTCGGTGTGGTTTATTACGGTGTATTGGATAACCAACCAGTCGCTGTTAAGATGCTCACTGAGTCAACCGCACTTGGTTACAAACAGTTTAAAGCCGAGGTATAATAACATATTGAACAAAATGGTTTCTCTAACTAGATTAAAAAAATGGTGTTTTGATTGGGTCTTGGATCTGTTTCTGTTTTGTTTACTTGTTATAGGTTGAGTTGCTTCTTAGGGTTCATCATAAAGATCTCACATGTCTTGTTGGTTACTGCGAAGAAGGCGATAAGTTGTGTTTAATCTATGAGTTCATGGCAAATGGAGACTTGAAAGAGCACTTATCAGGTCTGGTTTCTATACAAAAATGTTCTTAAAATGTTAAGGATTCTGATATTTTGTTTCAAAACTTGAATTTAGGGAAGCGTGGACCGTCGATACTAACTTGGGAAGGAAGGCTTCGTATAGCAGCGGAATCAGCGCAAGGATTAGAATATTTGCACAATGGATGCAAACCGCAAATAGTTCACCGTGACATTAAGACAACGAACATCTTATTAAACGAGAAATTCCAAGCTAAGCTTGCGGATTTCGGGCTTTCACGGTCTTTCCCACTTGGAACTGAGACTCATGTCTCAACTGTCGTCGCAGGAACTCCCGGATATCTCGATCCCGAGTAAAAACCTCAATCACTTCTCTCTACAAGATTATTGAAATATTTATTGTTAATTCTTTAACATTGATGTTTTTCTTTCATTCCTTGTTTTTTCAGATACTACAGAAGTAATTGGTTGACCGAGAAAAGCGACGTGTTCAGCTTCGGTGTTGTTCTACTTGAGCTAGTAACAAACAGGCCTGTGATAGACCAGCAAAGGGAAAGATCACATATAGGTGAATGGGTAGGTTTAATGCTATCAAGAGGAGACATTAATAGCATTGTTGATCCTAAGCTTCAAGGAGACTATGATCCAAATACGATATGGAAAGTTGTTGAGACCGCCATGACTTGCCTGAATCCATCTTCTTCAAGAAGACCGACGATGACTCAAGTCGTTATGGATTTGAAAGAATGTCTGAACATGGAGATGGCAAGAAACATGGGAAGTCGTATGACGGATTCAACTAACGATTCGTCAATCGAGCTATCCATGAATTTCACAACAGAACTTAATCCTGGTGCGAGATGAATCAAATATGTATGAATCTGGTAGTTTCTTTCTACACACGTTTCTATTGTTATGTTTGTTATAAACAGAGTCAGTATTAGTTGTTCTCTGTTATTATTATTTATAAAAACCATAAAAAAAAATCTAAGCAAAATCCATTAGAATCCTCCGGCACCTAACTAAATAAGTGCTCATATATGAGCACAACCACTGAGTGTGCATATGGCAAAGGGCCATGAAATGTCAGGGTTATATTTCATTTTTAGTTTTTTATACAATTGTTTCATGTGCATGCACAAAGATAATAATGTAATATATTTGATTTTATTTTTGTCATCAAATCTTATTAACACAAATGATGGAATGATATATGATTTGCGTACAGTAGCAGAATCAATGGTTAACATCAGACAAACGTTTCTGGATTAGTTGAAATACAAAACAAAATGCAGCAAATTATTCTTGTTTATGTAGCCTTAGCGAGCCGTGGGGTTTAATTCAGTACCAAAGGTCATGGTCATTTCTCTGGAGCCTTTGGAGTCCATGTCGCAACTTGTTCCTCCCCTCGAATTTTCCAATGATAAACACTCGAGTAGTTCAATAACGACTTGAGACATGGTTGGTCTATCCGTTGAAGAAACATTGACACAAATCATTGCTAGCTCAACAACTCTCCAAACAGAATCAGAGTGATAATCTCCCTTAAGACTTGGATCTACAATGTCTCTAAGATCTCCTTTTGTAACCATTGATCTCACCCATTCTGATATGTGTGGTTTTTCGCGACCCTGATCAATTACTGGCCGATTTGTTATAATCTCCAATAAAACAACCCCAAAACTATACACATCACTCTTTTCTGTCAACCAACTTGTTCTATAATATCTGCAAGAAAAGATGTAAAATGTAGTTAAGATTTTTAATCATGTTAAATACGAAAAGACCAAAGATGTGTACAAAACTATAGGTGCATACTCCGGATCAAGGTAACCGAGAGTTCCTGCAACAATTGTGGAGACATGGCTTTCGTCTTCGTCCATGAAGGATCTCGAAAGCCCAAAATCAGCAAGTTTGGCTTGGAAATGTTCGTCCAACAATATATTTGCGGTTTTGACATCTCTATGAACAATTGGTGGTTTGCTTCCTTTGTGCAAATACTCCAATCCTAGTGTAACAAATTAATTTGAATTGAATTTTAAGTTTATCACATAAAACTAATGTTCTTGAGAGAAACGATAGGTTCATTAATCATTAGGCTTCACTAACCTTGTGCGGCCTCGACTGCTACTTTCAGCCTAGTTCCCCATCTTAGATTAGAGGTTCCATGCTTCCCTACGTATTTTAACTAGGATATTAGCTTATGATCAAGAGGGACATGTAATCATTGGATCAGCAATGGATTAAGATATGTGTAATTCAAATTTAGTTTACCAGACAAAACCTCTTTCAAATCTCCATTAGCCATGTACTGGTAGACAAGAGCCAATTCTTTCCCTTTCTCGCAGTATCCAACTAGACCTACCAAATTCTTATGATGAACTCTAAGAAGAATATCAACCTAACAAACCACAAAAGCACCAAAAGAATATTATTAAATATGTTGTTCATATTTAATGAAAAGTGGTAAAGACACTTGCATAAATGAAGATTTTAGGTTAACGAGCACCTCTGCCTTGAATTGCTTAAGCCCCTGACTGGAAACCTGGGAAACTACTTTAACAGCAACTGGTTCTGTACCATTTACATATCCATGATAAACCATACCGAAACCTCCTTTCCCAAGAATCCTTTCAAAGTTATTAGTCATTTCAGTAACTTCTGCGTAAGTAAACCTTTTCTTTTTCGTGATTCTCGGTGCCTCGGTTGATCTTGGGGTTCTACCATTCCCTACAACACAAAAGAATAATAAGATTGTCTGGTTTCTTATTTGGTAAAATGTATATATGAAAATTAATAAATTTGTTTTGAGTACCTATATTCTTTGATGATTTTTTCCTTTTGAAAACAAAATACATAATCAATGCAGTTGCAATAACAACTATTGAAGCAACTGATGCGATAACTGGTACAATTATACGCTTTTTGGGATGTTCGCTATCTCCAGATTTATTTACACACGGCCCTTCTGTGCAAAGAAGGTTAGTGTTGCCTTCAACGCTGTGGATTACAAATGGTATAGTATCCAGTATACAAAAAAGATTAAAGTATGATGATCAGAGGATGAAAATAATATGAGAAAAGTCTTACTTCAACTTCAATCCTTTCTTCTGTAAAAGCTTTGAAGGAAGTTGACCGCTAAGATTGTTTCCACTTAAGTTTCTGTTGAGGTAAAAAAGAGTGATATAATACAACTAGGGAATATAAGAATAGGAGAGTGCAAAATGACAATTTATATGTTTCATATTATCTAATGAAGGGACTTACATGATCAAGAGCGATTTCATGTTTGCTAGAAACTCAGGAACATCACCACTCAAGTCATTATTGGACAAGTCCCTAGCATTTAATTACAAAAAAAAAAACACATCCTTCACAACAACAAAAATGGTTACTTAATTTCAAGTATGTTTGATACTTACAACTCTTGTAGATTGGTTAGATTTTGAATGGCAGGTGTGATGATCCCAGTCAATCCACTTGAAGACAAGTTTCTGGTGATACATTCATAAATTTCAAATGTGATATATATATTTGTAAATAGAGAATTTTTTTTTAGCTTTTAGGGTGATTGCAAAATCTTACAAGAATGTGATTGTTGGTGGAGTGGAACTATCAGTATCACTGCAGTTCAGGCCAGCCCACAAGAACTGTCTGGGGACACATGGATCTCCTTGCCAACTGATTCTGCTCAATCCATAAGCAATTTGGATCTTCTTGATACCAATCACTGGCGTTACATAGTTTATGATATCAAGAATCAAACACAGCCAAAGGTAGAATTCATATGTATCCAAAATGTAGAATTTACACACCTTCATCTTGGTTGGTTTCTGATTGAGGAAACTCAACAACCGTATAAAGTTCAATATTGTTGATGAGAGGAGGAAGAGTTGATTTTTTTGTTTTCACTAGCTGCAAGAGGCAACTTCCTCCTTCACATCTCAAAGTCGATTCAGGTTTGCTGATCATAGTTACTATGCTTAAGCTTTTAGGACTAAAAGGGTCGGAAAAAGCTTCCCCATTTAGCGAAACATTGAACTCCCTGGTCTCATTAGCTAGCAACGTTTGAATTTCTGCAAAGTGGAGGTAAATGTGAAACCTTGTTGTAGAATCTTTCAACCTCCACGGAAATTCCAAAATCCCACTATCATTTACTAGGGTTGCAGCCGATGCCATTGCACCTTGCGGCGGATCATAACCATTAGAAGTTTTTACGTTGAGTGTTGTAGTTAATAGAGTCCACTCTTTAGCTAAGAATGGGAACCATCTACGGTCATAGGCATCATCAGGGTACCTGCCAAAATCTTATATTAGAAAAAACAAAGGAATAATGAAATTTTCAATCTTTCTTCATCTTGAAACTGTTCTTGTCCTATATGACATCTCTCTATCATGAAGTTTTACCAATATTCAATATCAAGATCCAACATAAACGTTTACTTACCGTAAAACAGGACCTGAATCATTAATATAACCTCTGAATAAGAGGTGCAAAGAGCTCCCAATGGCACTAACGTAAATATCGCTTCTCATTGGTCGTAGCTCCAAGGTTGATATCATCGGCGTAGTAGTTCCTGTTTTAACAAGACAGATCTGCAAAGAGTTTGATCTGGACATATGAATCATCTCTTCGAACTTACCACCTCCGGTTGCATTAAAATTCACCGTTGTCCACTTATTGGGGCCAAGAAACAGATCAAAGTTTGGGATACTATTAAGACCGTCGTAATTTCCATAGAAGAAAGATGCTCTAATCAAGTAATTTGTTCCCTGTGTGACCTTTAGGTTATAACAGTTCCGTTCTCCATCCGGAAAGTATCTCAGCGTTACAAACGCTTTTTCAAAGTTTCGCTCTGAATCCTTACTGACTCGACCGTTCTTTCCACTCTCGACGAAACTTGAGTCCGAAGTGAATATTAATCCAGTAGATGGATTGGTGTATGGAGACCCATCAGGTAGCAAACCACAATCCAAAGTGATGAATCCTAATCTCAAAAAAAAAGGAAATAAGAAAATAGATACTTCCCTTTTATAATTTCAGAATTTGAAAGTTTTTTTTATACCTTTTTGATCCTGTGCTTGAAGAACATGTATAAGAGCAAATGTGAAGATGAACACACACACAACTCCATGAAAATTCCTCTCCATTTTCTCTAGTTTTCGAAATTGACATTTTTTCAAGTTATGAAATATTAATCTGTGTCAGGTCATCAAGTGGACACTAAAGAAATACGTTAATTCAGGCTAAACCCATAAATTGTCAACTTCGTAATTGTTGCAACACCAACCAATATTTATAAGAACTCAGGTTTCACATATAACTCAAAATTTCCTAATCGCCTAATTGAACACAAAATTGTTTCTACCTCAGTAAAAAACTTTGGGTTTTCCATTGAGGAAACTTAGGTTACAAGTAACGGCCGCGTTTTAGAATTTTACCATCCGAGTGCGGTTTTAAACATTTTCTATAGATTTACTGGCTGATCTCGTTAAATGTAAAAATTTGTTCGGTTTTTTTGACCTTTTCCTTTTTTTAAAAAAGCAGCAGGTTGGGGATAGAAAATTATTCTGTCTTTTTCTAGCCGTATATGTTAAGTCAACTCCATCTCTTCATTTATAGTAGACCCTCGTATTTTTCATTTGCAGTACATGTAATGTGGATAACGTAAAGTTAATATGCGGCGTTATTAATTAAATATCTGAAGAACTTTTCAAGAAGACGTGCATGCAAGTTGCAGTACACAAACTTCCGATTATTCTGTTTTTTTTTTTTTGTTAAACAAAAATCTCGAAGTAATGATCGTTTAGTTGAATCTAAAGGCTTTCGTTAATTTTCTGTTTTGTTAGAGAAGCCAAAAAGGTTCCTAACACTTGACTTATACTGTATCTGTTTAGTCTCTAGATCCTCTGTTTAAAACAGAGTGATTGCTTTCCGATTTCTTCTGTTATATTCGTTTATTCTGATTTTTTTTTCTCTAAAACAGAATCTCTGTTCCTTTTTATTCAATCACATTGTCTGAAATGAGACCCTGAATATTCTTGATTCATTATTTCCTCGGATAGATTAGCAGTAAATAGTTCTTTTACCATTTTTTTTTCTTCCTAGTCCCACGTCTTTATAAGAAAATAAAGAGTACCATTGACTTGTCTAACAAGATTGTTGATACAAATCTTCAGGGAGACTTTGATCTGAATAAAATCTGAAAAGCTTTCAAGAGCTATGAAATTTAAAGAATTTCTAAACATGGAGATGGAACGAAAATTAGGAAGTGGTATGATGAGATACAACAAATAATTCTCAGATCTAGTCGCCCATGAATGAATGATAACTCACAAAACAGATTCATTGATGAAGGTCCTTTGTTTATCCAATGTGGATTTCTTTTTCTCTTACTTCATTTATGTGGTCTAGCGAGCCATAGGGTTGACTTCAGTACCAATGGTCATGGTTATGGAACCATTTGAGCCCATATTCCGACTAGCTCCTCCCCTAGATTTTTCAGATTTTAGACACTCATTTAGTTCGATAACGACTTGAGACATCGTCGATCTTCCCGCCGATGAAGGATTCAGACAAGACATTGCTAGCTCAATAGCTTTCCAAACAGAATCTGAGTGGTAATCTCCTTGTAGGCTTGGATCTGTAATGCCTCTAATATCTCCTTTAGTAACCATTAATCCAACCCATTCTCCTATGTGTGGCCTCTCACGACTTTGATCAATAACAAGCCGGTTTGTGATGATCTCCAACAAAACAACTCCAAAACTATACACATCACTTTTTTCGGTCAACCAGCCTGTTCGATAATATCTGCAAGAGGATATGTAAAATTAGGTCAAAGATTTTTTTAACATTCAAAGTAAAAACAAATGAAACTACACTGTTTAGTTTCATTGGCTTTTAACTAAAAACCAATTACCAATGATTGGATAGGTCTATGTTCTTTATATATTACTTAGGTCCCATCTTAATTTATGATGTGTGATCCTGATATTAAGCAGTATTATCACTTACTCTGGATCAAGGTAACCATGTGTTCCTGCCACACCTGTGGACAAATGAGTTTCGCCTTCGATTGGGAAGGATCTTGAAAGCCCAAAATCTGCAATTTTGGCCTGGAAATTCTCGTCCAATAATATATTTGCGGTCTTGACATCTCTATGAACAATTGGTGGTCTGCATCCTTTATGCAAGTACTCCAATCCTATAGTAACATATTCATTTTGGTCAAATTTTATCATATATAGTTAAAGTTTTTGAAAACCGTGAATGAGCTCATCAGTAGTCTTCACTAACCTTGTGCGGCATCAGCTGCTATTTTTAGTCTACTTTCCCACCTTAAAACAGAGCCACCGCGTTTCCCTGTGTTTTTTTACTAACACATTAGCTCATGATCTAGAAGAAAATTTTGTCTGATACACATTATATATATAACATAAATATGTATAAATTTTGTTTGCCTGCCAAAAGCTCTTTTAAATCTCCATTGGCCATGTATTCATAGACAAGTGCTAATTCCTCTCCTTCTTCGCAATATCCAACAAGGCTAACCAGATTCTTATGATGAACTCTTAGAAGAAGTTCAACCTAAAACGTCACAAAAGGAGAGTAAAATTACTAACCGCTTGTCTGTTTTCAAATATTGTTAGACCATGCATACCATAATTGAAGATTGTGGTATTATAAAGTACCTCTGCTTTGAATTGTTTATATCCATGTACTGAAGACTTAGAAAGTAGTTTAACAGCAACTGGTTCTGTACCGTTTACATATCCATGATAAACTATACCGAACCCTCCTTTCCCAAGAACCCTTTCAAAGTTATTTGTCATTTCAATAACCTCTGCGTATGTAAACGTTTTCTTTTTTATTATTCTTGGTGGCTCGGATGACCTTAAAACGCTACCATTTCCTGCAACACAAAAGATCATCTAGATTTTGTAGTTTTGATATGTGGTAATAATATTTATGTAGTTTATGAATCTTCCATGCATACCTTTATTCTTTGGTGACTTTTTCCTTATGAAAACAAAATACAGAACCAGTGCAGCTATAAGAACAGCCATGGAAGCAACTGATGCAATAATCGGTATCATTATACTCTTTTTACGGTGTCCACCTTCTCCAGGTTTATTTACACAGGGCCCTTCTTTGCAAATAAGATTAGGGTTGCCGTCAACTCTGTTAAAATAACATAATTTCAATTCATTTTATTGATTTAAAGTGCATGATAATCAACGTAGGATAAAATTCTTACTTTAAGTTTAGTCCTTTCTTTTGTAGAAGCTTTTGAGGAAGTTGGCCACTAAGATTGTTTCCACTCAAGTTTCTGTTAACGTAGGTAAAGAGATTATACAAGAAGAGGCTAAAAGACATCTCTTTTATCATATTTTATTGTAAGGGACTTACATGATCAAGAGCGAATTCATGTCGGCTAGAAACTCAGGCACAGCCCCGGTCAAGTTGTTATTTGACAAATCCCTAAAAAAGAAAACATTCATCAACAAAGAAGAAGGAAGCAGAAGACGTTGGCTTTAGTTAGGTATGCATGATACTTACAGTTCTTGTAAATGCGTTAGATTTTGAATGGCAGGCGCGATGATCCCTGTCAATCCACTTGAAGACAAGTTTCTAGCAATAGAGTTAAAATAATCTATTAACTTTCAAGTGTAAGATAAAAAAAAATGATTTAAGAACATTACATCAATTAAACCATCTTACAAGGAAGTGATTGTTGGTGGATTGGAACTATCAGTGTCGCTGCAGTTAAGACCAGCCCACAAGAAGTTCTTGGGGACACATGGATCTCCTTGCCAACTGATTCTACTCAGTCCATAAAAGTCTTGGACATTTTTGACAGCAACAACTGAAATTAAAAAGTCAATGAAATCAAGAATTTAAAGAGAGTAAATTTAGGTTTCATATGTATTAAAACGTGTACATTTATACGTACCATCATCTCCGTTTGTTTCTGCTTGTGGAAACTCCAAAACGCTATAAATTTCAACAGCATTGATGAGAGGAGGAAGAGTTGATTTTCCAGTTTTCACCAGCTGTAAAATACAAGTCCCTCCATTGCATATCTCTTGCGTTTTGGTGCTTGTTATAGTTTCTATGCTTAATTTTTTAGGACTATAAGGTCCATATACATCTTTACCATTCAATGCAACATTGAATTCCCTGGTATCATTAGCTAAGAGGGTTTCAATCTCTGCAAAGTGGAGATACAAGTGAAATTGTGTTGCTTCCTTCATTTTCCATGAAAACATGTTCCAAGTCTTATTATCATTTTCATAGGTTGCAGCCGATGCCATTGCAGCTTGCGGTGGATTGTAACCATTAGTAATGTTTACTCTGAGAGTTGTATTTAATGGCTTCCACTCCTTCTTTACAAATGAGAGCCACGAACGATCGTAGACATCATCAGGGTACCTGACAAAATCTTGTATTAGACATGATCTCTAGATGGTTTTTTTTGTCATAAAAAAGAAAGATTCAAAGTTTCAATCTTGTCACATCTTTTAACAAAGATTCCCTTTTGCAAAACGTTTTACGTACCGTAACAAGCGACCTGAATTGCTAAGATATACTCTCAATAAATGGTTTAAGGAGCTTCCATTGTCACTAATGTAAGTATCATTTCTCAATGGCCGTAACTCCAAGGTTGTTATCATCGGTGTAGTTGTTCCCGTCTTAACAAGACAGATCTGCAAAGAGCTTAACTTTGACACGTGAATCATTTCTCGGACCATAACGCCACCCGATGTATCCAAATCAACGGTTATCCACTTATTAGGACCAAGAAACAGATCAAAGGTTGGAAAAAGATTAAGACCGTCGTAATTTCCATATAAGAAGTAAGCTCTAATCAAGTACTTTGTGCCTTGTGTTACATTAAGGTTGTAACAGTTCCGTTCTCCATCCGGAAAATATCTCAGTGTCCCGTATGGCTCGCCAAAATCTTCAATCAAATCCTTTTGGATTCGGCCGTTCTTTCCACTTTTGATGAAAGTAGAATCCGAAATGAATGTTAATCCGGTAGTTTTATCGGTATATGGAGATTCTCCGGGTGATAGACCACAATCCAAAGATATGAATCCTAATAACACAAAAGAAAACAGAGGAATTATATGACGAGTTTTGATTCTATTATGAAATAAAATCTCAAAGAGTTTGACACGTTATACAATATTTCCAATGTTTACCTTTTTGAGCCTGAGCTTGAACAAGATGTATAGGAGCAAATGTGATAATGAACACGCATAAAAACCAATAACATTGCTTCTCCATTTTCTCTGATTCTTCAAGGAATTCAATATTGACATCTTTTCAAGTTCTGATATATTAGATTGTGGAGTGGTCAGCCTCTCAAGTGGACATTTATCAAATCCGTTTCTCTAGTCCAGAGAATATGATTTGATAACCCTGAAACTTTATAAATTTTGAAAAATTCAACCATAGTTTATAAAAATGTTAAAATATATGGAGAAAATAACTGTAATCTATTTCTGTGAATTTTCCCAAATTAAAAAGTACAGAGCAGTCTCTGAAAATGCCTCTTACAGGTTGGGGATAAGAAAGTTATTTTATGGTGTTGAGGGCCTTGAGGCCATCAAGTAAGACAAATCTATTTTCGTCAAATACATAGTTTTTATGAAATTCATCTTTGTTGAGAGAGTCTTAAAGGTAAAGTTTATGCATGGCCCGATTAGTTTAAGTCAACGACACCTATTAGTTATTAGACGTGCATCCAAATAGCAAACACTATTGGTATTATAAATCTTGTTATTTAGAGGATCCATAACTCAAATAGAAAGAATCGATGCCCAATACGAGGTCGTTTCATACGCACGAGCTATGTTATATTCAATGCAGTGTTTTCAAAGCGGTCTATGCGGCAGCTTAGACGGTTCTTAGACTGTGGCAATTTGATCTTGGGCGTTGGAATTATGCGTTTCGTGTTTGTTTTGGTGTATTTTTATAAAACATTTCATTACATATAAGTTTTGATTATAGGCTACAAAACTAAACAATTGTGGATGTGGCGAAAATTGCTCCCAATAAACTGATGCTTTAGACGCCACAAAAATATTAATAATTCAGGGGCATCAAATTTCAAAAATCGTTAGTGGTGTAATGGTTATGTAGGGGTATGGTAACTAGACAACCTGAGTTTGACGTTTGAGAATTGTGTTTTAATGATTTTTTTCCCTAAAAGACATGTGTTAATGGACTTAAATTTATAAAAAGTATATGTTGGTGGGCTCAAATTTATTTTTTGCTTTAGGCACAGAAACCTCACGGGCCGGCTTCTAGCAGATGAGTTTGTTAAGGTATACAGGGTGGTGAAAACACTTTATTTTGGCACGACAAATGGTCGCCTTTGGATCGATTGCTTGAGTTGATGGGGGTGAGAGGTTGTATTGATTTAGGCATCCATTTAAATGTCAGAGTGGCAGATGCGGTAAGGACACATAGAAGACTAGTTCACCGTGTTGAAACACTTAACAACATAAAAAATTAGCTTGAAGATGTTGTCTTATGAACGGGGTTGAGGGAAAATTATAAGCCACTGTTTAGCTCTTTCGAAACATGGAAATCAGTGAAAAATGTGCAGCCAATCAGACTTGGTATAAGGGAATATGGTTTCCCAAAGCCACTCCCAAATACTCAACCATAGCTTGGCTTTCGTCTATCTACCAGCGATTGTATTATGAGTTGGAATCGAGGCATTGATCTCTCTTGTGTTTTTTGTAAGCACTAGGTGGAGAGTATGAACCATCTCTTTTTTGAATGTCCATTCACTCTGGGAATTATGGGAAACTCTTGTTCAGAAGCTTTTGGGAACTAAGTTCAAATAAAAATGCGATGAAGTGATGGAGCTTATTGTAGATGACTCGTTTGACAAACCAATATGATTTCTTGTATGATACGTGTTTCAGATCACGATACATTCTGTCTAGCGCGAGAAGAATGGGAGGAGACACGATGAACCAAGTATGCCACCTCTCCGACTAATTTCAACTATCAACAAGGGTATTCGCAATCGAATAAAGACGATTTGAGAAGATGGGAATATCTTTCATGGAATTGTGGTTTGCTGTTTAGCTAGAAAAAAAACCGTTGCTATTTAGAAGTTGTATCAAAGGTTTTATTTGTTTAGTTTTGCTGTTTGACTAGAAGAAAAACCGTTGCTTCATTGTAAAAAAAAGGTTTTTTTTATTAGTTTAAATATTTTTGAAAAAAGAAAAAACTAATGTTGTGTGATGTAAATTAAACTATTTTTAAAGGTACCTTTTTGGTTGAGTTTAATACGATCATTAATTTGATAAAATGAATCGTTAATATTTTTGGATAAAATCGTTTCTTTATAAAATTAAAAATTTTTAGATTCTAAATTATTTTTAGTTCTTACAAATGATAGTTGATTAATGTTTAATTTTTTTATTTTGTTATATATGATAATGTAACTTGAGTGTTAAATCTTAATACTATTAAAAATAAAGTATAATTAAGAACATGTCCTTACCCTTATAACTACAATTACATATATTATCAATACTATTATAATTTTTTTAAAGAAGGTTAGTAAGGATAAAATTATATTAAAAAATTAAAATTCTAAAACAAAATTTTCGTTTTTTTTCAATCAAAACCAAATAAAACGGTAAATTTCGAAAAAAGACGCGGACCCTGGCGGTTTAAAATTCCGACCGTTCCCTTCAAATTGTTGCCGTTTGTTTTACCCATTTATAATGCCCGGATTCGTATAAAAGTTGAAGAGAAACGGATGGGCCTTTATGTATTAAACACAAATGGGCCATTTAATGCGTAAAAGTTAATAAAGGAAATTTGTAATACCGTTTCCAAGACTTGGCGAGAAAATAATGCAACATTCCAAAAAAAATTTTGCAAGAATTTAGGAAGAATAATTAACCGATTGTTTAATATTCCATTCCCCAAAATAAAACCTTAACCAAATTGTTTTTTCGTTTTCGTCTCCTCGCCGTCGAGTCTCGAAGGGTAAGGATCTTCTACCCCGTTTATTATGGTTTACGTTAAATTGTACAAGCATTGATTCGTGTCTGGCTTAGTTTCGTATGAAATCGAGAATCTTGTTTATAAATTAACCCAAATTTCAGTAGAAATTCGATGTTGTGATGACTCTTGAATCTAATTGATTCAATTTTGGGGAAATTGCAGAAACCCTCAGGGACAGTCGAAGAAAGATGATACAAATTATAAGAGGTATAGTTTTGTTCATATGATTATGATAAAGTAAAAACAGATTGAATCGAAACAGAGTTTGGATAAAAGGGATAAATGGATAAAATGTTCAAGGAAAACAAATTACCCAGTTCAAAACGAACCCAGAATCACAAGTTGATTCCAAATCGGTCAAGAACAAGTTCGTCACGGAAAAGCTAAGAACGACAACAAAATCTCGGAATGGGAAATAGAAAGATACTGTGCACACTCTTAAGCATCACATTTCCGTGCTGTTTGAATCGTCTCATCATGAGCGTCCACGTGTCACCATCTTCTCCGTTTATTCTTAATATGAAACTCTGCGTATTATATAATCTTCGACGCTGCGTTTAACTATATCAGATTAAGCTTCAGATTTGATTATTGAATTTAGAAAAAAATTTATTTTTTTTGTTTTGATGACTTTGATTGGAAAAAAAACTACTCAATGGAAAGCTTATTTCTTTCTCATCGGAGGAAGCCGACAGGAAAAAAATAACATTCATGGCCTATTATGTTTCTCTCTGAATTCTGGTAAGAAAATGGTTTTTACTTCTTTATTTAATTGTTATTGTTATTTCTCTGTGATGTCTTGCTTCTCTGAGTTCCTACCTTACTCGACTATTTACTTAGAGGTAGAAAATTTACTTAGAGGTAGAAAAGTTCAAGAAGTCACTTGGGATCAGCGTTTAGAATAGTTACAGATTGTAGATTTCATCTTAATTGATTTATGCTTTGTGTGTATACAAAGATCTTTTACCGTATCCTCTATTATTACTAACGATGCTGCTGAATTTCTCTATTTATTTATGCAGATTTACTTCTACCATCAAAACTTGGACATGAATTTATAGAAGAATGATATTTCCGATGAAGTAGAACAACAATTAACAGGTAAATGTCTAATCTTTAATCGTTTCTCACCATCAATCTTACATTTTTTGAAATCATGAAAAAAACCATTACTATCATGTATGTTCGTATCTCTTTATAGGCTCAACAAGTTAGTAAACTACCACTTGATTGGCTTGAGAATAGTGAAAAATTTCAGAAAATGTGCTCAAATATACCAAATTACAAGAAATTAAGTCTCGCTGGTCTTAAATTTCAGTAGATGTGCTTAATTCGATGGTTAAATTTTACATTAACTTTGTATTTCGTAGTGGCTGGAACTCCTTTTGATGGATTCAAGAAGAATGCATCATTTTGTTGATGCGGATAGTTCTTGCATCAGCTGGTGCAGTGCTTAGTACAGAGAACTTGGTTACGACCCAACTGTGAAAAGTAAGCCACACCGATCATTTCTTTCAAATTTAATATCCCTAGAAATCCTCATAAATCTCCATATTTTCATATATTTCGAAATATATCAAATCTGATTCTCATTTAGTACTAAATAAAATTTGCATAGCAAAACTGGATTATGTGCGAATATCCCTCAAAATTGGATTCTGCAGGTTCGATTTATTCTTGGAAGATTTTGGAAATAGAGTTCATAATGATGCTTTACTAATTTTCGAGAAGAGCTGAAGAAGGCAATGGTAAACCCTTTCCTTCTTGCTGTCTCTCCCTTTTCTTTCAAATGCTAATGAGTTTTTTTTTTTTTTTTAACGTCAAAGCTTTGTTCGCTGCGGAAGGTTGGTTAAAAGAAGAATCTATTAACCAGGTTAGTAAAATGTTTAAGTCATCATTAGTTTCATCAATTCGTAACCAGAAAACACTAAAAATTTCTTCCCTATGATCTTCATGACTGAATAATTTACAACAAAAACAAAAGAGAAGGTCTTTTGCTTTTGAGTAGACTAGCCATCGCCTGTCATGTTTCTCTCCATTGCTCATTTTTCTTGTATAAGATGAATGAGAGAATCACCTACAAATATTGTCTCTTGGAAAATTATAATCAACTGGTAATCTTGTTGAAAGACTTTTCTCAACAAAGAAATCTCTCATCCCTTTGCCAACTCTTCCCCAGTTCGCAAGATCATCAAGATCTTGGGTGTCTTTGTGTTTTATGTTCTCGGGTTCTTCTATATTCTCATCCTTATCAAAACTTTTATCTTGATCATTATCTACCTCATTCTCAACATCCTCAAAAGCACCAATACTATTGGGCCTGATTCAGACTTTTGTGTAAAGTGATACGTGGACTTTTTTGGGCTTAAAGTAGATGTACGCTTCCTCATCCCGAAGTTTAGGGTGGTAGTAATATATATTACCGTAAATCACAACATATTAAGAGTTTTATGCTTGGATGAAAATTCCGTCCGACACCGTTTCCACGGAAATCTGGTGAAAACGCGTGGAAACGCGACGAAAACGCGTTTCTTAAATTTTGTGATTTAAAAACGCAATGGAAACATCGTATCCGTTTTTGAAAACGCGACAGAAACACCGTTTTTCGTTTTTGAAAACGTCATCTCTTATTATTTTAAAAAATTTATGTTTTATTTTAAAATATAGTATATAATTTAAATTTGTAAGGACTTCATTGATAATTGTAGTTTGTTTTATTTCAAATTCTATTTATTTTACACTACACCAAAACAGAGATATAACGACTATACCTCTAGTCACAGAATAGTCGCTAATTATGAAGTTACGACTATTTGGCGACTAATAGGCGTAGTTGTATTTCCGCAGTCGCTAAATAAAATAGTCGCCATTTGGCGACTATTTGGCGATCAAAAGTGCTTAGTCTTTAAACAGTCGCTGACTAGTCACAAAACTTAGTGACTAATTAGCGTTTACAATTTTTTGAAATGGCGACTAATTGGAGATTATTCTGGAGTTCGAGATAAGTAACGGGTTATAGATTATGCGACTATGTAACGACTAATTGGTGACTAAGATGACGTCTATTTAGCGACTATTTTATGATTATGGTACAGACATGGTAAAGATTTAGCGACTATTCGAATACTAAGTTGTAACTAATTTAACGACTACGTAGCGACTATTTGTTTGATTTAGATACTAAAATGTAAAGACAATGATACTATTAGGCAACTATTTTCCTAAGTTTTTGCAACTAACTCATAATAGTTTTGTGACTAATTGGACACTAAAATTGGTAGTTTGTTTAGTTTGACAATGATACCATTTCCTAGTTATAATTACCAATTAGCAATGCAAAATCAAAAACATTAAACAAAAAAAAACATTCAAGTTCCACAATCAACAAACCCCAACTCAAATATTAAGGAGTTGGCCAAAAAAACAAAAAGTCACAGGTTAAGGTTTTGTACAAGCATATATGTTGTGATTTGAGAAGTAACCTAAGAACCAAATGGAGTTCAACGCTGAGCTGTTTGTGCAGGAGAGTCCAAGTTTGTTCCACCATCCTCTACTTGAGCCTGCTTAGAAATGAAATCCAAATAAGCAGGTTCATTTGCTCGCATAAACTTACTTACTCTTGTCATCTCCACAAGCATAGCCCTTTGCTCCTCCGCTATTCGAGCTTGCTCTGCTTCACGGGCTGCGAACTCTGCATCACGCTTCGCGTTGTAAGCAGCTTGCTCTGCGATTTGTTGTTGAGCTTCCTTGAGTTGCGCTTGCAGAGTCACAAAGTCAGAGCAATCTCCAGGATACTTGCGCTTGCCTACAACAGAGTCTCTAAGGCTTCCAAGTCCATAAAAATTGCCTTGTGAGTCTGCCTCTGTAGACTGTACAAGCTAAAGTCAGTAACATGTTTGAAAGGAAAGTGACATGAGAATAACTATTTGGATTGTGGTTTAAAATAATTACCTGTAGAAATATCTCGTTACACAGGTTTGGTGATAGGTCAGCAGGTGGTGAAACAATGTCTGAAGCATCTGAAATCTCTGCATGTAGCTCAGCCTTCTTCTCTTCCAGGCTCTTCACATAGGTCTTACTAATCCTCTCCGCCTTGAGATCGATGTATGTACCATCTTTTTGGGTATGTGCTTTGACAAAGACCTCACCCAGGGTAACCGGTCTGTCCAACTCCACTTCCTGCAAGTGTTACATAAAAAAACAAAAGGTTTATTAGAAACCAAATTCAAATTCTAATGTTATCCTTTAACAATACTATTAAAATTCAATATATTCTAAGGTAACAGAACATATCTACTATAAGCCAATGTACATACCATTTCTCGCTGGGTTTGGCGATAAGATTTGGGCCCTGTCACACGTCGGTGAGCTCCGAGACCTCCACGGTCAGACCTACGGCAGATGGAATAGGTTTCACTCCTACTCTTCTGCTCCTCAGTGTCCCAATGGGCCAGCATCGTTTTCCAGAGAGTTTCATTGATACATTTCGGTCGGTCTCCGCTGGTCCTAGCGTTGCTCACCATATTCTTTAACCGCTTCTGACAGATGGACTCGAAGAATTGCTGAACAAACCCTGTAATCAATGGATCCCAGGTGTGTATTTTCTACAATAGAGAGATAGTTGTTAGGTTGCTGATTAGAAGACAATGAAAACAATATGAGAGGATAAAGTATGGAAAACTTTACGGCGAACTCGAGAAACCATCTCTCTGCTATTTCCTGAGGCACGCATGACCAGTTGTAATACGGTTCATTGAAAGAACCTGTAAATATCCGAGTTATCGCTCGAACAAGTCTCTGTTTTTCGTCCCGATCAAACCTGCAAAAAATGTGACAGAGAATCAAATAAACAAACCAATTCAAAATAGTAAATCATATAGTGTTAGGCTAAAACTAAATCAAACATTTCATGGTTGTAACTAATTCATCTAAACAATTCAGAACATAACACTTAATAAAGACTCTATGTTTAAAATTTTAACAAACCAAAATCATTTATAAACACCAAAAAAACAAATCAAATACCTAAAGTAATTCTTAATTCCTAGAGTGAACATTAGAAAACAACTTCAAAGTCTTAAATATTAATCCAAATATCTGTGCAAAAGCCCTAAACAACACAGATTCATAACATTCTAATAGCAATATGGAAGAACGATTAAAGTAACTGCTTACCAAGTTGAATTTGGAGTATTTTCGTCGGGAGAGAGGAAAGGGACAAACTTATGTCTGTCTGGCACAGAGAGGAGAGCATTGAGGGCCCTTAGCGTGTCCGCCTTGAGATCCAGAATGACTAGCTCAGTTTCCTCTTCGTCGTCGAAGTTGTGGCCGTGTGAAGACGACTGACTTCGAGCTTGAGGGAGAGATGTAGACACTGGAGTCCTCGAGTTCTGCTGCAGTAGAGGCGTAGAACGACTAGTATTGTTGTGGCGTTGAGGGAGAGAAGACGGCGTCGCGAAAAGCTCATGTGGCGGTGGAAAATCGTGAAAATGGTTTGCTCCGGTCGATGGGATTGTGAAATTGTGGACAGGAGTTGTAGGCGTGTGAGGCGTCTCAGATTGTGGGTTTTCCGTCGCCGGCGTGATGTATTGTTCGGGTAAAACTGCCGGCGTTGTTCTGGAGGTGGTGGAACTGAGGCTCGACCGTTTGGATTTCGCGGCCGGTGCTGTCGAGGTGGTACCAGGGTGATTCGTCGCCTTTTGTTTCGAGGTGGTATCAGGGAGATTCGTCGCCGGTGTTTGTGAGGGGGTAACAACGAGGCTATTCGCCGTGGGCCTCTGAGAAAAATTCGGCACCGTCTTCGTCTTCTTCTTCTTAGGTCTAGGCATCGTCGAATCGGGGTTAATTTGAACAGAGACGAAGATGGAGAATTGGATTCAACGACAGAGAGAGATGGTGAAGAGAAATAGGTTATGGGAATTGGATTCGACAACTGAGAGAATTGGGATTAGAGGATGTAGGGTTTGTGATTCGATTTTGAATCGATGGGTTAGACGAGAAATGAGAAGAAATTTCCAGTTTTCTGGATCTAGGGTTTGTGAATCGAGAGGGAACGAAGGTGGAGAGAAATTAGGGTTCTTCTTTTTTCCCCAAATGAGGATTTGTTTCGACACTTAGCCAAAAAAAATTCACGTTTACGCGAAAATGAAATTTTGGGCTTGATTTTTGCCGGGAATTGAAAATTTTGGGCTCAAAATTGGGCTCTGGATTACCGGATTTTAATCGCCAAAATTGTTTGGAAATGGCGACTATGTAATGATTATTTGGCGACTATTTTGCGATTATTTGGCGACTAATTGGAGACTTAATTTAAGCATACTTATATTAACCATAAATTTGAAATAAGAAGTTTATACAACATTATATTAAACACTAAATTATGTAGGTTTGTGAAACTATTAGGGTTCTTCGGCCTCAACATCATCATCGGTGTAGATTACATCACATCCGAATTCATCTTCTTTTTCTGCATCTCCAACCTCAAAGTCCAAATCTAGCCATCCAACTTCTTGTACCAAATTATCGACTTCGAGATCTTCAATTGTCGTCATCAGTACATTATCATCAGTTTCTGTTTGTAAAAGTGTCGGTTCTTTCACGTCTAACCAGAAACGATTCCCCTCGGGATAACTTTTTGAACATTGAGCCACAAATGTTTTGGTTTCTTTGTGTAAGGGTACGGAATGTAACAAACTTGATCAGCTTGAGAACCTGTCCAATATCAGTAGATGTAGTAAGAAGTTAGACATATTGACACTATATAAATTGATATAGATCGGAAAGTATGTACAAAACGTACTTAATAGAAATGGTTCATTTTTTGTGTATCTTCTAGATGAATGAACATCTACGATGCCTGAATTTCCCCTCCTAGTGCCTCAAATAGGGTCGTACCATGTGCATTTGAAAACGGTAACTCTTAGATCTACCGTCCCGGCATACTGGAGTTCTATGATATTAGTTAACACTCCGTAGAAATCTATTTCAGCAGATGCATCTGTATAACTCTGACCTTTAACGGATACCCCATAGTTACATGTATTTCGGAACTCGCCGTGATTCTTTGTGTGAAACAAATAGCCTTTTGTAAAATACATAGGCCATGATTTGACCTTATTCACAGGTCCATCCACAATGTCCAGAACCCAAATGGGAAATTGTTTATAATCTTTCCAGTACATAACCTGCATGTATATATAAATCCATATATAATCACGTTGTTCTCGTTAGAGAAATGAATTTCAAATTAAATGTGTACTCACCCAATCTTTGAGTCATTCATGGTATTCTTCAGCTCCTCTCTCGTTGAGCTCTTTCTCAGGAAGTCCTGGGTATTTTATAGAGAGAGACTGTTCGAACAAGTTAGAATAGACCAACACAAGTATCAGTAACATAATAAAGCGTAAAGTTATATAGTATCAACAAATAATACCTCTCTATTTGCTCAAAATATTCACAATTCCTCAAAACATACGTATGTGCGCATAAAAGTTCTTTACGTGACATCCACACTTCATGCATTTCCCCACTTGGACGACCTACTTCTGTAAAAATATCAGGAACTCCATCGACATGATATTGGGGGACTTCACCTTCGTCGTATCTTGTAAATCTGACCGATGAGTGAAAATTAGTATACTAAATAAAGGAAACATGACTCTATATATGACAAAATGTTATTATTTTATCGAATACCTTGATTTGGTTTTTACATTCGCTGGAAAATAGTGTTAGGTGAAATAACCAATCCCGTCAAGGAGATATGATTGAACAATTGATCCTGATACATATCTTGAGTTCTTTGCTTTACCTTTCAACTTTTTGAAAAATCTTTCAAAAGGATACATCCATCTATACTGCACAGGGCCTCCTAATTCAGCTTCATAGGGGAGATGTATATGTAGGTGTTCCATCACATCGAAAAATGATGGTGGGAAGATCTTTTCCAAATTGCATAGTATTATAACTATGTTCTGTTTTAGGATTCGTACACGACTTTTATGCAAAGTCCGCGAACACAAGTCCCTAAAAAAGGCTCCAATCCCTGCAATTTATATGTAAGTAAGTAAAAATCAGTAGGTTACTACTATCAATGAAAATATAGAAAACTATTTTAATTAGTACCTGCCAACGCCAGGTGGACATTCCGGGGTAAGAGTTCTGCAAAGATAAAAGGAAGTAGCCGCTCCATAAAAACATGGCAATCATGACTCTTCAAGCCGGGAAATTTTTTATTATCCATATCAGCACAAGTAGCTAGGTTTGCTGGATAACCATCTGGGAATTTCATCGAATGTTTCACACATTCTAGTAAACTTGTTCTGCCAGCATCTGTCAATGAGTAAGCCGGGAAAGGAGCTCTACCACTATTTTTGTCAACATGTAAGTGTGGCCGATAACATAAAGCTTTTTTATCCTTTCTTGACGGGATAGTGTCTTTTGATCTACCCGGCACACGCATAAGAGTATTCATGATGTTTTCAAAAAAATTCTTCTCTGTATGCATCAAATCAAGATTATGTCGAAGAATGAGGTCCCTCCAATAAGGCAGCTCCCAGAATATGCTTTCTTTGTGCCAGTTATGGTCCTTCCCAAAGCGAGGCTTCTTTGTGTCGTGTCCGTTTCCACCCACATCTTTAGTTTTGGGTGGGTTTATGCGACGGATACGGTTATAAATTTGCTCACCGCTCAGAGATGCAGTTGGGTCGTCTTGCATAGCGTCTTTGTTCTTCAAGAAGTCTCTTTTATTCCTTCTCATTGGGTGATCGTAAGGAAGGAATCTCCGATGACAATCGAACCAACAAACCTTTCTTCCATGCTTCAAATAAAAAGAATGAGTATCTTCCATGCAAATGGGACATGCCAATTTCCCATGGGTACTCCATCCTGATAACATGCTATACGCCGGAAAGTCGCTTATCGTCCAAAGTAGCACGGCTCTCAGATTAAAACTTTGATTCAAGGACACATCAAATGCATCAATTCCAATCCACCACAACTCTTTCAACTCATCTATAAGAGGACGAAGGAAGATGTCAAGACTACCCCGTGGATGATTTGGCCCAGAATTCATAATTGTGAGAAACATGTACTCTTCACTCATGCACATACCAGGGGGCAAATTATATGGAGTCAAGATCACATGCCACAACGAATGGTTACGAGACATGCCAAAAGGATTGAATCCATCAGTACATACCCCAAGGTACACATTTCGGGGTTCCTCGGCGAAACTGGTATGTTGAGCTTGAAAATATTTCCACTCAGCCGCATCCGACGGATGAGACATCTCATCATCATTATTGGCTTCATGCTCGGCATGCCATCTCATAGCCGCTGCAGTCTTCTCGCTCTGATACATTCTCTTCAATCTGTCACCAATAAGGAGATACCACATACGACTATATGGTATGTTAGTTCTACTATTCTTCTCTTTAGGCTTCCATCTTGGATGATCACAATACAAAAACTTATCTTCCCTTTCATCCTCTTTCCAGTAGATCATACAATTCTGGATACAAACATCAATTTTAATAGATGGGAGGCCTAAATTGCGCATCAACTTTTTGGTCTCGTAATTTGAACTGGTTATCTTATTTCCTACTGGTAGAAACTCGGTCATCATATCGCAAATCGAATCCACACACCTTTCACTGGCATTATAATCTACCTTATGTTGTAAAACCCGAGCAGCTAATGATAACTGTGACTGACCTTCACGACAACTATCATACAATGGATTATTCGCTCCTTCTAACAAATCATAGAATTTTTTTGAATGATTTCGTACCGGATCATCCTGATAATTACCATCCTAATGGTAACTATCAAAATTCATGTTATCACAAAACGCATCATTCACCATATGGATCTTCTACTACATTTCCCACATATTGGGGATCAACATAACTCGTTCCTAAATTCAAGTCTAGTTCTTCTCCATGGTTATACCAAACATAGTAATCCGGCATAAATTCGTAGCTAAACAGATGACTCCATATTTTTGAACCCGCTAAGAAATTTCCGTTCTTGGATACACTACAAGGACAGTTGAACTTACCTCCATTACTCTGTGCTAGGAGTTGGCTACCAGCAAATTGCATGAATTGGTCCAACCCCAATCTAAACTCCTCCGAAAAAATTCCCCGTGGCATCATCAATCCGATTATACATCCAATCCCGATAATTATTAGAATTGAACCTTCCAGCCAATCTTCCACACTTACTGGTCGAGTTCTATTTTTAAAGATAAGAAAGGAGGAATAAGTTATGGTGAATGACAAGAAGAAAGCCTAAAACTTTCTTTATATAGAAAATTTCGTGACTATTAAGCAACCAAAAGGCTACTAAAACAAATAGTCGCCTTAAATCGGTACATTTACCGGAAATCGATTAACACGTGCTTCTCTACCGGTTTTTTACGACTACAAGGTGACTAACTTGAGACCCGCCGCTAGAGTCACCTAATAGTCGTTATTTTAGCGACTAATTAGCGACTACTCTTCCCGGAATACCTTATAGTCGTAAAGTAGTCGTCAATTAGCTACCATTTTAGCGACTATGTGTTTTAGTCCCTATTTTGCGACCATTCAAGGACTTTACTGTTTTAGTCGCAGACTAGTAGTCAATTAGTCGCTAAATAGTCGCCAGATTTAGCGACTATTATTTTAGTCGCATCCTGTAGTCGCCAAAACGCTGTTTTGGCGTAGTGTTAGTTTGTGTTGTTCCAAATTCTATTTATTTTGAGTTTGTGCTGTTCCAAACTTTATTTATTTGAGTTTAGCGATGTTCCCTACTAAATTTGAGTTTAAAATACCCAATAAATTCAACACTAAATTTGAGTTTGTATTATTCCAAATTCTATTTATTTTTAAACTTATGTTATTTTAAATATTATGGTCAACTTTGATTTTTATTTATGCTTCATGTTACATTATATATTTTTATTAGACTTATAAATAAATATATAAATGTATATTTCAAATATATATATATATATATATATATATAAATAAGCGTTTCCAAAACATTTCGCTTCCTAAACTTTTTTTTAAAAATCGTTTCCGCGTTTCCAGACGTTTCGTTTAGTTTCCGCGTATGCGTTTCCGTTTCTATGCAGGTTCTATGTTCAATATTTTTTGGCAATGATATTTTTTTTTCAAGTCATCTAAAAGTCTATTATCAGAAAGAAGATGTAAAAGCTCATCAAAATTTGTTTGGAGCTAAAAGGTCAGGTCGAGAAAGAAAATAGTCTTTGGTTGGATGTAAGATGGAGAAAACAAATACTTTGAACTTGTATTCACAATTATTAATCGCAGAAGTTCATTGCCACACACAGAGTTGAGAAATATATTGAAGATACACAGAGTTTTGTAAATAAAAATGTTGTAAAAAAATGCACACCATACGACTGAAGAATATTCATGAACTCTACCTAGCCGTGGGATTTGCTTCAGTGCCAAAGGCGATGCTCACTTCTACGGAACTCTGCGAATCCATCTCTTGACTCTCTCCTCCCCTCGAGTTTTCTAATTCCAAACACTCGTTTAGTTCCGAAACAACTTGAGTCATTGTTGGTCTTTGTGTCGAAGAAGGATTTAGACACGACATTGATAGTTCTAGAGCTTTCCAAACTGAACCAGATTCATAATCTCCACGAAGACTTGGATCCGTAATGCTTTTTATGTCACCTTTCGTAAGCATTTGTGCTACCCAGTCTGCTATATGTCGTTTTTCACGGTTTTGGTCAATTACAGCTTGATTTGTAATGATCTCCAATAGTACAATCCCAAAACTATAGACATCACTTTTTTCTGTTAACCAATTTGTTCGGTAATATCTGTAAGACGGGTTATCAAAGTCAAGTAAACATTAGAGACGGAAGAGAATATGCAAAACACATCATGATAGTTAAGTTGCAATACTTACTCTGGATCCAGGTACCAACAATGCCAGCTTTCCAAACGACATTGATTGTTGCTGTAAGATTATAGGTATGCCAACTAAATTCTTATGATGAACTCTAATAAGAAGTTCCACCTAACAAACAACACAGTACATAATCAAATCAATATTGAGAAGTCTTAATCTTAGTAAACGATTATCTACTCATGAATATGTATCATTAAAAGTCTATTGAAAGTTGTGATATATAAGATTACCTCAGCTTTGAATTGTTTATATCCTTGAGATGACGAATGTGACAGCATTTTAACAGCGACTTCTTCAGTGCCATTCACACAACCATAATAGACGATTCCAAATCCTCCTTTTCCAAGGATTCTCTGGAAGTTATTCGTCATGGTCATGACTTCTAAGTAAGTAAACTGTTTACTCTTTGTCATCATTTTCGGTTTAGGCAATATACCATCCGTGGGTAGCATAAATGATTTTGGCTCTAAGGTTGTGCGGCAAAAATTCCATGAGACTCTGTAAGTTTATTGTATGCATATGGTAAAATCGTACTCAACTAATGAATTTATCGTGAATACCTTCACCACTTGATGGTTTTTTCTTTTTCTTCAGAACAAAATATAGAATTAATGCAGCTACAAGGACAACCACAGAAGCGATTGAAGCGATGATAGGTACTAAAACGTTCTTTATCTTGAATCCACCTTCTCTAGGTCCAGTTACACATGGTCGTCCATCCGTACAAAAAAGCTTTGGATTTCCTTCAATACTATTGATTTAAAGTATTGTTAAAAATGTTGTTGATGAACATATATATGATAGCCATCAAACAAGTATACAATGAGAAATCTTACTTCAGCTTTAATCTTTTCTTCTCTAAGAGTCTTTGGGGGATAGAGCCATTAAGATTGTTCCCACTTAAGTTTCTATTAAGATAGACAAAAAGATAACAAAATAAGCAAACAATTTACAGAGAGAACTAACATTCACCAATTCTCTGGTGTCTCATCAGTAACTTACATGACTAGAAGTGATTTCATGTCTGCTAAGAACTCGGGCACACCCCCAGTCAAGTCATTATTGGACAAGTCCCTAGAATTTGAATAATGAAAAAGAAAACAATATTCTGATATCTTGTTTATGGAGACAAATTAACATTACATGGTTTTACTCGGGTGTGTAGAATACTTACAATTCTTGTAGATGGTTCAAATTCTTAATGGCAAGTGTGATGGTCCCAGTCAATTCACTTGAAGATAGATTTCTAGTGTTGACAAAATTATGAATATGTTCAAGTGTAGGAAGATAATTAATAAATAAAATGGTTAAACCATTATCTTACAGGGAAGTGATTATTGGCGGCACATAATTGTCGGAGTCGAAGCATTTTAGACCATCCCATAAGAACTGTTTAGGGACGCATGGGTCCCCTTGCCAACTGATTCTAGTCAAGCCATAAGTAGACTGGATGTTCTTGATAGTGGCCACTGATCAAATTATAGATTTTGATGACAAAATCATTAATCAACACATTAACATAAGGATATAATTAATGTAAGACAAAGACAGAGATCAACGTACCATCTTCTCCATTTGTTTCTAGCTGCGAGACATCCATCACCGTGAAAATCTCAACCGCGTTAATTAGAGGTGGAAGAGTTGAACTATCGAATTTATACAACTGCAAAGTACATTCCCCATCGCATATCCATGGAGCTTTATCATGTTTAGTTTCGGTAGTGAATGGTTTAGGACTATAAGCTTTAGATTCGTCTACTGAATTCTGCAGCCAAATAGAAAATATTCTGGTATCGTTGGCCTTTAGAGTTTGAATCTCCGCAAAGTGCACGTAGGTATAATATTGTGTAGTAGGAGACTCTTCATTCCATGTCAGTTTCCAGTTAAGGCTAGCGTTTAGGGGTGTTGCTGCCGTTGCCATTACACCTTGTGGTATTAGAAGTATTTATATGGAGATCTGTAGTTAGTAGTCTCCACTCTGGGCTGCTGGCCCTTAACCATTCACGATCATAGATATCATCTGGGTGCCTGAAGCAATCTTGTATTAGAAAACATTACTACAAGATGTATGTTTTTTCTGGTACCTGTAGATTAATATTCGTAGTGTAGACTAAGTATTGATCATTACCTTATAGAACCCCCCGCGCTGAAATGGAGTCGAATAAAGGACTTGAGCGAGCCGCTTTTAATAGCATACAAATCATTCTTTAATGGCCGTACCTCCAATGCATTTATAATAGGTATACCTGTTCCTGTCTTTACAAGACAAACCTGCAATGAGTTAGATTTCATCACGTGTATTATCTCCTCCTTTATAGTTTTAGTTTCTTCAGTATTATTTACTGTTGCCCACTTATGCGGACCGAGGTAAAGATCAAAGATGGGGGAAAGATGAAGACCATCGTAGTTCCCATAAAAGAATGTAGCCTTGATCAGATAGTTTGTGCCTTTTGTTACATTCAGATTGTAGCAGTTTCGAATTCCGTCTGGAAAATATCTCAGGGTATCAACTGGATCGTTTCCCAAGGAAAAGTAATCACTGACTTTACCAATTTTCCCACTCTGGACATAACCGTCATCTGATGTGTATGTCAATATGGTCGGTGGGTCATAAGGAGGGTCGTTGGGTGAAATGCCGCAGTCCAAATTGATGAATCCTATAGTAAGAAATGGATATGTGCGTGACTAAAATTAAAACTCAAAATCAAAATATGATGTACATATCTAGATAGGTCGTATATATATAGAATAAAAACAATAGATCGGTACCTACCAGTTTGACCCTGGGCTTGAACAAGTGTAAGGACAGAAATCACAAAAAACACACAATGTCTCTCCATCTGTTCCTTACTAATTTCCGTAAGGAAAACTTCAGATTTAACAAGCGGAAGCGAGGATTGAATTTATGATATCAATAATATGCATTATGCATATGACACGAGCCACATCTCAAAATGAAAATTTAAATAAAACTAACTAAAAATAAAGTTTTGTCCACCTTGTTCTATAAATCTTTAAATATAAGACAATTGGTATAGAGTAGACCACTGAGTAATTCAACTCCGACAACTTCATCCTTCCAAAGCCATCACACGTTGTGGTTGCCATCAAAACTAAAGTAAACAAACAATAGGGGTCGGCAACACGTACCAAATCAAACAATGATGATTAGTTCTGTTCTTAAGCTAAAATATTTAATTATGGGGTTGACTAGCATATGCTGATTCTGTTAATCTGCATTTAAACTGGTTAATCAATAATCGACAATCTTAGAATAGCTTTATCCGTGAGTTGTGTCATCTTGCGAAGTAATAAGTTGAGCTCTATGCCTCCTTTCATTCCTTGCTCTTCAAAGGTGATAAATGGTGGCTTGAAACAAGTACCTTAGCGTGTAAACTTCCAAGTGGGACCTGTTAGGACTAGAGGGCGAGAATAAAATCGTCTTCCATTTCGTAGAGAAGTCAGTGTATAATAGCCCGATGGCAAGATTAGTCCAAACCTGTGTAGAGTACGGACACGTGAAATAAATGTGATTTCGTGTCTCCATATGTTGACGACATATAATACAATCAATAGAACTTTGTGCATTACAATTTGCATTTGATCACCAGTAGGCCTCTTATTTTGAATAGCAACCCACGCGTGAAATACAAATTTTGGAGTATTGCGGCTGAACCAAATGTCCTTACCCCTTGGGACCGGAGGCTTTCGCAAACAAATCTGCTCCCGTGTCCATTTTGTGACAAAATTTAGCTTGAAAGTGTCTTGTTTCAGTTTAACGCAGCATCTTCTTTGTCATCTGCCTTGTTACTTCGGACTAGAGCAAGATCATCTTCTATTTTGTTCAACACCTCCACTCAATGTCATCTCCGCTGACGAGAAGAGAGAGCTTGATGAACCGTATCATTAGCACCAATACTCATATCAATTCGACCAAGATCACCAGTTATATTGATTAAAATTCCCATAGATGATCATCGATCAAACCCAAAGGAAGTCGATTTGCCATTATGGACCTGAAACTTTATAAAATCAGTAGCTCGATTTCTCATCTTGATCATTTGCTTCCACATCTAAGAACCTGAAAAATAGCTAGATGGGGATGCAATCGACCACAAATAAGCTCCATGTAGGTAATGATAATGGATCCATCTACTCCACATAGAGTCCTTTATCGCTAGAACTCGCCATAACAAATTTAACGTAAAACCTTCATTAGCTTCCCTGATACATTTTAATCCAAGACCCCTCCACTTTAGGAAAACAAACATCCCTCCATGCCACTTTAACCTTCCTAGGGTTGAGACTAAGACCTGAGCAAAGGAAAGCATAGCAAATGCTCTTTATTTCCTGAATACAACCACTCGGTAATTTTAAGCTAAAATCCAGAAATTTATCAAGCTAGATACAACCGACAAAAATAGCTGTAACCGGCCAGAAAATGAGAGAAAATGATTTGTCTATGAGCCTATCACATTCATGATTTTGTCGATAAGAGGAGCAAAATCACCAACTGTCATCTTTCTCGCAAGTAATGGTAAACCAATATACCTTACCGGAAGAGACCCAAAAGCAAAAGGGAGACGTACTTCAACAGCCGATCTAGATTGCTGCGAAACTCCTTCCAAATAAACAAGTTACTTCCCCAGATATTGAGTCCTGAAACCTTAGCAAAGTGATTAAAAACCTCGATAATTCCCTCCATAGATCTCATACTACCATCCGTAAACACCATCATATCATCCACAAAACATTAGTGTGTAAGGACAAGATTAGAACAATAAGGATGATAAGCATACAACCTTTGGATTGCTGCTCTATCTAGCAATTTTGAGAGGACATTCATGCAAATAAGAAAGATATAAACAGATAGAGAGCACCCTTGTCTCAAGCCACGTTTGCTACCACAATATCCCGCAAGCTCGCCATTACCTGAACATAAAAAGATGCAGAATAGACACATAATCCACTGGATAAAGAATGCATGAAAACCCAAAGCGTCCATCGTCATAAACAAAAAAATTCCATTAAACCGAATCAAAAGCCTTGGAGATATCGATTTTCATAGCTTATCGAGAAGAGATATCGTCCTTGTGGTAATATTGAACAAGCTCAGAAGCAAGTATAATATTCTCAATAAGAATCCGATCTTTGATGAAAGCAGACTGATTTGGAGTGATAAATCAAGGTAGAACATGCTTTAATCGGGTGGAAATGATCTTCCAAATAACCTTATACAAAACATTACAACATGAAATCGGCCTATCATCCGTCATCTCCTTTGCCTCATTCTTTTTAGGGATTAAAGCTAAGATTTTTGAGTTTACTCCTTTGGGCAAAAACCCGGTCGAGAAAAACGATTGGGTGCTCACAAAAAAATATTTCCAAACAATTTTCTATGGCACTTTTTAAAATTCCGCTGTGTACCCATCAGGGCCGGGCGATTTGCTACCTGCCATTGAGCACAGCACGTTGTAATTTTTTTTTCCAGTTACCTCACAAATTAACATAGCAAATTTATCCTCCAAACATCGAAATTTTAAAAGATCAGCGAGTTCATCCTTCCCCATAGGAACAATATCGGATGGGATAAGGTTTAAAAAATTATCAAAATAGCCAGGTGCCTCTTGCTTGATCTCCTCTAGTTCTTTGATAAGACTTCCATTTGAATTTTGTAACTCGTGGATGCCATTTCTAGCTTCCCCAACCTTAACGGCACGATGAAAGATTTTTGTACAGTGATCTCCAACATTCAGCCAATGTAATTTCGACTTCTGTTTGTGAACCCCTCCTCCAAACTAAAACCATGTTTTCCCACTGAGCCGAGCAGCATTTTCTTCCCTTATATTCTCAACAGAAGGAAGATTCAAAGTAATTTCTTGCTTTATACAGCTCCTCATAACTATCCTTTACCTTCCTCCATAAGTCACCCAAGCTCTTCTCTGAGAGTTGTCTTATAATCGGTTTAAGATCCTTCAACTTCTTAGAGAATCTAAATAAAGCTGAGGTTGAGATAAACAAAGGTGTTGTATGGTTCTAGTAATCCTAAATCGCTGGAAGTAACTGTGGTAGAGAGGTAACCACATTTTCAAACTTGAAAGGACATTTCTTAAAAGTATTACTCGCGGATTTAATATAGAACCAACATCGAAGGTGATCGGAACAGCCACCAGCCTCGAAAACGCAATAGGACTGTGAAAGTTCTTGCAGTCAACAATCATTTATGAGCACTCGATCTAAATTTTGACAAATCAGACCATTTACGCGCTTGTTACACCAAGTAAACAACGGTCCACGAAAACTCATATCTGTGAGACAACAATCCACAATCATGGGCTACTTCCTAAAAATAATGCATGCCATAACCAATATGAGAGCTAGGACCTTTATTAGATCTTTATTCCAAAGATAGAATCTCATTAAATTACCCATCACCGCCCATAGGACGAAAGATGCTCGAATTGTAGTGATTTTTCAAATCTCTCCAAAACTCTTTCCGGCCCTCATCATCATTTGTTGCGTACAAAAACGAGACAGGAAACTCATTCTCGTCATGATGCAGCTTAACTAAAAATGTAATAACTTGACCACTCTTGTAAAACATGATTAATTCGCACAATATCCTTCCAAACAACCCAAATCCGACCCATCCTTTGATGTTTGTAATTGTTCATAACCGACCATCTTGGGAACACTATAGACATAATCAGTGGCTCCTTTTGCTCCTTAACTCGAGTTTCCAACACTGCACCAAACTCAAATTTATCATCTACTCACAATTTCATTACAACATCATGTTTACTTTACTAGTTTAGACCTCTAATATTCCCAAAAAAACCCCAATCATTAAGGATGATGATTTTTGGACTTATTAGTCTTCTTTTTCTTCTTTTAACTCGAATTCAAAGGAGAAAAATTCGATGCAGCCAGACTTGATACAAGATAGTGCGATGCATTCTTGATCACTTTATGAGAAGACTTTGAAGTCTTGGGAAGAGAGACACGCTCAACCAACTGCTCCTTTCCCCCCTTTCTTCTTCTTTTTAGCCTTACCACCCGATTCCACCACAACATTCTCGTGGAGTAGAGAATCAGCTACTCTCGAAGATTCAGCATCTTCACACACAATCTCCTCATCAGCAGCATCAAAATCATCATCTGCATCACCCAGATTTGATAACGAGGCAGAGATCGAAGGAGAACCAATGGGTGCATCATCTATCTCCCTTGCTATATGCTTAGTCACTTTACTTGAAGAGACCAAAAATCCATTCATTTGTTGGTTTTGTCGATACACTCTTAGTAAAGACTAGGAGAGCTTGACACCACCAACTCCTTCTATGGTGTTAGCTTTGGTGCATTACCAGAGCCAACCACACCAATTTCATCGTCGTTCAAAAGGCTTTTAATACCCAATTTCTCAATTGAACTTTTACACCCAACTCTTTTTGCAATGGTAGCGTCTTGCCATCACTACTACCACCATTAACATTTAGTGTAGCAACAAGCTTCGAAAATTTCAAATTTTCCGACTTCTCCATTGTGCTATTACTAGAAACCTCTCCCAACTTCTTCGGAGAATTTCCAGTAGCATCAGGCCGAAGGACCTAAAATAAACTAGGTACCGCTAGAAAATCCTTAGCTTCATGACCCAATTTGTTACACGAAATGCAGCGAGACGGAAGCCTTTTTAAATGAAATCATAAGTAGATAAAGCCGACCTAAACACTAATAATGTTGAATGTAGTGTGATAAACTAGTAGTGAACTCGCCGGCTCCAGGGCCGAATCAATGTCCTTCTTGCCGAGCTTATGCTCTTTGGTGGCAGAATCAAGGTCGTTGGAAGATGATAAACGTCGTGCTTCAATGATTGTGCAAGCCTATGTAGATGAGTTCCTTTGTTTGTCCATTATGTGACAAAACAAGCTCAGAATGCGCACTTGTTTCCCTTGATGTTATGTATTCTCCGAGACGTCGGAAATTTGACATTGTACTACAAGAAAACGTGGCTGTTTCCAACAGATCAATTTCCAACGAAAATATCCGTTAGAAAATTTTCCAACGGATTTCCAACGGATTACCCACATAATTAAATTTGGTTGGAATTCCGTTGGAAATTTTCAACAGATATGTCCGTTGAAAAATCCGTAGGAAATTTCCAACGGAATTCCAACGAATATATCAGTTAGAAATTTCCAACAGATTTCCGACGGAATACCAACAGTCGATTTCCAACGGATCCTATTTCCAACGGACATCCGTTGGAAAATTCTCCCTATATAAGAAATCCGAGAATTTTCCTCATTTGCATAAGCTCTCTCTTTCTTTTCTAAACTCCGGAAAGAATTTCCCATCGACGTCGAACCGAGAAACCGACGTCGGTTTCCGAATTAATTAAAATTAAAAAATTGAATTAAATAAAATTAAAAAGTTCAAATCAACAAAAATTAAAAAAAAATTGAATTAACAAAAATTTTTAAAAATCGAATTAATAAAAATTAATAGAAAAAATCCGCTGGAAATTTCCAACTGAAGATCCACAGAATTTTCGTTGGAAATTTCCAACGGATTTCCAACGGATCAAATTAGTTGGAAATCCGTTGGAAATTTTCAACCGATCAAATTCGTTGGAAAATCCGTTGGAAATCCCCCTATACCAACGGATTTTGCAGTTGGTAAAGCCCATGTTTTCTTGTAGTGTTGGTGATATGTCAAGGGGATGGCCTTCAAGTAATATATCCATGGTGTTTCCATTATGGCGTTGTAGATCGCCGGCTTATCAATAACCATAGAATTTGACCTGTTTCGTGATTCCTCCCACATGTACTCGAAGCTTGATGGTGCTGATTATTATTGTGGAATCTCCAATCCAGTAGGTAAGAGTCCTAGTGTTGTGTTTGATTTGTTCTAGGTCGATGTTCATCTTCTTCGTAGTGGTTTTCGAAATTATATATATCGAGCCGCTAAAGTCAATCAAGATACGAGCTACCTCGCGCTCCCCATTCTCTAGTTCGATCACTAGCAGGTTGTTCTGGGGAGCATCCAAGTCACTAGTGTCATCATCCAGTTTGGTGGTTGTGTTCACCCATTTAGATGTTGAGATAGTCTTCGTTTGTACTTCTTGATCGATCATTCTAAATCATTGTAGTTTATAAGGCCCCTCATGATCATGTCAACAAGACTCCAAACTTGGTTGTTACTGTCAGCGTCATCGAGATCTCCCCAGCGTGGTTCTAAGTCTGATTAAATGTGTTGCGTATTCTCGTTCTGCCATTCATCATTGGTACGACATTGGGTTCCCTCACCAGAAGGTCGCCTCTGCTTGTCATCAGTGTTAGCCCGGTTCTGAGTTTCTAGTGCGACGTAGATTGAATCCAATTTCTCCTTGTATTTTTTCCAAAAAGAGTTCCTCCGGCTGCTAACACTTGCCAAGGGTGTGGTCGGTGTGATGAAGACATCAGATCAAGATCAGATCCCACGGCTAGTTTTATGATTTTAAACATTTTCGCTTTCGATTATTTTTAAAATTCTTAGTTAACTTACTTCGTTCTAAGTTTTTAGGACGTTGGGAATAAGAACTAAAACTTAGAACGTTGGGAATAAGAACTATATAAACTCTCTTTGTAGTTCGTTTTTATCGATGCTTTTGTGCATGAAAGAGCCCTTATTCATAACGTCCAAGACTAAAAATGGATTAAATTAACTAAGAATTTCAAAAGAAATTGAAAGCTAAAAATGTTCATAATTAGAAACCTAGACATGGCAGATGCAACAAGTGAAGTAAAATGGTTATGTGCCTTACTTCGGTTCTTAGGAATCAAACAAGGTGATGTTCCTCTTAATTCTAATAGTAAATAAGCTTTGAATTTGGAACCCATCATATTGAGATTAATATTCACTTCGTAAGAGATGCATCACGTGATGGTCTTATTATTCCAGTTCATAGTCGTACACAATACCAACCATCGGATCTTTTTACAAAGCCATTGGGTCGTTTGGGTTCCAGTTTCTTCTCCGCAAGTTGGACATTGGGAACATTCATGCTACAGCTTAAGCAGGAGTATTGGGGAATATTTGTAATTAACATATTTGTTATTACCTTGTTATTTTTCTTGATTGCTAAGCTAGGTTAAAACCTATTGTAAATGTATATATTGGCCGTGAAACTTAGCCAAAAATTTATATATTATTATAAAACATCATATTTTCTGTAGTTTGCATGAAAAACATCGTCAATCTCATAATTTTGTCTTCTGTAGTATTTTACTGCGAATAGCTCCGGCTTTATGCTTAATAACAATCATAGCCTAGCTGGTTTTGATTAACGAATTTTAACAACGATGAAATTTTTTAAAGTCGTGTAATCCATTCATCATGTCTGGTCAGTGGTCATAAGTATGCACTATAGTAATTCATGTCTGGTTGGAATCAATTGAAACATGGAGAAAAAGAGACTTTGAACTTCTAATCATAATTACCAATAATAGAAGTTCACTGTTTAAAAATAAAGTTGAAGAATTTATTTGAGATACACGAAACTTATGGTAGTTCCATAACAATAATGGATAAACTAAGCTGCACACCCGTAAATAAGAAAGTTCTTCACGACCACTACCGAGCCATAGGGTTCACTTCGGTTCCAAAGGTCATGCTCACTTCTCTGGAACTCTGCGAATACATCTCTTGACTCACTCCTCCTCTCAAGTTTTCCGATGTCAAGCACTCGTTTAGTTCAATAACAACTTGAGACATGGTTGGTCTATTGACTGAAGAAGGATTTAGACATGACATTGCTAATTCAACAGCTTTCCAAATAGAGCCAGCGTCATAATCTCCATAAAGATTCGGATCTGTAATGCTTTTGATGTCTCCTTTAGTAAGCATCATTCCCACCCACTCTGCTATGTGTCGCTTTTCGCGGTTTTGGTCGTTCACGGGTTTGTTTGTAATGATTACCAATATTACAATTCCAAAGCTATACACATCACTCTTCTCCGTCAACCAATTTGTTCGGTAATATCTGTAATATAGTTTAAGAGTCCTTAATCACTAGAGGAAGAATAAAGAATCTACAAAATATATAATCATATTTAAGCAGTAATACTTACTCGGGATCAAGGTATCCGATAGTTCCAGCAACAACTGTTGATACATGAGTTTCCCCGTCGACTGGAAATGATCTCGAAAGCCCAAAATCAGCAAGTTTGCCCTGGAAGTGTTCATTCAACAGTATATTTGTGGTTTTTACATCTCTATGAACCATTAGTGGTTTGCATCCATTATGCAAGTACTCCAATCCTTTGTTAAAAAAAAAGATAAAGAAATTCAAGTTTTCACAAAGTTTTTCTATCGCTCAGAGCTTAGTAAAGCAAAGAAAGAAGATGATAGGTATTTAAGAACTCAAGACGAACCTTGAGCAGATTCGACGGCTATTTTTAGCCTAGTTCCCCAATTTAACGGAGATCCACCACGTTTTCCTATATATTAATTAAGGAATTAAATTCATGCCAAAATCTTACATTCAAATAGGTACCAGTAAAAATGTGCTTATTGTGATTAGTTTAATGGAACAGTAAAGAATGTCAAATTATGTTTCCTCTGGGATAAGATGTGAGATTCAAGTTTGGATAGATAAGTCATACAAATGCTTACTCTGCTTAAAAAGTAATACACAAATATCATTTGTGTCTGATGAATATTGTGTTTAAGTGCTTACATTTTAAAGTCATGTTGTGACATCCTCATTATTAGTTTCACTTAATCCATGTACTGGTAATTAATCGTTCAAAATTAAGAGATTGAAAGTTTGAGGCTTTCTTTATCACAATTTCATGGTTGATGTTAAATACTTGATGTAACAAGTTCACGATTACAGAAAGTTTGATGCTTTCGTCAGCACAATTTTTACCCATGATTGATATATGAAGTTCTTTATATTTTCGTACTTATTTTTTTAATTGGAACTTGTATCCTACTATTTATTCTAGTGTAATTTTTTTTTGAAGTTTTTAACATTTCACAGTTTGGTTTAATATAACATTTTACCTGCCATAAGCTCATCTAAGTCTCCATTGGCCATGTATTCGTAGATGAGAGCCAATTTATCTCCTTCTTCGCAGTAACCAACAAGACCGACCAAATTCTTGTGATGAACTCTAAGAAGAAGTTCCACCTAGAGTAACCACATGATACACAAAATATATGATTTACAAAAAGAAATGAACTTAGAGAAGATAGTTTAATCATGAAAGTTTCTATTCAGAATTCCATTAAAGGTTGTGTTTACGTACCTCAGCTTTAAATTGTTTATATCCTTGAGCCGTTGAATGGGAGAGCATTTTAACAGCAACCTGCTCGGTACCATTCACCGAACCATAATATACAATCCCAAATCCTCCTTTCCCAAGGATCTTTTGGAAATTGTTTGTCATCGTTATGACCTCTGAATACGTAAACTTTTTATTCTTTGTCACTAGTGCTGGTTCAGATGATCTATCATCTGAGGGTAGCATACACGATGTTGGCTCTAAATTTTTTGAGGCGAAAAAATCAATGAGACAATGTAAGTTTAATGTGTATGCTTGATATAATGGTTCTTTCGGTCGATGAATATGTTGCAATAAATTAGAAGGATTTATACCTTCTTCGTTAGACGGACTTTTCCTTCGAATAAAACAAAATATAATTAATCCGACTAAAAGGGTAGCCACAGAAGTTACTGATACAATAATTGGGATTGTGATGCTCTTTTTCTGAGGTCCACCTTTGTTCACGCATGATGCCACCGTACAATGAAGGTTTGGATTGCCTTCAGTGCTTTAGATTGCAAAATGTTCAAGAAAACTTAAACTATTAAAGAAAACGTGTTAATTATCAAATAAAGATATGCAAGTCATCTTACTTGATTTTCAACAATTTCTTCTCTAGAAGCTTTTGAGGAACTAAACCACTAAGATTGTTTCCACTTAAGTTTCTGTTAAAATAGACAAATATATCAAACATAAGGATCAAATATACGTCGAGGGCTAAAATACACCACTCTCATGGGTATGACTTATCTTACATGACCAAAAGTGATTTAATATCGGCTAGAAATTCAGGGACACCGCCAGTCAAGTTGTTATTTGACAAGTCCCTAGAAGTTGAGATACCATTATGATTCATCTTAGTAATACCATAAAACAAAAACTAACAATACTTATATTTACCGTGTTGTGTGATACTTACAATTCTTGCAGATTGGTGAGGTTCTGAATGGCAAGCGCGATAATCCCAGTCAATCCACTAGAAGAAAGGTTTCTAGTAATAATAAATTCATTAAAAACATGTTAAAATGTACGACATTAAAAATTGGAAAATGATTAAATCATGTCCTTACAAGGAAGTGATAATCGGTGGCGTAGAAATATCTGAGTTGTTGCAGCTTAAACCATCCCATATGAACTGTTCTGGGACACATGGATCTCCTTGCCAGTTGATTCTACTCAATCCATAAATAGATTGAATACTCGTAATAGCAACCACTAGTAATCATTAATAATTTTTGATGGTATCAATACTCTGGACACATAGGCAAATGCAATTTGAAAGTATGAAAAACCAAAAAAAAAACTTACCATCATCTCCATTTGTCTCCAATTGTGAGAAATCAAGCACGACGTAAGCCTCAATAGCGTTAATTAAAGGTGGCAGAGTTGACCTTGACGTTTTCACTAGCTGCAACAAGCATTTCCCTCCATCGCATATCTTAGGTTCTTTGCTGTATACCGTTTGCATTCTTAAAAACTTAGGACTATAAGATTCAACTGTAACGTTTCCATTCAACGACACACTGAATTCCCTTGTCTCATCGGCTTTTAGAGTTTGAATTTCTGCAAAATGAATGTATAGATAAAACTGTGAAGTGGGAGGCTTTAACGTCCAAGGTATTTCCAACGTTGTCGTGCTAGCGTTGATGGGTGTTGCAGCTCTTTTCATTACACCTTGTGGTAGATTGTAACCATTAGAAGTGTTTATTTGGAGATTAGTAGTCAAAATCTCCCACTCATTCTTTAAAGAGAATTCGGACCATCTACGATCATAGACATCATCAGGGTACCTGGCACCATCTTACATTAGAAAGCGTTACTAGAAATTGTTTGTTTGTGTAGTTAGAGCAAAATGTTTTGTAATTAAGTATTGATCCTTACTCTATAAAGCCAGATGAACTGCCAAAATACGCCCGGAAAAAGAATTTGAGCGAGCGACTTTCAGTAAGGTATATATCGTCCGCCAGTGGTCGTAGTCCAAATGTACTTATTATAGGTATACTTGTTCCTGTCTTAACAAGACACACCTGCAAAGAACTTGATCTTGATTCGTGGAGTATCTCCTTAAAAGTGTCACTAGAATTCACGTTTATCCACTTATTTGGGCCGATGTAAAGATCGAAATCTGGGATGACATTAAGACCATCATAGTTTCCATACACAAAGGAAGCCTTGATTAAATACTTTGTACCCCGAGTCACATTCACATTGTAGCAATTTCGTATTCCGTCTGGAAAGTATCTAAGCGTCAACTCTGGTGTATTGTAAAGTGACTCGAGTTCCTTTGCGATTTTTCCAGGTTTTCCACTTTGGATAAACCCGTCATCAGAGGTGTAGGTTAAGCCGGTTGAGGATTCTTTATAAGGAGAGCCTTGAATGGACAAACCACAATCCACATTGATGAATCCTATAGTAAGACATGTACATAAGAGACCAAATTAATAAACTCAATATAACTAGCTAGGACATATATATTGAACAAAAGCAATAAATGGGTGGTACCTATTGGATCTTGAGCTTGAGCAAAATGTAGTATAAAAAAAAAGATCACAAAGAAGGCACAATGTCTCTCCATTTTTCTATTCGACTTTCCAAAACGAGATTCAGTATTTAAAAACCTGAAGCGAGCTTACAATTTATGATATCAATACATGGATTACTATATGAGCCACTTCTCCAATGGGCATTTAAAACAATGTTGACTAAAAAACAAACAAAATAACTCATTGTTGAGTAATTAAAAAATAATAATTTTTCTTATGTTGCAACCGGATGCCGGCCGAGGCAAGATGGTAGAAGTTTAATATAGAAAGATGACACAAAGAGTACCTAGTGGTGCTTGAAGATTCTCCCATGTTCTCAAGAAAAGGCCATTGACTGATTGGGTAATTCAACTTCAACTACTTCGTCCTACTGAAGCCCTTTCGTTTGTTCTTATGTCTACACGTTGTAATATACCGCTTAAGTAGTAAATATGAGATAAGTAGTAAATATGAGACTCAATCCACTTATTATCAATTGGTTTTGAGTTAGAATTCTATAGAACTCATCAAGGTAATATAGCATGATCCATGCAATACAACTTAATCCATAATTGATTCGACCCAAAATTAGTCTCGTCAATCTATACCTGAATAAAACGAGATCAATTGCAAAAAAGAACCACAATCTCAATGGACGTATTATGGAATAATATCTCACATCGAAATTTGAAAACGATTTAAGTGATTTATAAGAAACATGAGTCAATCCATTAATTGTCAATTGGTTTTGAATTAGAAGCCCATGAAACTTAATATGTTATCAAAATCTAATCCATGCAATACAACTCAACTCATAATCCACCCGTCCCAAAATTAATCTCGTCGATCCATGTCCAAATATACTAGTATTAATAGCTAAAAAGAGCCATGATCCCGAGGTGTATATTATGAAATAATATTTTACATCTAAAGTTGAAAAAGATCTTAAGTAATAAATAAGAGATATGAGTCAATCCGCTCATTACAATGAGTTTTGAGTTGGAAGCCGTAATAGTAACTGTCTTCGTAATTATAACGATCCCCGAAATAGGATGGGCTTCATCCCAAACCAACCCCAACTGAATCGAACCAATATGACTAGAATAAAACCCAAGTAAAAGGAAATATAACGATAAAATTTGTGTTGGTGAATAAGGAAAAAAGGCCCAACAAATACCGACCCCACAAGACGTATAGGCAAAACCCAACGAAGTCAACCAAAAATACAGCGAGGGTCCTGAACTTAATAACATGTTATGAGCTAAAGGAACTCTCTCGAACTCAAGGCCATCGAGGTCCGAACTCAAGTGCAACAACTATTAACGTCTGATAAACATGAATTTGCAACGAATGGACCAAAGTATTAATGGAAAATCTGACGGAATCAATACGGATTTAAGACATGAATCAAGTCTATAAAATAAAAAGGAGACAACATAACAAAGGGCAAGTCATTTTCAACTCACATACCCATACTAGAAACTGCACTAATCTCTCACTTTGTTCTCATATTCTTCTTCAGACTGAAACTCTACTTGTATTCATGTAACTGAGAGTTCACTCGCAATAAAAATTTGATCTTTTGTGATATTCACTTCAAACTACGCGTTCTAAAAATAGATCTATAGCTCACAGTCTTCTTTCAAGTTCTACTCAATCTCATTTATCCACGATCGTTGATACAAACAGATAACTAAATCCTTAAATCATCAAACCATATATAAATCTTTAACCTAGACTTCTAGCATCCACAGCTTGGCAACGTCTCTGGTGAGAAGGTGAATCTAACCCCATTTTCAAACAAACGAGAAGACATGATATGAAATCGAAAGCCATGGTAATGAAGACATAAGCCTTCCTTATGTAATAGTTAACTTGAATTAGTAGTCCACCACAGTTCCGCTAGCTGTTGATTTCAAATCGTGCGTTCCAGACCTATAGATTCATAGAGTGAAGACCACCGCTGCTAATTCCAAATTGTGTGTTCTATAGTTCTCTTCGTTCTTCCTTAACTACTGAGATGCGTAGACAATATATGTGTCCTCTTGCAATAAAACATAACCCATACCAACCCCCGACACATCCGTATAAATCTCTGTTCGGATAAAGCCCGTGTCATTCCTCACCTCACTCGAGAAGAACAACCAAAGCTAGTACACTTATTTTAAGTCACCTAGGACATAATGCAAGGTGCCCTTACCAACCGATTTTCTTCCCCTTGTGTTGACTTTCTGAACATGATTAAGGGTTGCCCTCTTCCAAGCTCGAAGATATCCATTTTAAAGATAGGCTTTCCAATCCTCTTTCCATATTTGAAGGGAACAGAATCAAAGACGATATGGTGAAATTCCAATGCAACTCGATCAACTCATTAAAGTGATTGATCGACTAATAAGGAACAGGCTCTCCAGTCTTTCGTATCCGGGTTCGGAGATAGGTGGATGGTTTGCAAATTTGGTTCCATACGAGAAGATAAATTCGTTAGTGTTTAAATTTATTTCATGACTCCAAGTTTCTAAATTCGCATAGATTGTAAAATGGGTTTTTTTTTAAAGTAAATTTTATATTCATACGAAAAAAATACATGCATTTACATTCTCTTGTAACAAAATCAAAAACAAGCTGAAAAAGAAAGTTTAGTTTGAGCTTAATAAGTTTTATTTTGTTGCAATCCAAACTAAACCAAACTCGATTCTGAACCTCAACATCCACCTCTACTTGGGAAAAATATAACACCCTAGGCATATTTGTTAACCTTACCAATTGGGAAAATATTATATGTTGGCAATGCAGAAACTTTAACTTAAATTTAAAATAAGACGTGGAAACTTGAGTTCTCCAAGGCCATTCATAGAAGGAGATATGTGTGCACCACAACCTTCCATGATTCATCTAGTTGTTGACTTTGACTTTGTTTGCTCTCCAATGTTTCAAGTTGAAATTTAAGAGCGGAAACGGTGGCTCATAATTTATACTATATAATGCTGGTTCTTGTTTTCATATGAAGTTTGAAGCCGTGACATGCCATCGACTAATACACTAGTCATAAACTTTAGAATGCTCTGTATTAAAATGTTCTACAGTAGCTGACTTTCAATAGAGTAGTTGTATATTTAAATCAATTTTTCAAGAGTTCCTACAATTATTTAAGCATTTAAAGAAAATGAGTATTATAAACATCTATTTAAGGGGTTTGCTTGTATAGCAAAACAGAATCTCTGTTTCTCTGTTTTATTCCATCAACCTATTAAAAGCATATTTTCTATTTCCTCTTTTTTACTCAAATCATTTGAAACAATAAAATCTCGGGTTCCTCATTTTCTATTAGATCTCTGTTTCTCTGTTTTAATTTTTTTAAACGTTATTAAAACCCACATTGATTTTTGTTTATTTTTCCGGGCCTTTTAAGATTATGAATCGACACTTCATGTTGCAGTCTCTTAACATAAAAATTTGGAGACTTCAACCATGAAGTCTTACATCGTGAATACGTTGAGGCTTCATTGCAATGTTCTAAAACTCGTTAGGCGCTAGTCAGACAATAGAGAGCGCCTAGCGCCTAAGAGATATATGCGGAGATTAATCGGGAACTAGACGTTACAAAGAACTAAAAGAAATATATGTTTTTTTTTATAAAGTTCTAGGTTATATAATATTATATTCAGTAAATATTGAGAAAGTTACAAAAGCTCTAGTGGCTTTGAAGCCTTATTCCTCCCGTCCAGCCCTAACTTTATATATCTAAAATGACTCCCTTTTTTAACTTTAATGGAAGGTGAAAAATTGTAATTTGTGCACAGGGTCATCTTCCTCCTTAAAAAACCTTAAATGCAATCGACCCTATACGATTCCAGCTTTGATTTTTTCCTTTTTCTTAACATTTTCTTCATCATTTCTCATGTTTATGACCTATTATAACACAAATCGACCACTAATCAAAAGATTTGTGATGAAAAATTGAAGTTTTGGGCTGTTTTATTTTTTGGCCGATTTCTTCACCGCCTAAGACAAAATCATTTCGGCTCACTGTTTTTACCGATTCTTCGGCGTCTAGTCGAGCGCCTAGGACGATTTTTAGAACACTGCTTCATTGTGAAGTCTTTATGGTTAAATTGTATTCAGTCAACAAAATTGCCTCATTAATGACAATAAGAACTAAGAAACAAACAAAAACAAACAAAATATGGTTTATATATGGGTGCTAAAACTCGGGGTAAGTTAAAAGTTTCTGCTTTATGAGACTTCATTTTGAAGTCTCTCTATGCCCTAAACTCCGCTTTTACCTTATCTATAACTATGAGACTTCATAGTGAAGTCTCATCCAAACCTTAAACTCAAATATAGGTTATTTGACAAATTTCATTAATAATTTCTGCTAATTACTTACATTTGATATGAAAATAATCTAATCCCAAACAAAACATAAGAAATATATCAACCATTGACATTTTACAAAAAACAAATCTAACCCCTAAGTCCTAGAGACATATACATTTATTCTCACTCTTTGTCAAACCCTAACCTCTTATGCCAATCCAAAATAAATTTAGATCACTTGGTTTAGTTTTATGCAATTTGATGAAATTTTATTTTTAAATCATTACATTTGTTATGTAAAAAATTATCTATCAAAAATTTTAGTCTACTTATTTTTAAATATTTTTTAATTTAAGTTTAATAATAAATTACAGTTTGAGACTTCACCATGAAGTCTCGACGAGTTTTACGGGGTTAAAATATAACTAAGCTAAAATGATTTAATTTTATGCATTTTAAAAAAAAAAATTTATATACCTCATATTCAATCAAACTTAATTTTACTCTTTTAATGTTTTACAAAAATCTTTTTTTATTATTTTAATAAATTAAATATTAGATTTAATTACTAATGAGACTTTACATGTGAAATCTCTATGCTTTAAAATAGACTTCACATGTGAAGTTTCTATACCCTAAAATAGATTTGGGAGTTTAGAGGATATTCAACTTTACATGCTTAAATATTATGAAATTGATTGAAATTTTAATTTTAAAAGTTCATATTTGATTAAACATAATTTATGTATATCAAATTGCAAACTAATTATTTTTTAATATTTTTAAAACTTACATATAAGATTTAAATACTAATGAGTCTTCACATGTGAAGTCCGAAGGTATCTTTAGGCTTCATAATGAAGTCTCATAGGGAGACTTCACATCTGAAGTCTCCGGACACGAAGGCTGAATTCGTAATTGCGGTTTCTGTTTTTGTTTACAAATAAGGGGGCCAAACGTAATTTCCATATTCCAGGGGTATGGTTCTACATTTGTTTCAATTTCGGGTCTAGTGTTTTCTTAAAAATCTATTTGAGATCTAGTTTTATCAATTTGCCCTTAGAAAAAATCATGAATGAGATAATTAGCTGAAAATGTAAAAAAAAACAAAATTATGATGAAAACAAAAAGAGATTGATATTTTTTTGCATAAAACCGAAAAAAAAAAGAAATTAATTTTTTGCATAAACAGAGAATTAAATTATAAATATGATAGACCAGAATTAAAATAAGAAACTTACAAGAAAATAAACCGACTTGAATTGTGGAGATTTGTTGAGAGAATAAAAGAGATCAAATGTTCTTTAAGAAACTGCATGTCTTGGAAATCTCTAATATAACGAAAGATAAACATTTTTAATAAGTAACCTTTAATTTGTAATGTAATTACATGTGGTGCTATTGGAAAAATGTTAAAAAAAAATTTATTAGGAAGGGGTTTTAGGGTAATTTGAAAAAAAAAAACTCCATACACCTACTTAATAGTAGATATTTCCATCATCTAAATATATTTAAGATCTCTATAAAAAATAAATAAATATATATATACATATATATATTTAAGATCTTTTAGAATTGTTGAATTAGGAAATCTTCTAAATATGTTTATTTATTTAGAATTTATAAATTGATGTGATCTAATATGATTTTTTTATTATAATACAAATAGTAAATATAAAAAATCAAAAATTATTTTTATTTAAGTATTTACTATATCAAATTGTAATTTGGTTGTTGAGATAATATTAAAACTTAATTTAGTATTCATATTAGATTTAAGAATTCTTCAAGATTAAATTTGGATTTTTTATTTGTCAACAATTTAAACATTCAATAATACTTAAAAGAAATATAAGTGGTAGTCGCGGCACATACATGATTTTTATTTTGTTGATGAAAATAGATATAAATGTCATTTTAACATTTATCACAAAATCTAAATACAATACTAATGATGTTCAATTATTTTGAACCCTATTTTCCCTTTAAAAATTTTTTTTTTTTAATTCATATTAGAATAAAATCAATAAATTAGATGTTCAATTTAGGATAAAAAAAAAATTCAAATTTAAAATTTTGATTGCATATGATTTGTTCACATTTTTGGATTAACTTTTTTCGAGTATTTATTTACATAGAGTTGAATAGTTATAATCTTTTTCTTCTCTAAAGTTTGATAACCTGTTTTTTCGTTATTTATTTTTTTCCTTTATTTATTTTGATAAAAAGGTATAACTTTTATTTATAAACTAATTTCCATTTATTGATGACACATGGTAAAATCTAATTGATTTTTTTTTCTTACACGTGGCTAACTTTAAATGAGATTTTTATACACATGTCAAGATTTGATTTAGGGGTTTATATTTCGGGAATCGAGAAGTGAAATAACAGGAGCCAATGATTTAAGTTTTGAAAAACATTTCTCGAAGCAATCTCGATAGTAAAATGAATGGGAAATTCGGGTAACGGCATGGAAAATTTGGTAATGGGATGGGTTCGAGAAACTTAAATAGCTAAAATTATGACCCAAACTCCCATTATTCTGGTAAGGATCGACTGTGGGATGGGTAATTCGAGAAATTTCAGGAATTTTTGAATAACTTTTCGACCATTTTTTTTTTTAATTAGATACCAAACAGGTAGGTCGGGTAATTGTTTTCCCACACCATTTCCTTTCCACTACCGCTTGCATAACTAAATGACCTCGAATAAGAAATTTTTTAAACGAGAATGAAAATGGAACATGATTTGCAGGATGGGTACGGAATGGAACCTCTTGTCCCAAAATAAACAGGTCTAATCAGATTAACCTAATTTCACGATCATGCTAATTGCAAAGTCAGAAACACAAAAATTTATATAATAAGGTAAGTTTAGTTTTGATTTCTAACCAAAATATGTGATTTGTAATATAATATACATATGATACAAGTTTTACCAACATTTCTGGTATACATAAAACCAATGAACATATAAAGTAAACTACTAATAATATACTGCTAAGTAGGCCTTAGAATATTTACCAAACCTGAAGACCGAATCCGACCAAATATAGTGTGAATTTGTAACCGAGAAAAAACTCGAATGAGTTTTCGATTTTAATATCCGAAATCCTGAACCCGAATGAACCAAAAGCTAAATGGGTATCTGAAATATATACATGTACCCAATTATATATTTAAATCTCCTCACTACAAAGATTAATATAGTCAATATTTGTAATTGGTTTTAGTTAATTAAAAATAAAGTTATAAATTATTAGAGAAAAAAGAACCAAACAAATTTAATATTAAATAATAATAATATTTTAATTATGTATTATTTTGTTAATCAAATGATTTTTTTTTATTTTTTTAATATCGGTTATTTTAATGAAAAATTCGATTAAAAACTCGAACAACTCGAAACTAACCCCGAATTTAACCGAAAACCCCCAAACCTGAAAATCTAATTTTGAACCATTATGAACCCGGGGGAACTGAACCCTACCTCAACCTGATATAGAAAAAATATTTGAATGATTTTTGTTTCACTAAACCTGAAATTCGAATAAACCCGAATCGAACTCGAATGGGTATCCAAACGTCCAAACCCAATGTTAACAAAGAAACGTAAGATGAAAACTTTTGGTACAATTCCACCAGAAAATAGAAATATTTCATGAAATAAAACATTAATTTTGCGTCCGGCGCGGATTGTATCTAGTAATAAAATAAACCCTAAACAAATGCCTTTGCCCGCCGTATTAAGCCGGCTCTGAACAGAACCAATGCACCTACAAGAATTGCTATTGAAACAATTGATACGACAACTGGCACTATGATACTCTTTTTTTTATGACTGAACTCTCCTTTGTTCACACATGAACCAGTTGTGCAAAGAAGATCACGGTTGCCTTCTGATACGACATCTGGCACTATGATACTCTTTTTCTTGTATTTGGCCACATCAATAATCTATAAACTATAGCTTTCGGTCGTTTCAAAATAGAAATCACACTAAATTAATTATTATTGTTTTATTGGAAGAATATTTAACAGATTAACGTAAATGCAAACACAAAAAACCAATCAAAGGTATATATATAGTATTTTTATGTAATGTAAAAGTTTTGATTGATGATTACCGTATATTAGGACCTGTATTGCTGAAATACCTCCTGAATAAGTACTTCAGCGAACCGCTTTGAGTAACGTAAGCAGTTTTCTTCAATGGTCGTAGCTCCAAGGCATTTATAAAAGGTATACTTATTCCCGTCTTAACAAGACAGATCTGTATAGAATTGGATTTTGTCATATGGATAATCTCCTCTATAGTATCATTACTGCTCACCGTTGTCCACATATTTGGACCAAAGTAAAGGTCAAAGTTCGGTTCGATATTAAGACCATCGTAATTTCCATATACGAAGGTGGCCTTGATCAAATAGTTGGTGTTACGGGTGACATTTAGGTTGTAGCAGCTTCGTACTCCGTCAGGAAAATATCTCAGTGCAAACATCGGCTTATTGTAATCCGGTTCAAATTCACTGGCAATTCTACCGGTTTTCCCGGTGTTGACTAACCCGGCATCGGATGTATATGTTAAACCAGTTGGGAGTGCGTTGTAAGGAGACTCACGAGGGGGTAAACCGCAATCCACACTAATGAATCCTAATAAGACAATAGACGGAAAAATATCTTATAAGCTAATCAAGAAACCACTAAAAAATATAAACACACACACAGATTAAAACAACAAATTTGTACGTACCAGTTTGATCTTGGGCTTGAACAATATGAAGTATCAGCACCAAAGTCACAATGAACACACAGTCTCTGTCCATTGTTCTCCTCACAGTCCAAAGGAGAGAGTTTTTTCTTTGAGGTTGCAAATTATACATATAAATATATATATATATATATATGTGAAAGAATTACAATATGAGCCACTTCTCAAAACTCCCAAGTCAAACTCCTTTAGAAGACTAATAATGATTTTTTAACAATATATATAATTGAGGATATATATTTCACGGTGCAAAATGATTCGACAACGCAAGTTGGGAGAACAAGACCGGTTTAGTGGTCGAAAACTCTCTCAGCGATTAGACGACAAAACCGTGTCAACTAAAGAACACGCTGTAATTTGGGCGTAGTCGACGTGGAAAAACGAAGAATAATTATAGCAGAGACGGGAATTACACACCAACCTTTTATGTACTTGTTGACTTGGACTTTTGTTGGCACTTCATTGGTTGATTTTCCTCTTTAGCCTTTTTTGTTCTGGATGGATGAAATGTCGTAATTGAGTCTCCACCTTCAGTAGTAGGGCCGGCCTCACCCATTTTGCTGTGTAAAGCAAATCTAAAAATTCATTACCCAACCCATTTTGTTACCTAAAACAAAATTAAAAATTTGTGTCCATAATTGCAAATATTTGATTTGAATTCCGTACCTGTAAGATAAAATACATTCACAGCCACCAGGTAGCACTACAATTACTGAATTTGATCCCCTTAAATTCATAATATTTTTAATCCTGATTTACCTTGTTCCTAGATTTTACCACCAACTATTTAGGTTTTATGGGTTTTAATCCAAAACCGGCCCTGATTCAATAGTCAACGATCATATCTTTGAATCCTAAAAAGTACTTTGTCTCTTTGAAATTCGAATTAGGTTAAAATATGAATGTCAATGCAACCTCCCAAATTATTCAGCACCTGTGGTTATCTTTGAATCCCTAAGAATACTTTGTCTCTTTGAAATTCGAATTGGATTAAAAAATGAATGCCAATTCAACCTCCCAAATTATTCTGTCAGCACCTGTGGTTATCTTTGAATCCCTAAGAAGTACTTTGTCTCTTTTAAATTCGAGTTGGGTTGAAATATGAATGCTAATGCAACCTCCCAAATTATTCTTTCAAGCACATGTGATTGATGAAACTCTTTTTTTTTTTTGTCATGATCAAATTCTTTTTTTATTTGTATCAAAGTTTTGGAAGATTACTAATATAATACCAACAAATAGGTTAATTACGAGATTAATATAGATGTTTTAAATATTATTAGACTTTTTAAGTGCATATAATTTGTAAGAAAAACGTAATTATGAAGATGTCATTACCATTTTATCCCATATAGGTAAAAGTTTGAATTATTTAAGGAAGACTACCACCGTATTTCCTTCAAAAATCTTGTGGATTTTCAAATAAGTCCAATATCATTTGCAGTAAACGAAACCCTTGTTCAAAAGTTCATTAGGCGATAGTGCAGCGGTTGTGATGAACCTAGTACCTAGCAATAATATGGGATTAATCGGAGAGTATTTAGGGACTAGTTTTTGAATATATATATATATATATATATCTTAAGAAGAATCATAAAATTTCATGTTAGTGATGTAGTTTGGGCGCCCAAAGTTCGAACCTGCTTAATTTGATTTTGCACCATTTTTTAACCTAAACTTTAATGAAGGGCTGAGTGAACATTTCTTAGTCATATTTTTTCTAAGTTGTGGGTGACTGAAACTTAGCTATGGTGATAGCTTTTTTTTTTTTTACTCAGTTTTCATCGTTTTCTATTGTTTTTCTATGTATTTTCACCGATTATGTCGAAATCGCAGAGGCTCCCAGCCACCGAGAGCCTACCTACTGCCGAAGCAACCGTGGAGACCGCATTTTCGAACAAATGTTGTAAGTTGTAACTATGAAATTTTCACGCCTCTTCATCAACGTTGTAATCTTTTTCAATCTAATGTTTTCCTAGTAAATTTTTGTGCTTTGTTACACATTTTATTATTCATTGCGGACTTATTTGGAACATTTCTATCATATACTTGTTGCACATATTTTTCTTTCATCTGAAATTTATTAAACCTAATTTTGGAAACTACACGCCGATAAAGGCCCATTACAAACCATTCCAGACCAAAAAGACAACACGAAAACAACTGAATAAAACTTACTAAGAGTACAAAAATTATAATGAATTTGTAGGCTTTTTTGTAGTTTTTGTTGGAGTAAACCTCCCTCCCCCCCCCCCCCAAAAAAAAAAACTTACAAAGACCTAAAACTGCTCTGAATCATGTTTATACCTCCACCTCTTTGAATATTAAACTGAAATGGGGACATAAAACACCCCCATTAGGAGGGTACTCTAGGGACAAGGTAAGTCACGACATGGCCTTCTATGTAGCCCTATGAAGGTAAGCTAAATATAAGCCCCAATAGAGTCCCAAAGCAGGTATAACATAAATATCTCTCTCTCTCTGCCTTTTCCTCTCTTCATCCGCCTTCATGGTATCCTCTGACATCTCTTTTAGGTCACAAGAATAAGTTTTCCCAAGACCAGTAGCTTCAATACTTATAGGCACGACCCGTGTGAAAGATCCTGTGGGCCCGAGTTAAACATCTTAACCCGGGCATACTATTTACTTACCCCATTAATATTCACCTTAGGTTATAAAACTATGTGAACTTACCTTATTTGAGAAATTTGGGGACAACACCTAGTAGAAATCCAGCTAACAAGACCATGCACACCTCAATAATTTAAAAGCATGCCAAAGAACATTGCAGACATACGACCAGAAGACAAATGGTATAGAATGCCTTCCATATTCGTTTAAAACGGGTTCATATGCCTCAGGATTTCTTGATTTTCCAATTTCCAAAACGACGAAAAAATGGATGAAAAACACTTGAGTTTGAGTGCTTCATACTAATCCAATCCATTTCTTGATAAAAGATCATTCTCTGTATATAATATATACGAACAGATTCTCAAGTGGCATTTAAAAACAAATTAACAACCACTGAACTTTTTTCGACCTCAAATTCTTGATTTTTTTTTTTGGTCTGGATTAAAAAAGTTAGCCTTGGATAACATACAACTACGAGAATAGGCCTCATTTCCGGAGGCTTAAACACTCGGACGGTAATTTTCGACAGGGTTATTCCATCATAAATTATTGATGGAAACCCAATAGAAAAGAGGTACAAAAATGTGCGTACCGGGTCGAGCACCTGGTCGCTAAGGTTTTACTGTTGTTGCTCGGGAAATCTTTGATGATCGAACATGTGTTAATCGGATTGAGACGTGACTTTTATTGTTCGTGATATGCTAGATAGCGGGTCGGAATTCTCGTAAATGAACCTTAACACGAGACGAAACGAAATAGGAAGTGGAAACGAATAGATTGTATTGCTCGGAAATGAACTACCGATTACAACAGAACGAGAAGTCGGTGTTTTGAAAAGTAGTAATGCGAAAAGCGAAGTCTAACAACAATCGACTAGGTCGTATCTGTTGTTAAGCTCGATCTAAGTTTATCGAACAGTTCTACCTATTCTCTAGTCCTTTCTCTCTCTTAAATTTTTATACCCTTAGTGTAATAAATGAAGTATGTATTTATAGCGATCGAATATTCGATTAAGGTTGACTTGTAGCGCCTCCTAGTCCGAGAATAGACTTCTTCCTAGCTGTGACACAAGCCCGCATGCGTCGGTGCTGTCTTCGAAAGCTGCTTTTTGACTATCTTCTGACGGTAGAAAATGTGTGATTTGACTGGACCGTCACATCTCGTTTTGTCGCTAAAGTCAACTCTTCTACACGTTCGGACATTCCGCGAGCGTTCTCTGTGAGCTTCTCCGTTCTTTCAGCGAACTCCGTCTTGTTATTTTTTCTTTCTGGCTTTATGAGTTTTTGGGCCCGTTTCATCTTCTGGGCCCATTCTAGTGATTCGGGCCGGGGGTGCTAAACCCACCCCCAACAAAAAATTTCATAGGATAATACGACATTTTTTTCTTGTATTAATGTTAAATTTATTAAAATAGAAAACACACGTTTTTACATCATAAATGCAAATAAAATAATAATGAAAATTAGAAATCTTTGTACATAGATGCATTTTCTAGTTTCTTGGCCTCGAAGCTAACCAAAGTTGGAGTCCATCTTCGAACCGAGCATCGTGCAAGAGTCGAATTGAACTAAACCGATTTCGAATTATCTTATCTATGGTATGTATTAGTTTCTCCGGAGGAGAAGGCTGGGATCCATGTCTTCTATTATTACTCTCCCTCCATAAAAAATATATCAAAGTTTGAAACAAATACCGGAATATTCTCAAAGTGAGATCGACTCGTGAGAGAAAGAAGTGACATAATCCTGCTCCAATCAGTGGAGACGTCATTTCGAAGCTTGAGCAAGATTAGTCCATATTCGGAAGCGTAGGGACAGCTAAAGAAGAGATGGTCTCTTGTCTCCACTTGTTGATGATAAAAGACACACTCGGTAGATATATTAGCATTTCAGTGTTGCATCATCTCACCTGATGGTAATCAATTTAAAATCGCTACCCATACGGCATATTTTTATTCTGAATTTTTTGGCAAAACCGTCGAAAAATCTCACTAGATATTTTCAATGACCTTTCTATCTGGTTTTAGTAAAATAAATAAATTTATATATGAAACTTTTGGTTTGAAATTTTATATTCAAATTACTAAACATAGAAATTCAGATGTGTACATAAGAACTAAAAAATAAATACATCGAATAATCATGCCATCTCGGTCCACATCTGGATCAAAACAGTCCAACCTACATTGAACATCCATTGTTGTTTGCTCTCGCCGTTCTGCCACCTTCTCTTTCACGTAGGACCATGTTCGAAAGAGCCAATGACTCATTGAGTAGTTCAACTCCCACTAGTAAAATTTCAAAAAAAAGCCACGGAAATTTTTATGGTTATAGCTGAAAATCTGTGGCTATACAAGGATAGCCACGGCGTAACCACGAAAAAACCCCGTAGCTATAAGGCTGTGGCTATATATGTCGTGGCTACCCCGTGGCTATTTAGCCACGACATAGCCACAATTACCTGCCATAGCTATATAGCTACGACATTAGCCACGAGACAGACGTGACAATATAGACACAATAGAAAGAGTGGAAGAATAGCCACGGTCGAACCGTGGCTATTCCGTGGCCATAGTTAAAAATAAACACTAAAAACTGTTTGTTCCCCAGTACGAGAGATCGCCACCGGAACGCCCTGAATCGCCGGAACGGCAGTTTCGACGAGCGGTGACTGTAACTCGGCATGGGAAACAAACAATTATAATGTTTAGTTTTTCTTTTTTTTGGAATTTTTAAAACTTAAAACTCGTCTTAGCAAAGCTGATCCCACCATCGGAACGCCGCCGTAACCGCCGGAAGGCCGGTATCGACTAACAATGATGGTGGTTCGAGCTGGGCTAAAACGAGTTTAAGTTTTATTTTTTTATCCTCGGTGGAGAGAGAGAGGAAGAAGAAGATCGTCGGAATGGGGAAGGAGAGAGATCGCCGGAAAGGGGAAGGAGAGAGATCGCCGAAAAGGGGAAGGGAATAGATCGCCGGAAAGGGGAAGGGAGAGATCGCCGGAAAGGGGAAGGGGAGAGATCGCCGGAAAGAGGAAGGGGAGAGATCGCCGGAAAGAGGAAGGGGAGAGATCGCCGGAAAGGGAAGGGGAGAGATCGCCGGAAAGGGGAAGGGGAGAGAAGAGGGGAATGAGATGCGGAGAAGAAAAGGAAGGTGTTGTTATATAAAAAAAGCATAGCTATGGAATAGCCACGGAACGATCGTGGCTATATGCATGGTTCGACATTAAAACGGAAACGGCAGTCGAGGCGACTGTTCGAATTGACAAGCTAATTAGCCACGGTTTTATCGTAGCTATGTCGTGGCTATAATTATCATAGATACGGTCTATCTTTGGCGATATTCGTGGCTTTTATTTCTTTTTGAAATTTTATTAATTTTGTGAATCGGAAAAACGTGTAGCCACGGTCGGACGTGGCTAAAGTCATGGCTAATATATTAGCCACGGTCAACCGTAGCTACAACCGTGGCTATGCAGCCACGACTTTGTCTTTCATCATTTTCGTAACTAATTTAAGTATAACCATGGTTTTACTGTGGCTATGCCGTGGCTAATTCATAGTTTTCTACTAGTGTCCAACTACTTCGTCATCTCATCTATTTTACATGTTGCTATTGCAACCAAGGAGAGAAATATATTAAACCTTGCCTTAAACGAACCAAACTAGAATAATCCAAACAAAGAAAAATACATCCAACGAAGAATACTTGGGAAAAAATATGTACTGTGTTGTGCGTAAGAGATTGGTACAAGGGTACTTGGTTTTCTCAAGCCATCCCTAAGTATTCATTTCTTTCTTGGCTGGCAGGCTCGCAGCACATAACATGCTATCTACGAGGGATAGAATGACCCATTGGGGTTATCGGATAATCTCTCAGTATGTTTTCTGCCATCAGGATATAGAAATTGCGCATTCTAGTAATGTGGGCAGGTCTAATGCAAGGAGTTCTTACCGATCGGTTTTCGTCTTGTTGGGTTTAAATTATGAACATGGTTAAAGGTTTCTCTCTTCCAAGCTCAAAGATGTTCATTTTATAGATATGCTTTCCAATCCTATATCCATACTATTTGGAGGGAACGTAATCGAAGAAGACATGATAAAAATCCCAATGCAACCACATCAACTCGTTAAAGCAATTGATCAGCTAATAAAGGAATATGTTCTCCACTCTCTTGTAACCTTGTCCGAGATGGGCGGATGGTTTGAAAATTTGGTTTTATACGAGAAAAGACGTAGTCTCAAGATTGCTTAATTAGACCAAGAGACCTTCCACATCAGTGAGAAACTCTCAAGGATTCATGGATTATGCCAAAGTTGTCCGGATACAAAGAATCCAGCAATTTCTATATCCGCCAAGATACAAATCAATGCTATAATGGTGATATCAATCAGTCCATTAATTTGTTCTACATCTATGTTGATATATTTGTATTTATGTAGATATATTTGTTCCTATTTTGATCATTTGTATAGTAGCTATAAAGTCTCTTTTATTTTATTGTAAATAAAACAAGTTACCACTCAAAAATTAAATAAAAAGGTTAGAGAATTTATCTTTGTAATCTATGTCTCTTGGTCAAATGCCTTGAGAATATATAAGTTTGTGAACTTCTCACAAAGGACTTCATTCCCTTGAGTGGCGTTCTTTGTTCCATCATCCCATCTCCATTCGATCGTCTAATTAGAGAGTCCAGTTAGTTATATTCATTCTCCATCATCGTTTAATTTCCATTCGACCGTCTACTCAAAGAGTTCTCCGCCCAGATGGTTAGATCCATTCTTCATCATCATTTCAACCATATTCTGATCCGGTGAAGAACGACCATTCGGCCAGTCTCTGAATTCCGCGTCTACCCTTGTGAGATCAGTCCCGATCTTACATCAACAAGATAAAGTATTCTGTCGAATTCAGATTTGTTCATGCCTTCAAGTTTTTAAATTCGCTTAAGTTACATTTTTTTGTGACCAAATCGAAAGCAAGCTGAAAAGGGTTTAGTTTGAGCTTAATAAGTTTCTTGCCGAACTAACCAAACTCGATTCTAAACCTCAATATCCACCTCTACTTAGAAAAACAACACCTTAAGCATACCTTTTAACTTTATCAATTGGGCTAATATTATATGTTGGCAATGCAGATACTTGAAGTTAGATTTAAAAGAAGACGTGGACACTTGAGAGCTCTATGGTCGCTCATAGAAGGAGATATGTGTGCACCACAACCTTCCATGATACATCTCGTTGTTGACTTTGAATTTTTGTTTGCACACCATTGTTTCAAGTTGAAATTTAAGAACTGAAACAGTGGCTCATAATTTATACAATAAATGCTGGTTCTAGTTTTCATATGAAGTTTGAAGCCGTGACATGCCATCTACTAGTACACTAGTCATCAAACATTAGAATGCTCTGTATTACCAGGTTCTACAGTAGCTGACTTTCAATAGAGTAGTTGTATATTTAAATCAGTTTTTCAAGAGTTTCTCCAATTATTTAAGCATTTAAAGAAAACTAGTATTATAAACATATATTTAAGGGGTTTTGTTTGTATAGCAAAATGGAATCTGTGTTTTTCTGTTTTATTCTATCACTCTGTTGAAAGCAGATTTTCTATTTCCTCTTTTTTACTCAAATCATTTGAAACAATAAAATCTTGGGTTCCTCATTTTCTATTAGATCACTCTCCCGGAAACAGAGTTTCTGTTTGACAATTGCTTATCAATAGCTAATCAAGAACAAGATTAAACCCCTATTTTTCAAAAAACAATTTAACTGATTTTGGTTCTAGACCTTTTAAAAAACAATGAACACTATCAAACTTATAAGAGATAAGTCATTGTGAATGGTCATGGAACAAATCAAATCTATATAGTCATAATAATTGATATCACATTTTGAAATGGTCATGGCTGAATATATTTTCTTCTCTTTCAAAAAAATGTTGTTTCATAAAGCTGAACTTGAATAGAAATATTACATTCGGAAGGAGGCTTTGAACTTTTATTCACATTTATCAAAAACATAAGCTAATACCTCGTTAACAAAAGTGAAGAATATAACAGAGACACATGAATTTGAAGATAGTTCCATCAAATAGAAACATATAGACAAGAATTCATGTGGTACAGCGTGATAGTTTCTTAATGTAATTCTACCGAGCCGCTGGGTTCTCTTCAGTACCAAAGGTCAAGCTCACTTCTATAGAACTCTTAGAATCCATATCCTGACTTGCTCCTCCCCTTGAATTTTCAGATGCTAGACACTCGTTTAATTCAATAACAACTTGAGACATGGTCGGTCTTCTCGCTGAAGCGGGATTTAAACAACACATTGCTAGTTCAACAGCTTTCCAAACAGAGCCAGAATCATAATCTCCATTAAGGCTTGGATCCATAATGTTTTTGATGTCTCCTTTTGTAAGCATTATTCCAACCCATTCTGCTATATGTTGCTTTTCACGGCTTTGGTTGACCACAGATTGGTTTGTCATGATCTCTAAAAGTACAATCCCAAAACTATAAACATCACTCTTTTCTGTCAACCAATTTGTTCTGTAGTATCTGGAAAAAAAAATGAAGGATAAATTTTATCAAATTTCTCTCACAACAAAGAAAAAAGAATATCTCTTAAGAGGTAATACTTACTCAGGATCGAGATATCCTCGAGTTCCAGCAACAACTGTTGACACATGAGTTTCACCTTCAACTGGAAATGATCTCGAAAGCCCAAAATCAGCAAGTTTGGCCTCGAAGTGTTCACTCAACAATATATTTGTGGTTTTGACGTCTCTATGAACCATTGGTGGCTTGCATCCATTATGCAAATACTCAAGTCCTATGCCACAACATTTTTTTACAAATTTGTAAGAAAGTGGAAGCAAATAAACAAAAAGAAGTGATTGAAGTAGTTTCTTAACAAACCTTGTGCGGACTCGACGGCTATTTTTAGTCTTGTTCCCCAATTCAAAATAAAGCGGTTACGTGTTCCTGTGTTGTTTTTTTTACAGAAGAGTCTCATGTCAAAGTCTTATGCTACTACCATCGGGCTAAAACAAAACAAAAATCATAACTGCATTTTTACCTGACATATGTTCCTTTAAATCTCCATTGGCCATGTATTCATAGATGAGAGCCAAGTTTTCTCCTTCGTCACAGTATCCAACAAGGCCTACCAAATTCTTATGATGAACTCTTAGAAGAAGTTCCACCTAAATACCAAATCAAAATTCACAAGTCTTGATGTCAAAGATAAATGAATGACGGATGTTTTGATTCAATTAAGGCTACAATAGTAAGTAAGAGCATACCTCAGCTTTGAATTGTTTATATCCTTGAGATGATGAATGGGACAGTATCTTAACAGCTACTTGTTCTGTACCATTCACAAAACCATGATAAACAACTCCAAATCCTCCTTTCCCAAGAATTCTTTGGAAGTTATTTGTCATTGTCACAACTTCTGAATAAGTAAACCTTCTATTCTTTGTTATTATTGCCGGTTCAGATGATCTACCATCTGATGCTTGCATATATGATGGTCGTGGCCCTAAATGTACAAGGGAAAAATTTAGTCAAACTTAGTTAACTTCGATATATATATATGTGTGTTGTGATATTACTCTTGAATACCTTCAAGTTTTGATGACTTTTTCTTTCTCAGAACCAAAAATAGAACAAGTGCACCTACAAGAACAGCTATTGAAACAATTGATGCGACAACTGGCACTATGATACTCTTTTTCTTATGACTGTCCTCTCCTTTGTTCACACATGAACCAGTTGTGCAAAGAAGATAAGGGTTGCCTTCGACACTGCAAAATGTGAGTGTTGTTAGTATACCTAATAGAAAATCAATTGGCGTGATGATAATCGAAAAGAAAAAAATAGTTTACTTTAACTTCATTCCTTTCTTCTCAAGAAGTGAGGGAGGAACCGAGCCACTGAGATTATTTCCACTTAGATTTCTGTTTGAGTAAACAAAAATTTCAAACATAAGCAAGCATGTTGAGGACACAACTTACAAAAAACGAAAAAGAAAATTGTATGTCTCTTGAGAACTTACATTACCAAGAGTGATTCTATGTCAGATAAAAATTCAGGTATTTGTCCAGTCAAATTGTTATTTGACAAGTCCCTACCATTAACAAAAACGTGATATAATACATCAAATATTTATTCATTTCCAGAATCCAAACAAACATGGGCTTTGGTCATCGAGGAGATACTTACAATTCTCGTAGGTGAGCTAGATTCTGAATCGCTTGCGCGATGATCCCAGTTAATCCACTTGAAGATAAGTCTCTAGAAATATAAAGTGTGAGATATGCAGTTTGAAATTAATATGATTTTAAAATTGACATAAAACGTTGAATGATGCATCTTACAAGGAAGTGATTGTTGGTGTCGTAGTAATAATATCCGAGTTATTGCAGTTTAAACCATCCCACAAAAATTGCTTGGGGACACATGGATCTCCTTGCCAACTGATTCTACTCAATCCATAAGTATCTTGAACATTTTTTATACCAGCAACTGCGGTTATAAAGCTTAATCATAGTAAGAATCAACACATAAAATGTATAAACATATACATAAGATCAAGAATGTAAAATCGACATACCATCATCTGCATTTGTCTCCATTTGAGGGAAATCAATAACGCTGAAAGCTTCTATAGCATTAAGTAAAGGTGGAAGCGTTGAATTCGGCGTCTTCACAAGCTGGCAAAATGCATGCCCCTCCATCGCATTGCTCCGGTTTTACATCAAGTAGGGTGTCGATTTTCAGCAGTTTAGGACTGTAAGGTCCAAATGAATAAATTCCATTAAGCGTCACATTAAATTCCCGTGTATCGTTTGCTTGTAGAGTCTGAAGCTCCGCAAAGTGAATGTAGGAGTAAAATTTTGTAGCAGGAGGGCTTATAGTCCATGTAATGTTGAAGGTCTCGTTAGCGTTCAGGGGAGTTGCAGCTACTGCCATTACACCTTGTGGTAGTTCATAATCGTTAGTAGTGTTAACATTGAGACTCGTAGATATTTGTGTCCATGAGTTCTCCACGAAGAGCGGGTACCATTTACGATCGTACTTATCATCCGGGTACCTATCACAATCTTGTATTAGGCCACATCAATAATCTACAAAACTATGGCTTTCGATCGTTTCAAAATAGAAAACACACTAAATTAATTATTATTGTTTTATTGGAAGAATATTTAACAGATTAACGTAAATGCAAACACAAAAAACCAATCAAAGGTATATATATAGTATTTTTATGTAATGTAAAAGTTTTGATTGATGATTACCGTATATTAGGACCTGTATTGCTGAAATACCTCCTGAATAAGTACTTCAGCGAACCGCTTTGAGTAACGTAAGCAGTTTTCTTCAATGGTCGTAGCTCCAAGGCATTTATAAAAGGTATACTTATTCCCGTCTTAACAAGACAGATCTGTATAGAATTGGATTTTGTCATATGGATAATCTCCTCTATAGTATCATTACTGCTCACCGTTGTCCACATATTTGGACCAAAGTAAAGGTCAAAGTTCGGTTCGATATTAAGACCATCGTAATTTCCATATACGAAGGTGGCCTTGATCAAATAGTTGGTGTTACGGGTGACATTTAGTTGTAGCAGCTTCGTACTCCGTCAGGAAAATATCTCAGTGCAAACATCGGCTTATTGTAATCCGGTTCAAATTCACTGGCAATTCTACCGGTTTTCCCGGTGTTGACTAACCCGGCATCGGATGTATATGTTAAACCAGTTGGGAGTGCGTTGTAAGGAGACTCACGAGGGGGTAAACCGCAATCCACACTAATGAATCCTAATAAGACAATAGACGGAAAAATATCTTATAAGCTAATCAAGAAACCACTAAAAAATATAAACACACACACAGATTAAAACAACAAATTTGTACGTACCAGTTTGATCTTGGGCTTGAACAATATGAAGTATCAGCACCAAAGTCACAATGAACACACAGTCTCTGTCCATTGTTCTCCTCACAGTCCAAAGGAGAGAGTTTTTTCTTTGAGGTTGCAAATTATACATATAAATATATATATATATATATATGTGAAAGAATTACAATATGAGCCACTTCTCAAAACTCCCAAGTCAAACTCCTTTAGAAGACTAATAATGATTTTTTAACAATATATATAATTGAGGATATATATTTCACGGTGCAAAATGATTCGACAACGCAAGTTGGGAGAACAAGACCGGTTTAGTGGTCGAAAACTCTCTCAGCGATTAGACGACAAAACCGTGTCAACTAAAGAACACGCTGTAATTTGGGCGTAGTCGACGTGGAAAAACGAAGAATAATTATAGCAGAGACGGGAATTACACACCAACCTTTTATGTACTTGTTGACTTGGACTTTTGTTGGCACTTCATTGGTTGATTTTCCTCTTTAGCCTTTTTTGTTCTGGATGGATGAAATGTCGTAATTGAGTCTCCACCTTCAGTAGTAGGGCCGGCCTCACCCATTTTGCTGTGTAAAGCAAATCTAAAAATTCATTACCCAACCCATTTTGTTACCTAAAACAAAATTAAAAATTTGTGTCCATAATTGCAAATATTTGATTTGAATTCCGTACCTGTAAGATAAAATACATTCACAGCCACCAGGTAGCACTACAATTACTGAATTTGATCCCCCTTAAATTCATAATATTTTTAATCCTGATTTACCTTGTTCCTAGATTTTACCACCAACTATTTAGGTTTTATGGGTTTTAATCCAAAACCGGCCCTGATTCAATAGTCAACGATCATATCTTTGAATCCTAAAAAGTACTTTGTCTCTTTGAAATTCGAATTAGGTTAAAATATGAATGTCAATGCAACCTCCCAAATTATTCAGCACCTGTGGTTATCTTTGAATCCCTAAGAATACTTTGTCTCTTTGAAATTCGAATTGGATTAAAAAATGAATGCCAATTCAACCTCCCAAATTATTCTGTCAGCACCTGTGGTTATCTTTGAATCCCTAAGAAGTACTTTGTCTCTTTTAAATTCGAGTTGGGTTGAAATATGAATGCTAATGCAACCTCCCAAATTATTCTTTCAAGCACATGTGATTGATGAAACTCTTTTTTTTTTTTGTCATGATCAAATTCTTTTTTTATTTGTATCAAAGTTTTGGAAGATTACTAATATAATACCAACAAATAGGTTAATTACGAGATTAATATAGATGTTTTAAATATTATTAGACTTTTTAAGTGCATATAATTTGTAAGAAAAACGTAATTATGAAGATGTCATTACCATTTTATCCCATATAGGTAAAAGTTTGAATTATTTAAGGAAGACTACCACCGTATTTCCTTCAAAAATCTTGTGGATTTTCAAATAAGTCCAATATCATTTGCAGTAAACGAAACCCTTGTTCAAAAGTTCATTAGGCGATAGTGCAGCGGTTGTGATGAACCTAGTACCTAGCAATAATATGGGATTAATCGGAGAGTATTTAGGGACTAGTTTTTGAATATATATATATATAATATATCTTAAGAAGAATCATAAAATTTCATGTTAGTGATGTAGTTTGGGCGCCCAAAGTTCGAACCTGCTTAATTTGATTTTGCACCATTTTTTAACCTAAACTTTAATGAAGGGCTGAGTGAACATTTCTTAGTCATATTTTTTCTAAGTTGTGGGTGACTGAAACTTAGCTATGGTGATAGCTTTTTTTTTTTTTACTCAGTTTTCATCGTTTTCTATTGTTTTTCTATGTATTTTCACCGATTATGTCGAAATCGCAGAGGCTCCCAGCCACCGAGAGCCTACCTACTGCCGAAGCAACCGTGGAGACCGCATTTTCGAACAAATGTTGTAAGTTGTAACTATGAAATTTTCACGCCTCTTCATCAACGTTGTAATCTTTTTCAATCTAATGTTTTCCTAGTAAATTTTTGTGCTTTGTTACACATTTTATTATTCATTGCGGACTTATTTGGAACATTTCTATCATATACTTGTTGCACATATTTTTCTTTCATCTGAAATTTATTAAACCTAATTTTGGAAACTACACGCCGATAAAGGCCCATTACAAACCATTCCAGACCAAAAAGACAACACGAAAACAACTGAATAAAACTTACTAAGAGTACAAAAATTATAATGAATTTGTAGGCTTTTTTGTAGTTTTTGTTGGAGTAAACCTCCCTCCCCCCCCCCCCCAAAAAAAAAAACTTACAAAGACCTAAAACTGCTCTGAATCATGTTTATACCTCCACCTCTTTGAATATTAAACTGAAATGGGGACATAAAACACCCCCATTAGGAGGGTACTCTAGGGACAAGGTAAGTCACGACATGGCCTTCTATGTAGCCCTATGAAGGTAAGCTAAATATAAGCCCCAATAGAGTCCCAAAGCAGGTATAACATAAATATCTCTCTCTCTCTGCCTTTTCCTCTCTTCATCCGCCTTCATGGTATCCTCTGACATCTCTTTTAGGTCACAAGAATAAGTTTTCCCAAGACCAGTAGCTTCAATACTTATAGGCACGACCCGTGTGAAAGATCCTGTGGGCCCGAGTTAAACATCTTAACCCGGGCATACTATTTACTTACCCCATTAATATTCACCTTAGGTTATAAAACTATGTGAACTTACCTTATTTGAGAAATTTGGGGACAACACCTAGTAGAAATCCAGCTAACAAGACCATGCACACCTCAATAATTTAAAAGCATGCCAAAGAACATTGCAGACATACGACCAGAAGACAAATGGTATAGAATGCCTTCCATATTCGTTTAAAACGGGTTCATATGCCTCAGGATTTCTTGATTTTCCAATTTCCAAAACGACGAAAAAATGGATGAAAAACACTTGAGTTTGAGTGCTTCATACTAATCCAATCCATTTCTTGATAAAAGATCATTCTCTGTATATAATATATACGAACAGATTCTCAAGTGGCATTTAAAAACAAATTAACAACCACTGAACTTTTTTCGACCTCAAATTCTTGATTTTTTTTTTTGGTCTGGATTAAAAAAGTTAGCCTTGGATAACATACAACTACGAGAATAGGCCTCATTTCCGGAGGCTTAAACACTCGGACGGTAATTTTCGACAGGGTTATTCCATCATAAATTATTGATGGAAACCCAATAGAAAAGAGGTACAAAAATGTGCGTACCGGGTCGAGCACCTGGTCGCTAAGGTTTTACTGTTGTTGCTCGGGAAATCTTTGATGATCGAACATGTGTTAATCGGATTGAGACGTGACTTTTATTGTTCGTGATATGCTAGATAGCGGGTCGGAATTCTCGTAAATGAACCTTAACACGAGACGAAACGAAATAGGAAGTGGAAACGAATAGATTGTATTGCTCGGAAATGAACTACCGATTACAACAGAACGAGAAGTCGGTGTTTTGAAAAGTAGTAATGCGAAAAGCGAAGTCTAACAACAATCGACTAGGTCGTATCTGTTGTTAAGCTCGATCTAAGTTTATCGAACAGTTCTACCTATTCTCTAGTCCTTTCTCTCTCTTAAATTTTTATACCCTTAGTGTAATAAATGAAGTATGTATTTATAGCGATCGAATATTCGATTAAGGTTGACTTGTAGCGCCTCCTAGTCCGAGAATAGACTTCTTCCTAGCTGTGACACAAGCCCGCATGCGTCGGTGCTGTCTTCGAAAGCTGCTTTTTGACTATCTTCTGACGGTAGAAAATGTGTGATTTGACTGGACCGTCACATCTCGTTTTGTCGCTAAAGTCAACTCTTCTACACGTTCGGACATTCCGCGAGCGTTCTCTGTGAGCTTCTCCGTTCTTTCAGCGAACTCCGTCTTGTTATTTTTTCTTTCTGGCTTTATGAGTTTTTGGGCCCGTTTCATCTTCTGGGCCCATTCTAGTGATTCGGGCCGGGGGTGCTAAACCCACCCCCAACAAAAAATTTCATAGGATAATACGACATTTTTTTCTTGTATTAATGTTAAATTTATTAAAATAGAAAACACACGTTTTTACATCATAAATGCAAATAAAATAATAATGAAAATTAGAAATCTTTGTACATAGATGCATTTTCTAGTTTCTTGGCCTCGAAGCTAACCAAAGTTGGAGTCCATCTTCGAACCGAGCATCGTGCAAGAGTCGAATTGAACTAAACCGATTTCGAATTATCTTATCTATGGTATGTATTAGTTTCTCCGGAGGAGAAGGCTGGGATCCATGTCTTCTATTATTACTCTCCCTCCATAAAAAATATATCAAAGTTTGAAACAAATACCGGAATATTCTCAAAGTGAGATCGACTCGTGAGAGAAAGAAGTGACATAATCCTGCTCCAATCAGTGGAGACGTCATTTCGAAGCTTGAGCAAGATTAGTCCATATTCGGAAGCGTAGGGACAGCTAAAGAAGAGATGGTCTCTTGTCTCCACTTGTTGATGATAAAAGACACACTCGGTAGATATATTAGCATTTCAGTGTTGCATCATCTCACCTGATGGTAATCAATTTAAAATCGCTACCCATACGGCATATTTTTATTCTGAATTTTTTGGCAAAACCGTCGAAAAATCTCACTAGATATTTTCAATGACCTTTCTATCTGGTTTTAGTAAAATAAATAAATTTATATATGAAACTTTTGGTTTGAAATTTTATATTCAAATTACTAAACATAGAAATTCAGATGTGTACATAAGAACTAAAAAATAAATACATCGAATAATCATGCCATCTCGGTCCACATCTGGATCAAAACAGTCCAACCTACATTGAACATCCATTGTTGTTTGCTCTCGCCGTTCTGCCACCTTCTCTTTCACGTAGGACCATGTTCGAAAGAGCCAATGACTCATTGAGTAGTTCAACTCCCACTAGTAAAATTTCAAAAAAAAGCCACGGAAATTTTTATGGTTATAGCTGAAAATCTGTGGCTATACAAGGATAGCCACGGCGTAACCACGAAAAAACCCCGTAGCTATAAGGCTGTGGCTATATATGTCGTGGCTACCCCGTGGCTATTTAGCCACGACATAGCCACAATTACCTGCCATAGCTATATAGCTACGACATTAGCCACGAGACAGACGTGACAATATAGACACAATAGAAAGAGTGGAAGAATAGCCACGGTCGAACCGTGGCTATTCCGTGGCCATAGTTAAAAATAAACACTAAAAACTGTTTTGTTCCCCAGTACGAGAGATCGCCACCGGAACGCCCTGAATCGCCGGAACGGCAGTTTCGACGAGCGGTGACTGTAACTCGGCATGGGAAACAAACAATTATAATGTTTAGTTTTTTCTTTTTTTTGGAATTTTTAAAACTTAAAACTCGTCTTAGCAAAGCTGATCCCACCATCGGAACGCCGCCGTAACCGCCGGAAGGCCGGTATCGACTAACAATGATGGTGGTTCGAGCTGGGCTAAAACGAGTTTAAGTTTTATTTTTTTATCCTCGGGTGGAGAGAGAGAGGAAGAAGAAGATCGTCGGAATGGGGAAGGAGAGAGATCGCCGGAAAGGGGAAGGAGAGAGATCGCCGAAAAGGGGAAGGGAATAGATCGCCGGAAAGGGGAAGGGAGAGATCGCCGGAAAGGGGAAGGGGAGAGATCGCCGGAAAGAGGAAGGGGAGAGATCGCCGGAAAGAGGAAGGGGAGAGATCGCCGGAAAGGGAAGGGGAGAGATCGCCGGAAAGGGGAAGGGGAGAGAAGAGGGGAATGAGATGCGGAGAAGAAAAGGAAGGTGTTGTTATATAAAAAAGCATAGCTATGGAATAGCCACGGAACGATCGTGGCTATATGCATGGTTCGACATTAAAACGGAAACGGCAGTCGAGGCGACTGTTCGAATTGACAAGCTAATTAGCCACGGTTTTATCGTAGCTATGTCGTGGCTATAATTATCATAGATACGGTCTATCTTTGGCGATATTCGTGGCTTTTATTTCTTTTTGAAATTTTATTAATTTTGTGAATCGGAAAAACGTGTAGCCACGGTCGGACGTGGCTAAAGTCATGGCTAATATATTAGCCACGGTCAACCGTAGCTACAACCGTGGCTATGCAGCCACGACTTTGTCTTTCATCATTTTCGTAACTAATTTAAGTATAACCATGGTTTTACTGTGGCTATGCCGTGGCTAATTCATAGTTTTCTACTAGTGTCCAACTACTTCGTCATCTCATCTATTTTACATGTTGCTATTGCAACCAAGGAGAGAAATATATTAAACCTTGCCTTAAACGAACCAAACTAGAATAATCCAAACAAAGAAAAATACATCCAACGAAGAATACTTGGGAAAAAATATGTACTGTGTTGTGCGTAAGAGATTGGTACAAGGGTACTTGGTTTTCTCAAGCCATCCCTAAGTATTCATTTCTTTCTTGGCTGGCAGGCTCGCAGCACATAACATGCTATCTACGAGGGATAGAATGACCCATTGGGGTTATCGGATAATCTCTCAGTATGTTTTCTGCCATCAGGATATAGAAATTGCGCATTCTAGTAATGTGGGCAGGTCTAATGCAAGGAGTTCTTACCGATCGGTTTTCGTCTTGTTGGGTTTAAATTATGAACATGGTTAAAGGTTTCTCTCTTCCAAGCTCAAAGATGTTCATTTTATAGATATGCTTTCCAATCCTATATCCATACTATTTGGAGGGAACGTAATCGAAGAAGACATGATAAAAATCCCAATGCAACCACATCAACTCGTTAAAGCAATTGATCAGCTAATAAAGGAATATGTTCTCCACTCTCTTGTAACCTTGTCCGAGATGGGCGGATGGTTTTGAAAATTTGGTTTTATACGAGAAAAGACGTAGTCTCAAGATTGCTTAATTAGACCAAGAGACCTTCCACATCAGTGAGAAACTCTCAAGGATTCATGGATTATGCCAAAGTTGTCCGGATACAAAGAATCCAGCAATTTCTATATCCGCCAAGATACAAATCAATGCTATAATGGTGATATCAATCAGTCCATTAATTTGTTCTACATCTATGTTGATATATTTGTATTTATGTAGATATATTTGTTCCTATTTTGATCATTTGTATAGTAGCTATAAAGTCTCTTTTATTTTATTGTAAATAAAACAAGTTACCACTCAAAAATTAAATAAAAAGGTTAGAGAATTTATCTTTGTAATCTATGTCTCTTGGTCAAATGCCTTGAGAATATATAAGTTTGTGAACTTCTCACAAAGGACTTCATTCCCTTGAGTGGCGTTCTTTGTTCCATCATCCCATCTCCATTCGATCGTCTAATTAGAGAGTCCAGTTAGTTATATTCATTCTCCATCATCGTTTAATTTCCATTCGACCGTCTACTCAAAGAGTTCTCCGCCCAGATGGTTAGATCCATTCTTCATCATCATTTCAACCATATTCTGATCCGGTGAAGAACGACCATTCGGCCAGTCTCTGAATTCCGCGTCTACCCTTGTGAGATCAGTCCCGATCTTACATCAACAAGATAAAGTATTCTGTCGAATTCAGATTTGTTCATGCCTTCAAGTTTTTAAATTCGCTTAAGTTACATTTTTTTGTGACCAAATCGAAAGCAAGCTGAAAAGGGTTTAGTTTGAGCTTAATAAGTTTCTTGCCGAACTAACCAAACTCGATTCTAAACCTCAATATCCACCTCTACTTAGAAAAACAACACCTTAAGCATACCTTTTAACTTTATCAATTGGGCTAATATTATATGTTGGCAATGCAGATACTTGAAGTTAGATTTAAAAGAAGACGTGGACACTTGAGAGCTCTATGGTCGCTCATAGAAGGAGATATGTGTGCACCACAACCTTCCATGATACATCTCGTTGTTGACTTTGAATTTTTGTTTGCACACCATTGTTTCAAGTTGAAATTTAAGAACTGAAACAGTGGCTCATAATTTATACAATAAATGCTGGTTCTAGTTTTCATATGAAGTTTGAAGCCGTGACATGCCATCTACTAGTACACTAGTCATCAAACATTAGAATGCTCTGTATTACCAGGTTCTACAGTAGCTGACTTTCAATAGAGTAGTTGTATATTTAAATCAGTTTTTCAAGAGTTTCTCCAATTATTTAAGCATTTAAAGAAAACTAGTATTATAAACATATATTTAAGGGGTTTTGTTTGTATAGCAAAATGGAATCTGTGTTTTTCTGTTTTATTCTATCACTCTGTTGAAAGCAGATTTTCTATTTCCTCTTTTTTACTCAAATCATTTGAAACAATAAAATCTTGGGTTCCTCATTTTCTATTAGATCACTCTCCCGGAAACAGAGTTTCTGTTTGACAATTGCTTATCAATAGCTAATCAAGAACAAGATTAAACCCCTATTTTTCAAAAAACAATTTAACTGATTTTGGTTCTAGACCTTTTAAAAAACAATGAACACTATCAAACTTATAAGAGATAAGTCATTGTGAATGGTCATGGAACAAATCAAATCTATATAGTCATAATAATTGATATCACATTTTGAAATGGTCATGGCTGAATATATTTTCTTCTCTTTCAAAAAAATGTTGTTTCATAAAGCTGAACTTGAATAGAAATATTACATTCGGAAGGAGGCTTTGAACTTTTATTCACATTTATCAAAAACATAAGCTAATACCTCGTTAACAAAAGTGAAGAATATAACAGAGACACATGAATTTGAAGATAGTTCCATCAAATAGAAACATATAGACAAGAATTCATGTGGTACAGCGTGATAGTTTCTTAATGTAATTCTACCGAGCCGCTGGGTTCTCTTCAGTACCAAAGGTCAAGCTCACTTCTATAGAACTCTTAGAATCCATATCCTGACTTGCTCCTCCCCTTGAATTTTCAGATGCTAGACACTCGTTTAATTCAATAACAACTTGAGACATGGTCGGTCTTCTCGCTGAAGCGGGATTTAAACAACACATTGCTAGTTCAACAGCTTTCCAAACAGAGCCAGAATCATAATCTCCATTAAGGCTTGGATCCATAATGTTTTTGATGTCTCCTTTTGTAAGCATTATTCCAACCCATTCTGCTATATGTTGCTTTTCACGGCTTTGGTTGACCACAGATTGGTTTGTCATGATCTCTAAAAGTACAATCCCAAAACTATAAACATCACTCTTTTCTGTCAACCAATTTGTTCTGTAGTATCTGGAAAAAAAAATGAAGGATAAATTTTATCAAATTTCTCTCACAACAAAGAAAAAAGAATATCTCTTAAGAGGTAATACTTACTCAGGATCGAGATATCCTCGAGTTCCAGCAACAACTGTTGACACATGAGTTTCACCTTCAACTGGAAATGATCTCGAAAGCCCAAAATCAGCAAGTTTGGCCTCGAAGTGTTCACTCAACAATATATTTGTGGTTTTGACGTCTCTATGAACCATTGGTGGCTTGCATCCATTATGCAAATACTCAAGTCCTATGCCACAACATTTTTTTACAAATTTGTAAGAAAGTGGAAGCAAATAAACAAAAAAGAAGTGATTGAAGTAGTTTCTTAACAAACCTTGTGCGGACTCGACGGCTATTTTTAGTCTTGTTCCCCAATTCAAAATAAAGCGGTTACGTGTTCCTGTGTTGTTTTTTTTACAGAAGAGTCTCATGTCAAAGTCTTATGCTACTACCATCGGGCTAAAACAAAACAAAAATCATAACTGCATTTTTACCTGACATATGTTCCTTTAAATCTCCATTGGCCATGTATTCATAGATGAGAGCCAAGTTTTCTCCTTCGTCACAGTATCCAACAAGGCCTACCAAATTCTTATGATGAACTCTTAGAAGAAGTTCCACCTAAATACCAAATCAAAATTCACAAGTCTTGATGTCAAAGATAAATGAATGACGGATGTTTTGATTCAATTAAGGCTACAATAGTAAGTAAGAGCATACCTCAGCTTTGAATTGTTTATATCCTTGAGATGATGAATGGGACAGTATCTTAACAGCTACTTGTTCTGTACCATTCACAAAACCATGATAAACAACTCCAAATCCTCCTTTCCCAAGAATTCTTTGGAAGTTATTTGTCATTGTCACAACTTCTGAATAAGTAAACCTTCTATTCTTTGTTATTATTGCCGGTTCAGATGATCTACCATCTGATGCTTGCATATATGATGGTCGTGGCCCTAAATGTACAAGGGAAAAATTTAGTCAAACTTAGTTAACTTCGATATATATATATGTGTGTTGTGATATTACTCTTGAATACCTTCAAGTTTTGATGACTTTTTCTTTCTCAGAACCAAAAATAGAACAAGTGCACCTACAAGAACAGCTATTGAAACAATTGATGCGACAACTGGCACTATGATACTCTTTTTCTTATGACTGTCCTCTCCTTTGTTCACACATGAACCAGTTGTGCAAAGAAGATAAGGGTTGCCTTCGACACTGCAAAATGTGAGTGTTGTTAAGTATACCTAATAGAAAATCAATTGGCGTGATGATAATCGAAAAGAAAAAAATAGTTTACTTTAACTTCATTCCTTTCTTCTCAAGAAGTGAGGGAGGAACCGAGCCACTGAGATTATTTCCACTTAGATTTCTGTTTGAGTAAACAAAAATTCAAAACATAAGCAAGCATGTTGAGGACACAACTTACAAAAACGAAAAAGAAAATTGTATGTCTCTTGAGAACTTACATTACCAAGAGTGATTCTATGTCAGATAAAAATTCAGGTATTTGTCCAGTCAAATTGTTATTTGACAAGTCCCTACCATTAACAAAAACGTGATATAATACATCAAATATTTATTCATTTCCAGAAATCCAAACAAACATGGGCTTTGGTCATCGAGGAGATACTTACAATTCTCGTAGGTGAGCTAGATTCTGAATCGCTTGCGCGATGATCCCAGTTAATCCACTTGAAGATAAGTCTCTAGAAATATAAAGTGTGAGATATGCAGTTTGAAATTAATATGATTTTAAAATTGACATAAAACGTTGAATGATGCATCTTACAAGGAAGTGATTGTTGGTGTCGTAGTAATAATATCCGAGTTATTGCAGTTTAAACCATCCCACAAAAATTGCTTGGGGACACATGGATCTCCTTGCCAACTGATTCTACTCAATCCATAAGTATCTTGAACATTTTTTATACCAGCAACTGCGGTTATAAAGCTTAATCATAGTAAGAATCAACACATAAAATGTATAAACATATACATAAGATCAAGAATGTAAAATCGACATACCATCATCTGCATTTGTCTCCATTTGAGGGAAATCAATAACGCTGAAAGCTTCTATAGCATTAAGTAAAGGTGGAAGCGTTGAATTCGGCGTCTTCACAAGCTGCAAAATGCATGCCCCTCCATCGCATTGCTCCGGTTTTACATCAAGTAGGGTGTCGATTTTCAGCAGTTTAGGACTGTAAGGTCCAAATGAATAAATTCCATTAAGCGTCACATTAAATTCCCGTGTATCGTTTGCTTGTAGAGTCTGAAGCTCCGCAAAGTGAATGTAGGAGTAAAATTTTGTAGCAGGAGGGCTTATAGTCCATGTAATGTTGAAGGTCTCGTTAGCGTTCAGGGGAGTTGCAGCTACTGCCATTACACCTTGTGGTAGTTCATAATCGTTAGTAGTGTTAACATTGAGACTCGTAGATATTTGTGTCCATGAGTTCTCCACGAAGAGCGGGTACCATTTACGATCGTACTTATCATCCGGGTACCTATCACAATCTTGTATTAGGCCACATCAATAATCTACAAAACTATGGCTTTCGATCGTTTCAAAATAGAAAACACACTAAATTAATTATTATTGTTTTATTGGAAGAATATTTAACAGATTAACGTAAATGCAAACACAAAAAACCAATCAAAGGTATATATATAGTATTTTTATGTAATGTAAAAGTTTTGATTGATGATTACCGTATATTAGGACCTGTATTGCTGAAATACCTCCTGAATAAGTACTTCAGCGAACCGCTTTGAGTAACGTAAGCAGTTTTCTTCAATGGTCGTAGCTCCAAGGCATTTATAAAAGGTATACTTATTCCCGTCTTAACAAGACAGATCTGTATAGAATTGGATTTTGTCATATGGATAATCTCCTCTATAGTATCATTACTGCTCACCGTTGTCCACATATTTGGACCAAAGTAAAGGTCAAAGTTCGGTTCGATATTAAGACCATCGTAATTTCCATATACGAAGGTGGCCTTGATCAAATAGTTGGTGTTACGGGTGACATTTAGGTTGTAGCAGCTTCGTACTCCGTCAGGAAAATATCTCAGTGCAAACATCGGCTTATTGTAATCCGGTTCAAATTCACTGGCAATTCTACCGGTTTTCCCGGTGTTGACTAACCCGGCATCGGATGTATATGTTAAACCAGTTGGGAGTGCGTTGTAAGGAGACTCACGAGGGGGTAAACCGCAATCCACACTAATGAATCCTAATAAGACAATAGACGGAAAAATATCTTATAAGCTAATCAAGAAACCACTAAAAAATATAAACACACACACAGATTAAAACAACAAATTTGTACGTACCAGTTTGATCTTGGGCTTGAACAATATGAAGTATCAGCACCAAAGTCACAATGAACACACAGTCTCTGTCCATTGTTCTCCTCACAGTCCAAAGGAGAGAGTTTTTTCTTTGAGGTTGCAAATTATACATATAAATATATATATATATATATATATATATGTGAAAGAATTACAATATGAGCCACTTCTCAAAACTCCCAAGTCAAACTCCTTTAGAAGACTAATAATGATTTTTTAACAATATATATAATTGAGGATATATATTTCACGGTGCAAAATGATTCGACAACGCAAGTTGGGAGAACAAGACCGGTTTAGTGGTCGAAAACTCTCTCAGCTATTAGACGACAAAACCGTGTCAACTAAAAAGAACACGCTGTAATTTGGGCGTAGTCGACGTGGAAAAATGAGGAATAATATCTTAGAGAAGACACGGGAATTACACACCAACCTTATTGATCTTACGTACTTGTTGACTTGGACTTTTGTTGGCACTTCATTGGTTAATTTATCTCTTTAATCTTTTTCATTCTGGATGGATGAAGTGTCGTAATTGAGTCTCTAACATCAGTAGTCAACGATCATCAGGCTTGTATCTTTGAATCCCTAAGAAGTCATTTGTCACTTTGAAAGTTTGATTATCATATTGTTTGTACATGTGCCAGTTGAAATATGAATGTCAATGTAACCTCCGAAATTGAGCTGTCGGCAGCTGTGTGGTTGATAAAACTCAACTTTTTTTTCTATGGTAATGATGAAACTCATATTTGTATAAAATTTTGGGAAATTTTTTAAAATAATACCAATGTAAGTTAATTCCTGAAGTAATATAGATGTTTTAAATATTAATAGCTGTTTAAGTGCACAATTGATAAGAAAAACGTAATTATGAAAATGTCATTATCATTTTATTCCATATAGGTAAAAGTTTGAATTATTTAAGGCAGACCGTGAGTTTTCAATATTTTTGTGGATTTTTCAATAGGTCCAATATCATTTGAAATAAACATATTGTTCATTAGGCACTAGTGCAGCGGTCGTATGGACCTAGTGCCTATCAATAATAGCGGGAATTAATTGGAGAATATTCATTCGTAGGCTTTTGAATTCTTATCTAATATGTATCTTAACAAAAAAAAAAAAAAAAAAAAATCATGCTAGTGATGTGGTTTATGCGTTCAAAGTTCGAACCCGCTTAATTTGATTTTGCACCCTTTTTAACTAACCTTTAATGAAGGGCTGAGTGGACATTTCCTAGTCATCTACTTTCTAATTTGTTGGCGATTGAAACCCTAGCTATGGCAATACCTTGTCTTTTCTTCAAATTTTTTCATCATTTTCTATTATTTTTCTTTGTATTGATAGCCACTACGAGAAAGTCAGATTTTTCATTACTAACTGTTTAGAATTTTCAGTTTCAAATCGTTTTCTATCTGCTTCTGACTCATTCTATACTTATTGTTTTCCCACTCATACTCAATCATTTCTTGATTTTCTTTGTCATATTTCTTTCAAATGTCGTTATTTCAATAAAATAAAATAAAACTAAAACGCCAGGTTTGCCATTTCCTTTGAATCTAGCCATTGGGCTTGGTGTTGGGCTGTTAAGCAGACTATTCTCATTGAAATCGGGGACATGACTGGTTTTAGACTTCTGGACTTCTGCAGAGTTCATCGTGGGATGAACTTATGACACTTCTGGGTCGAGATTTTCTTCAAACGGGGTTGCGCCTAAACTTGGTGTTACTAGAATAGTCTTGATAGCAAGGTTCGGCCCATCAGAAATCAAATATCCTTTCAAAACTACAACCACATGAAAATCTAATAGATAATGGGTGTTTCGTGAAGATTTTTTAATGCTCAAGTCAGTTAAAAAACCATGAGACCGAAGTAGGAAAGAGTATCGGGAAAATGAGAAAAAAAGAGTTAAGTTGTCTCTAGGCTGGAAGGGAATATGGTACTTAGAGCTCTCAATTTCTTTGTGGGGCTCTTTGATGGTGAGATAAGAGAAACGGGTTTTCGGGTGGAGCTGGGTCTAAATTGACTGGAATGAACTTTGTCTCAGAGAATGAACAATTCCTCTGGAATGACAAAGATGATTAAAACTAGATTCGTGGATCAAAATTTTTTCAAAGGCCGAGTCTCTTATAGAAATAATGGACATGTCGAAGGTTGCTGAGAAAAAGGTAGAAATTTTTCAATAAAAGTATCCATTTTGATCGAAAGGTCCGAGCTTTAGCCAAAACACAGTGGTATTAAGTAGAATCAGACGACCCTTGAAAAAAATCCAATGAGGAAAACATAGAAAATGAGTTTAATCTGGAATACAACAAGTATAGGCCGATTTGGAACTAAGTTAGAAAAGAGAGAAGAGTGTGTTAAAACATAGAAATTTATTCTAAGTATCGAATAATTAAAGATCCAACATTCTCTCTCATAGAAAGAGAGAAATATATTTAAGTTTACTTGATCCTAAATAGTAGACCGGTTAAGTGGTTTGAGGTTGTTTAAGCGATCCGATTGCGCAAACAGGTTGTTTTTGGTACTCTAATCGGGAACGGATCGGATTGGTATGAAGCACTAAAGTAATTTACCTACTTTATTTGTCATTTTTGCCAGAGCCCATTACAGTCGGATGTGGGAGGTGTTTCCTATTGTTTTTTCGCCTACTCGTTTTCTTGCAATGTTGATGAAGCTACTAATTAACAAAAGCTTTGTTACCCAAAATCCAAAATCGTGACCCTTGTGGACCCATTTCAATATCTGGTTTAAAGGGGTTAAGGCACAAGATTGGCTTGGGATTTGGAGGAATTTTTTTTGTCTTTTTAGAGTTGTAGGGGTTTTCAACCTAGCATCAACCAATCTCAATATATTTTAATCTCTTTCTAAAACCATATTTCATCTAAAGCTGAAAACTGAAAAACTACATTCGAAAAAAAAAAAGAAGTTTTGAACTTTTATTGACATTTATCAATAATAAGTGCATAGCGCATTAACAAAACGGACTAATATATCATAACACATGAACTTGAAGATAGTTCCATAATATAGAAACAGACAGACACTTCATATGTGGTACTGCGTGAGAGTTCTTCAACTACCGAGCCATTGGGCTCACTTCAGTACCAAAGGTCAAGCTCACTTCTATAGAACTCTTAGATTCCATATCCCGACTCGCTCCTCCCCTTGAATTTTCAAATGCCAGACATTCGTTTAATTCAATAACAACTTGAGACATGGTCGGTCTTCTTGTTGAAGAAGGATTTAAACAACACATTGCTAGTTCAACAGCTCTCCAAACAGAACCCGAATCATAATCTCCATTAAGACTTGGATCCATAATGTTTTTGATGTCTCCTTTTGTAAGCATTAGCCCAACCCATTCTGCTATATGTGGCTTTTCACGGCTTTGGTTGATCACAGGTTGGTTTGTGATGATCTCTAAGAGTACAATCCCGAAACTATAAACATCACTCTTGTCTGTCAACCAATTTGTTCTGTAGTATCTGAAAAACAAAACAGAGGAAAAATTTCATTAACTGTCTTTCTCATTTGAAAAAAAAAACAAAAAGTGTATCTCCTAAGAGGTAATACTTACTCGGGATCGAGATATCCAGGAGTTCCAGCAACAACTGTTGACACATGAGTTACACCTTCAATTGGAAATGATCTTGAAAGACCAAAATCAGCAAGTTTCGCTTGGAATTGTTCATTCAACAATATATTTGTTGTTTTGACGTCTCTATGAACCATTGGTGGCTTGCATCCATTATGCAAATACTCAAGTCCTATGCCACAACATTTGTTCTTACAAAGTTGTAAGAAAGTGGAAGAAAATAAACAAACATAAGCAAAACAATCTTGAACCAACCTTGTGCTGATTCAACAACTATTTTTAGTCTAGTTCCCCAATTCAAAATAAAGCGATTACGTGTTCCTGTGTTTCAAAAGAAGATACAGATTGAGTCTTCAGTTACCTCCATAGAACTCAATCAAAGCATTCAATCATCTTTATTTACTTACCTGACATATGTTCTTTTAAATCTCCATTGGCCATGTATTCATAGATAAGAGCTAAGTTCTCTCCTTCGTCGCAATATCCAACAAGACCGACCAAATTCTTATGATGAACTCTAAGAAGAAGTTCTACCTGAAAAAACAAACCAAGATTCACAATTTCTAGTTTTAAAATTAGCTAATCATTAATGTTTCATTCAAGATACTTATGGAAGTGAGAGAATTTACCTCAGCTTTGAATTCTTTATATCCTTGAGATGATGAATGGGAGAGCATCTTAACAGCTACTTGTTCTGTACCATTCACAAAACCATGATAAACAATTCCAAATCCTCCTTTCCCAAGAATTCTTTGGAAATTATTTGTCATTATCATAACTTCTGAATAAGTAAATCTTCTATTCTTTGACATTATCGCTGGTCCAGGTGATCTAGGGGATTTTCCATCCGATGCTTGTATATATGATGGGGTTGGTCCTAATGTGACAAAACAAAAACATTAGTAAAATTTCGTCACTTTTGATATGTTTTTTTTTTTGTTAAACACTTTTGATATGTTGTAGTATTATTCTTGAATTTACTTATGAATACCTTCATTTTTTGATGCTTTTTTCTTTCTGAGAATAAAGAACAAAGCCAATGCACCTATAAGAATAGCTATGGAAGCAATTGATGCAACGACTGGTACTATGATACTCTTTTTCTTATGCCCGATCTCTCCTTTATTCACACATGATCCAGCTGTGCAAAGAAGATGAGGGTTGCCTTCAACACTGCAGAATTTGAATGTTGTTAAAGATACCAAATATATCAATTAGCATGATAATAGTCAGAAAGAAAAGGAAAAAACTAGTTTACTTTAGTTTCATTCCTCTCTTTTGTAGAAGTGAGGGAGGAACCGAGCCACTCAGATTATTACCACTTAAGTCTCTGTTGCAATAAATAAAGATTCAACAAAATAAGCAAGCATGTTAAAGAGAAAGCTAATCAAAAGAAGAAAAAACAAATTGTAGTGTCTCATGAGAAACTTACATGACTAAAAGTGATTTTAGGTTAGCTAAAAACTCAGGTACTTTGCCAGTCAAATTGTTATTTGACAAGTTCCTACCATTAAAAAATGTAAAATCCATCAAATATATATGATTTTTCTCTAAATCAAATTAAATTTGAGTTCTGGTCGGCTGTGGAGATATACTTACAGTTTTTGCAAGTAAGTGAGATTTTGAATGGCTTGTGCGATGATCCCAGTTAATCCACTTGATGATAAGTCTCTGTAGACATAAACTATATGAGATATCTAGTTTGAAATTGACATGCTTTAAAAATGAAGATGAATTATTTGAATGATTCATCTTTACAAGGAAGTGATTATTGGTGGCGTTGAAATTTCGGAGCTGTCGCAGCTTAAGCCGTCCCACAAAAATTGTTTGGGAACACATGGATCTCCTTGCCAACTAACTCTACTCAATCCGTAAGTATCTTGAACATTTTTTATACCATTAACTGCGATAGTAAGCTTGATGATGTCAAGAGTCTATTACGTAGAATTAATGCAAAAACACTTGTCCATAAGAGATCAGAAATACCTTCGTCTCCACTTGTCTCCATTTGCGGAAAATCAATCACTGTGAAAGCCTCGATAGCATTAAGTAGAGGCGGAAGAGTTGATTTCGGCGTCTTCACAAGCTGCAAAATACATGCTCCTCCTTCGCATTGCCCTGGTTGAATGTCGAATAGGGTTTCGGTTTTTAGCGGTTTAGAACTATAAGGTCCATATGTATATTTTCCATTAAGGGTCACGTTAAATTCCCTTGTATCGTTGGCACGTAGAGTCTGAATCTCTGCAAAGTGCATGTAGGAGTAAAACTGTGTAGTAGGAGAGTCTAGAGTCCATGTAATGTTCAATGTCTCATTAGCGTTCAGGGGCGTTGCACCCGTTGCCATTACGCCTTTTGGTATATCATAAATAGTCGAAGTGTTTACATTGAGAGTCGTTGTTACTTGGGTCCAAGACTTCTCCAGGAAGAATGAATACCATTTACGATCATAGATATCATCTGGATACCTGCCACAACACAATCTTTATATTAGACCACACTTCTTAATATAACATTATGGAACCCACTTGTTTCAAACGTTAGTGCTTGGTGTAATAAACTATACTATATTAGTATTCGACAATAAATATTTATAATCTGCAAGAAACGGGAGACACCAATAAACAATTATGGTAGTGTAACGTTGACATTTTTCATAAATACGTACCGTATACTACGACCGGAATTGCTTAGATACGCCCTGAATAAGAATTTAAGCGAGCCGGTTTGAGTAACGTACGTAGTTTTCCTCAACGGTCGTAGCTCCAAGACATTTATGAAAGGTATACTTATACCCGTCTTAACAAGACAGATCTGTATAGAATTGGATTTCGTCACATGGATGATCTCCTGTATAGTATCATTACTACTCACCGTTGTCCAAATATTTGGACCGAAGTAAAGGTCGAAGTTTGGATCGATATTAAGACCATCGTAATTTCCATATACGAATGTAGCCTTGATCAGATAGTTGGTGTCGCGTGTGACGTTTAAACTATAGCAGTTACGTACTCCGTCTGGAAAATATCTCAACGTGAAAGCCGGCTTATTGTAATCCGGTTCAAATTCCTTGGCGATTCTACCGGTTTTCCCAGTGTTGACTAAACCGGCATCTGATGTATATCTTAACCCGGTTGGGAGTGCGTTGTAAGGAGACTCGCGAGAGGATAAACCACAATCCACACTGATGAATCCTATAAAAAAACATTAGACGAAAAATTATCTTATATATAATCTAAGAAACCGTTGACGTACGATTGAACAAACATATATAGATCGAAACAACAAATTATGTACGTACCGGTTGGATCTTGAGCTTCAATAAGATGAAGTATCAGCACAAAGGTGGCAATGAACAGACGATTTCTCTCCATTGTTCTCCTCACTGTCCAGAGGAGAAAGCTTTTTTGAGATAGCAAAATCATGCATATGAGAAGATGACTATATGAGCCACTTGTCAAAAGTTGAAAAGTCCCAAGTCAACTCCTTGTAAGATTAATGAATCCAATAAATAAATAAATTGAGGATACAAAATGATTCGATAAAGCAAGTTGGGAGAAAATAACAAGAGTGATGATTAAGTGGTCGAAAACTCTCATACTAATTTACAACTACCAAAACGTTGACTAAGTCAACTCTAAAGAGCTGTAATTTGGCGGAGTCGACGTGGGAAAACGAGGAATATATCCAGAGAGGACGAGACGTGCATTGAACTACAACCTTCTAATGATCATACGTACTCGTTGGCTTTGACTTTATTATGGTGATATGTCTCCTTCGCCTTTATCCTTCTTGATGAATGAAATTTCTTAATCGAATCTCCACCGTCCAAAGTCAACGATCGGGTTTTTGTTTTTGGAAATTCGAATAGGGTCGAGTTTACTTTTGTGCATGCCAGTTGAAATATGCATGCCATTGCCAAAATAACCTCCAATTATTTTTGTCAGCCGTTGACTTTTAATTTGTAGAATCCGAAATTGAGCGTTACCAGTTGTGTGCGTGATAAAATTAAAACTTGATTTTTACGTTAAAAAATTTGACAAATTTCTGCTCTTTAATGAGATTAATAAAAATTTCAGAACAGAGTATGAGAGCCAGAGTAATCAAAATTCAGAACAGAGCACACACCAGAGTGTCCTGATCTTATTTTTTGATATCAAGTAATTCTCTGTCTATCACAACGAACATTCATCCGCACTGTGAAAATACCAGTGTATATTGAGTAACAAGACAACAATTGTTTATCAAAGAAAATAGAATATACAATGTTTCTTGAAAACATACATTGGGAGATTGATACACAAAGAAAGAAAATAAAAACAAGATAGCTTTTCAATAAATCACATGAAAGATATTATTAGATTTATCTAGTTCCTCTTGAGTACATCTCTTCACAAACCTTGTCTCCTTGCATGTTCTATGGCTACACAGTCGTTTAGCTCCATCACAACGTGTGCCATTGTTGGTCTCTGGTTTGAGAACGGGTTCACGCAGCCCAGAGCTAACTCTAGACCCTTCCATACACCGTTTATGTCATAATGATCTTGATGTCTCCTTTAGTGAGCAATAACTCAACCCAGTCATTAATGTGGGGTCTCTCATGGTTTTTATCTATCGCATGCTTGTTTGTGATGATCTCTAACAGCACTACACCTTTAGGTAACCAAGTGTGCCCGCAACCACTATCGAGACATGGCATTCCCCATCGATTAGGAAAGATCTATAGAGCCTCGATCAAGTATGTCCTCATCGTACTTCGTACCTGAACAGATCCTCTCTTCGCTAACTCAAACATACAAATAGAACAAGAAATAGAAAACTGATCTATGTTGCCTAAAAAGAGTTTTTTTCTTCTTTTTTTAATTACCTGATGAAAGATGCACGGGATGGAAAGTACATTCTGGCGAACAACATCAATGATCCGCTTTGCGTGACATAAGTTTCTTTGTTCAGTGGACAAAGTTCCAGCGACGTAATAAACAGTGTTGTTTCTCCTGTCTTAACAAGACAAAATCTGTAGACGATCTTGTGGTATGATATGGATGGTCTCGTAGCCTGAATCATTTGATACTCCTTGCAATTTAACAGAAGTCCATTAGTTAGGTCCAACGTGAAGATCAACTTTGGGATTTTATTCAAACCGTCGTAATTCCCCTACAAAAATCTTCTAGTGATCAGATATATATATGCGGTTCGCTGTGAGGTTGAAGAAGTTGTAGCAGTTCCTTTCACCAACATGGAAGCTTTTCAAGGGCCACATCTGTTGACTTCTCTCTAGATTTCTTCATTCTTTTCGCCGTTCCTTGTAACTTTCGATCGATCTTCAAGTTTTTTCGATCAACCTTAAAACTTCCTTCCAATCCTCTTTCTAGAAAACGATATGCATCTCGTTCAAAGTAAGAAATCCTCGAAATCTAGCTTCACCTCAGATACCAAGGGTTGTCGGAGTCTCATATTAATTCTACGAGCTCGGACGCGAGAACCTAATTGGGTTGGCGAATGGACGTTGACACGAAAAAAAAGTCTTTCTTCTATGCCGAACATATACAGGACATCCCCGTCCCGGAACTTAAAGATGAGGAAGAGGGAATCAGGTCGAGTCCATTCGCTCGGAATTGCTGACGTCGGAGAATCCCGACTCAAAGCTAGCTCGGTCGATGTTCTAAATAGAAGATTTCGAATGAATATAGCATTTTTCTCTTTAATCGTATTTTTTGTGACTTTTCAAATAGAACTAGAGATTTTTTTTTCTAGTCTAAATCTCTATCTATCATCTCAATTAATAAGCCTAACATACATTGAAATTTCTTACGTCCTCCATTTCAGAAAAAATGTCATTCTAACATTTTTCAAAGATAAAAATGTTTTTTTTGAAATTTTTTCTTTTTTTTGTTAAGGTTTTTAAAAAAATTTCTCTTATGCCTTTTGTTAATGCACTAATATATTTCTCTCTAATTCATAAGGTGAAATCGTACTGATTTAATTTAAAAATCTGAGTTGAAAATCTAAAAAAAAAAAGTTTAGTGAAACAAAAATCAAATAACTCTTTTTGAAACCGTATACAATAACTCAATTACAAAGAGGGAAAACAAACAAACAAAAAACATATTTTTTTGTATCAAATGACATGGAAAAAGAAACTACTCCGGAGAAAACAGACAAATTACACACAGCTGCTGATTATGATTAGTCAAACATATTTAGGGTTTTAAATCTTCAGATAATCATTGTTAATAGGTTGAAACACATGAGAAGCCTCTTCCTCAATGAACTTCAACTGTCCTTTCGTCAGATGCAAGTAAACTATCCAATCTCCGTCGTTCACCGAACTCGGCATCGGCATCACATATCCAGCGCTTCCTCCCCATGGGAAATGGTAAGATCCGAAAACCGGCGAGCCCCACCCAAAGTCCACTTGGGTCACTGGAAAACTTCTCCCGGAAGAAACCACAAACGCCGGGCCGTCATCGGATCCGGTGCTGTAGATTCTTGAAACAACTGGTGTTGGACGGCGAGTCTCAACCCAATCGATCAAATTCAAAAAATGTTCTTTGGTCACCGAACTCTCCAAGAATATGTGAACCTTTTCGGCCACCCAAGACAGTGGCTTGTTAATCAAGTCAGCGATTCTCTGACCACCAAATGGGATTGAGAGAACGTTTCCGAAGTAAGTACTGTCTTTTTGCTCCATACATCTCCTCCTTCCGTCCACCACGATCCCAAGCTTAGAGTTCTTGCTTGGAATAGGATCCCTTGCTGCATGTTTCGCGACGAGTGTCCATAAAAGCGCGCTAAACGATTCAAGTTTGGTCCGTTTAGCTTTAATCATCGAGCCGCTGGCTAGAGTTTGGAGCTCGTCTAATGCATCCTCTTTGATGTAATAGATACGACTCACGAGGATGTTGTCTGGATCGGTGGTTTCTTGTGGAGGCTGCAATGACGTAATAGGTATATACATCTTGTCTACAGTTGAATCCATGATCAACGGTCGCCGTGGGTTTAATAAGGATCTTCGAAACGATGGTCCGCAAGAGGTCGGTACATCAGATCGAGAGATCTCGGCCCACGATATAAGAAACATGTTCATGGAATACGCATCTGCTACACGATGATCAAATGTGCAGCCCACAACTATACTCCCACATTTCAGTTGAGTCACCTGTTATAGACATTCCAAGAAAACAGAGTTATATTATTGTAATTAATTTTTATTGTCTTAATTAAGCTGAATTACCTGAATAGCTATGACTCCATGTTTCTTGACCGCAACTAGCTTGGCTATACTTTCATCAGGATCATAAAGGTTAAGCTCACGGAGGTCCACGTCAGCAACAGCCTCTATGAAATCGACGCCACGGTTGTTGCAGAGAATCTCCGGTTCTCCGGAGGGATTGGTGACGATCTCGCCGGCTAACGGGTAGTAAGAGACGAGAGTCTCTGCCAAAGCCATCTTGAGGGTTTCATGAGCCACTGTGTTAGTTATGTTAAGTGGTTTCTTGTAGCAGAAGCAAACGCTGACGTGGAGGGGGGGAAGGAGGAGGTCAAGGTTCGAGAGAGGTAGCCAGTGATCCTGAAGAGGAAGAGCCGCTTTGACGAGTTGCTTCCTAGTGGTGGTCACGTGGAAACAACGAGCTTGCTCCGCCGGTTCTCCCATTTGGTTCTTGTTTTCGGAGAGTGAATGAAGAATATTGTGTGTGGTGTGGTAGTTGGAAGATGCTGTGAAGAAGAGAATTTATAGCCAGACATTAGGAGAGAATTAGGTGGAACTTTTCAACGCTTCGTTCATTTATTTATATATTACAAAAAGGTTAATATTTATAAAATAACTGATTTTAGTTTTAGAATTGACACCAATGTTACGTGTTAGCGTAGTAACCTATTGTTGCATTTAAAGATTTAAATTTTAAAAGATTCAAAATCAATTCGAAAAATGAAAAAATTAAATATAAAAAATATATCAAAAAAACGTTAGTAGTTATTTTAAAAAATACTTTAAAATACAAAAAAAATCTAAGAAATAAAATATATTTTTGAAATTTTTTGAGATTCTTTTTCTTCGAGAAATAATTTTTAATTTTTCTTAATATTTAAAAAATGAAAAACCTCTAAAAATATTAAATCAAGGATTTTTTTTAAATAAAATTTAACAATTGTTGGAAATTTTTAAAAATTTGCAGTAATTCTAAAAATATAAAGATATTTTGAAAAAAACTGAGATTCATCAAGAAACATATTTCAAATTTCCTTATTTCAAATTTTTATGATCATGTTGTTCGTTTATCTTAATCCAAATCATTTACATTTTTTTCTTAATAATTTCATTTTCAAACATATTAAATTTAGAGAAAAAAAATTAAATAGTATGAAAAACTTATATTGGAAAATAATAGCAAACGGAGTTTTGTAATTCCAATAATACTATTAATGAAACTTTTATTAATGAAACTTTTGTGGTATATTTGGAATTTGAGAATCTCTTCTCGAATTAGTTTTTTTCCTTCTGGAATATTGTTTTTCCTTCCCGCATTATATTTTTGGAAATTCGGGAAGGAAAACACAACTCGGAAAGGATTTACCGAATAGTGTTTTTCTTTTCCAAATTGTATAGGAAAACACAATTCGAGAAAGCCTTTCCTAATCAGTGTATTTCATTCCCGAAAAGTTTATGATAAAATAGTATTTGACATAATTTTCATGTTATTATTGTCAGTTGTCCTTAAATTTATGTGGAACTGATTTTGTTGTTTTATCTTATTACTTCCATTTTTTTGAATGTAATACAAAAAATGAGTTTTTATAAAACGGTTACTTTAATCATGGATATTAATCAATTGTATTCATAATTTATTTTTTTTCTATTTATTGGACATTAGTTAATTTGTGAAAAATATAAAACAAATCTGCAAGACTAATAAAAATTTTATAAATCTTAAACAAATAAAAATTTTGATCTAAATCTATAATATTTGAGAAAATATCCGTAACATTGTTGAGAAATATGTAATACTATAATAATATTTTAATAAGACTAAAACTCATTGTTATATTTTTTATAAAAAAAATCATGACATGTAAATAAATTTAAATCCCATGAAAAAAACATTTTATGTAACAAAAAAAATATATAATATGCTATTTTAATAAGTTCGGAAATAAAATTTCACTTACTGCGAATTTAAAATGATTGACTACGTCAACTCAAAAATAAAACAGTTGAGGATATTTATTGAAATTCAAAAAATCAAGAATGAATTGAAAAACAAACAAAATAATTGAGGATATTTATCTCACAGAGAACAAAAATAGTTATAGTGATCGAAAAGTCTCTCAGTAATTAGAGGATAAAATGGTTGACTAAGTCAACTCAAAAAGACACGCTGTAATTAAGGCTCTAGTCGACGTGGAAAAACGAGGATTAACATTTTAGAGAGGAGTCTCCTCTGAGGAGACGAAAGGAAATTACATCTATCATTATCAGAACGCTTTTGTTGATCTTACGTACAAACTGACTTTGACTTTTGTAGGCTCTTCATTGGTTGATTTTTCTCGTTAGTCTTTTCCTTTTTTTTTTGAAATTATGTAAGATTTATTCAAAAAACCGTTTAACAAACTTTATTCTGAAATCTAAAGGACAAAACCTGAGCTACTTTACTCTATTATTCACATCATCCCAAAATTTGAGAACAAAGTTTGCAAACCGATCTCGAAATGTTGCACATTACGTAATACGTAATAAGTAAAGCTTGTTCCTTAGATTCTAGCAATGCAGCGGGGTTCGGTTGTTGGCCTGGCCATGCCTTCTATCATTCATCTCTCGCAAGATTGCATAGAAAGTAACTTGATGAAACTTCGTAATTGAATCTCCACCGCCCAAAGTCAACGATCGGGTTATAACTTTCAAATTCGAATTAAGTCGAGTTTATTTTTTGTGCATGCCAGTTGAAACATGCATATGCCAAAACAACCGCCAATGATTTTTGTAAGCCGTTGACTTTTATTAATTTGTAGAATATGAAATTTAGCGACACCGGTTGTATGCTTGATGAATCTTAATACTGCATATTTGCCATTAAGAGAAATGACAAATTTCTGCTCTTTATTGAGGATTATAACAGATTCAGAACAAAATAATCAAAACAGAGTTTGAGAACCAGAGAAATCAAAACTCAAAACAGAGCAACAAACCAGAGTGTCCCCTAAACCTTGCTGCAAGGAATTTGATACACTTTCCATGGCTTAGAAAAAACAACATTGTTAAAGATTTTCTCTTTCCTCTTTGCTCAAAAGAGTCTGGAACTATAAGCTTGAGCAAAGAACAAAAAGCAAACAACTGAATCATTTTAGCCAAAGCGTCTCCTTTCTGTTAATTCAACACAAAGTAACAGAAGAATAATTGTTTACCTGCATCCGAGGAATTACAATGTACATTGTTACTTGAAAACATACATTGGGAGATAAATACACAAAGAAACAAAATAAAAAAAACAAGACAGCTTTTCCATAAAATCAAATCAAAGGATAATATAAAATTTATCTGGGTCCAGGGGAAATTTCAGAAGCAGATGAGATACTAAAATCAGCAGAACCTCTTGAGTACATCTCTTGACTACCTTGTCTCCTTGCAACCTCTAAAGCCACACACTCGTTTAGCTCCATCACAACGTGTGCCATTGTTGGTCTCCGGTTCGAAGTCGGGTTCACACAAGCCATAGCCAGCTCTACTACCTTCCACGCACCGTTTGTGTCATAGTCCCCCATCAGTTTCGGGTCAATGATACTCGTGATGTCTCCTTTGGTGAGCATAGAACCAACCCATTCATTGATGTGAGCTCTCTCTCGGTTTTTATCAATCACAGGCTGGTTTGTAACTATCTCTAATAGCACAACACCGAAGCTGTACACGTCACTCTTCTCACTTAGCCAGTTTGTTCTGTAATACCTGAAAAGAGTATCGACGAGAGAGAGAGATTACAATTCATATTCTTATTTAGCCACCATAACAAAACTCAGAAATTTGATTGATCTACTCACTCAGGGTCTAGGTAACCTGGTGTGCCTGCAACCACTGTCGAGACATGGCATTCTCCATCGATTGGGAAAGATCTTGAGAGCCCAAAGTCGGCTAGCTTTGCTCCAGACCGTTCATTCAATAAGATGTTAGTAGTTTTCACATCTCTATGGACCATAGGAGGTGTACATCCATTGTGCAGATACTCCAATCCTGTTACAAATGGTTACTGTCAAAAGTCAATAATTCTTTCAGATATCATAAATACAACATCTAGATGCAACACTTTCTTGTCATGAATCAAAAAGAGGTAGCGATAATAAGTGGAGTTTTGTTCACCTTGTGCTGCCTCTACAGCAATTTGCATCCTATTCTCCCAGGTTAGGACATGCCCACCACGTTTTCCTGTAACAGAGTTCACATGTTTTTCAACTGTGGAAGGAGATGGATTTGACTAAAAGAGAATCTCTTAGTTAAAGTTTTCACCTGACATATTCTCCCTCAAGTCTCCATTTGCCATATATTCATAAATCAAAGCTAAGTTGTCTCCATCATCACAGTAACCCACAAGTCCCACCAAATGTCTGTGATGAACTCTTAAAAGAAGCTCCACCTGATAAAAGATAACAAAATGATACATATAACACAAATATAAAAAAGAAGACTTAATTGATCTGTGTCTTGTTGAAATACCTCTGCTTTGAACTCTTTATACCCTTGAGCTGATGAATGAGAGAGCATTTTCACTGCTACTTGAGAATTATCTATCTCTCCATAATACACGGTTCCAAAGCCTCCTTTACCAAGAACTCTTTCAAAGTTATTAGTCATCTTCAGTACCGCAGGATACGTGATCCTACGTTCCTTCGTCATGATTGATGGATTGGGGGATCTTGTCTCACTTTTAACTATACCGGGAGTGACTGGTGGAACTCCTGGAGCTGTAAAATCGTACAAACAAAAATAAGTGAAATGAATAGAGTAAAACTAGACAAGTCTTCATTTTTTATTAAGCTCAAGACCTTGGGATATGTTGATCCATTCATACCTTCAGTACTCTTCCCTTTTTTCCTTCTAACAACGAAAAATATGGCCAAGATAACTAATAGAGCGAACACCCCAGCCACTGGCGCTGCAATAGCAACCATGGGAACCTTTTTACTCTTTCTTTTGGGAGACGGATTCTGGCTTTCATTCAAACTGTAATCATTATAAGTGAACGGAAATCCAAAAAAAGATGAGATTAGTGTGGCACTATTTGTAAGGATTGTTGAAAGAGGCTGAGATTGAATCTAGTATGATCATCTTACATTAGTGTTAAAGATTTGCTATCTATCCTTTGCTGAAGAGACTCTGGAATTGAGCTATTGAGCTTTGGGTTTCCGCTTAAGTTTCTGTGAATGAAAAGACTGAATTAATAAGAGAAGAACCAAAAGAGCAGCGAGAGAAGTTTTGAAAAGAAGCTCACATGAGTTTCAGCAACTTCATATTAGCAAAAAACGCTGGAATCTCTCCTGATAAATCATTCTTTGATAGATCTCTGTGCATTTTATAGAGGAATAGAAAGTTATTGTCCATATCAAATACTTTTAAGTTTATTGGTATTACAGTTTTGGATGCTTACAGCTCTCTCAACTGTGTTAGCTTGGATATGTCAGATGTTATGGTACCAGTTAACTCGCTCTCCTTCAAGTTCCTAATGTTTGTGAAACAAAAAAGTATCCATAAGGGTTGTGAAAGGACTGAAATCAGAAAACCTTGCGATGAAAAATACAGAACATACAAGGATATAATGAAAGATGGCTCGGAATCCGGATAACTGCAATTCAAACCCTGCCACCGATAAAGCTGAGGAGCACACGGATCTCCTTGCCAACTTATCTTTCTGCTCAAACCATAAGTCGACTTGATGCTCATCATAGCAGAAACTGACCATCAAATTCAGACTCCTCTCAGAAACCAGAAAAAAAGAGCTAAAAAGACAGAAAACTTCGATTAAAGAACAAGTTTACCTTCACCCTTGTCTGTCTCGAGTAGTAAATGGTCAACAACTGTATATATCTCGAGGGCGTTCATAAGAGGAGGAAGAGTTGAGTTTCCAGTCATTACGAAAGTGAAATTAAATTCCCCAGTTGGAGAACTCAAGGGTGCTAGATTGCCGAACGTTGAAATCATCAGATTCTCAGGCCTCAACCAGACGGCCCAACGTTTGCCTCCATTGTAAGTAATGTTAAACTCTCTGATGTCATCGTCTTTTAGATCTTGGATTTCAGCGAAATGCATATATATATACGACTGTTGAGACGGGTCATCGAGAGTCCACGATAGGTTCCATGGCTTACTAGCGTTTTTAGGAACACCAGCAGTCTTCATCACGACTTGAGGCACCTCGTAGTAGCTTTTACTTGTATCAACAGTGAGGTCTGTGCTTATGTGGACTGTCTCATTACCTGAGTACGAATTCCAAGCTCGGTCATGTATATCCTCATCATACCTGAAAAGATCCTCTCTTCGTTAACTCAAAACAAATACACAAAGAACAACAATTGTAGAAAGAGTTGTTTGCTTTTTTGCATTACCTGACGAAAGATGAATCGGATGAAAAGTATATTCTGGTGAACAACGTCAATGATCCGCTTTGCGTGACGTAAGATTCGTTGTACAACGGACGAAGTTCTAGCGAGTTAATGAATGGTGTCGTTGATCCTGTCTTAACAAGACAAACTTGAAGACTATCTTGTGTTAAAACATGGATGATCTCGTCCATTGTAGTATTTGTTACTCCTAGGGTTTTAACAGAAGTCCATTTGTTAGGACCAATGTGAACATCAAAGCTTGGGAGTTGATTAAGACCGTCGTAGTTCCCATATATAAAAGTTCCTCTGATTAGATATTTGCGTTTCGCTGTGAGGTTGAAGAAGTTGTAGCAGTTTCTTTCACCCAGAGGGAAGCTTCTCACGGACCAAACCTGTTGCTGAAACAATGTCTTGTATGCATCTTTGATATTCCCGACCAATCCACTGTCGATGTAATCAGCGTCTGATTTGTATGTTATGTTCGTCGACTTCTCCACATAAGTTCTGTTCTTAGGAACCAACCCACAATCCAAGCTGATGAATCCTGTCATGATCAACACCAGAAATACATATGATCAACGAAAAAAAAAATTAAAAACAATAATTTTTTTATTTGCTGCAAAGAAAGTAATCAAGAACATCATGTTATCAAGAACCTGCTTGATTTTGAGCTTCGACTGATTTCAAAACGGTGAAAGCTCTGACCAAAAGCAGCATAAACCAGAGAAGAGACTTCATTTTCTTGGATTATGATTCAGAGAAGGTTCATTGCTGTTGATGGTCAAACAAATGAAATAACATAAGATTGGTGAATTTATAAGTCTTCACAAAATGAAATAACATAAACAAAGGACCAAGTTGAAAACAAGCATTCTTCACTTCTCTTTCTTTTGCGGTTTATGCTCCTAAAATGTGTGTTGTATTAAACAGATATCTTATGTAAGAAAAAAAATATATGATATCCAAGTCGTCGTCCACGGAAAGAAATGTCAAGATGAGAGGGAGAAACTATTATTAAAATCTCTACTTTGCATTTTAAAAACCAAAAAAAAAGAATCCCAATTTTAAATAGGAAACGAATTTCAATTTGCAGAAATATAATCCTCGTTATGTGTATTAGAAGTTTTAATAATAAAGATTGAGCGTTTGTCAAATGAATAATGCAATTTTGACAACCCTGATTTGTGATCTCGCCGATAAACTACATTGACTATAATTAGAAAGAGCTGACTTCCATTATATATAACACTACCACCATTGATATTGGACATTGGTGCGTATTTTTTTAATGATTTTACTTATTTTTGAATAAAATGATTGATTTCAAATATATGTATGTAAACAAGATTCAATCATTCAGCTATTCAAGACAGTTTACAAGAAAAAAACTGTTCAAGACGTGCAATTATGGAGAAAAAACAGATGAGCTATGATAATTAGAAAAAAAATATATCTTTGATTCTTAATTATGGGGCCCATTCCAAGCCAAACCCCACAAATGGGCCGTATCAATCTAATCATGAAGAGGACACAGAGACTAAAGGGCATTTTCGGAATTTACTTTATCGTCTCTGCCTCTGCTATCGCAACGACCACAGCCACCAGATACGCACGTGATTGGAATTTGATTCAACGTTCATCTCTGGCTTAAAACCTATCATCGTGACTGTAGTTACGTCTTTGGTTCACATCGCTGTCTTCCTTTTACGGCACGATCTGCGACAGCGAAGGAGATTCGTTCACCCTCTCGGTCTTTTGGCCTAAAATTTCTTTCTAACTTTAACACAAAAAAAATAAGAAGAGTAGAATGTACATTATTTCTTCAAACATTTACACATTGGGAAATTAACAACAGAAAGAAAAAGACAAAAAGAAAACAAGATAGTTTTCCACAAAATCACATCGAAGATATTCTCAAATTTATCTGGCTCCAGGAGCAAATTCTGAAGCAGAAGAGAGACTATAGTCAAGAGAAGCCATTGAGTTCATCTCTTGACTACCTTGTCTCCTTGCAATCTCTAAGGCCACACACTCGTTTAGCTCCATCACAACGTGTGCCATTGTTGGTCTCCTATTCGAAGATGGGTTCACACAGGCTAGTGCTAGCTCCAAACCCTTCCACGCTCCGTGTGTGTCATAATCCCCCATAAGTTTGGGATCCATGATGTTCTTGATATCTCCTTTAGTGAGCTTTAACCCAACCCATTCATTGATGTGAGGCCTCTCTCGGTTTTTATCTATCACAGGCTGGTTTGTAATGATCTCTAACAGCACAACACCGAAGCTGTACACGTCACTCTTCTCGCTTAGCCAGTTTGTTCGGTAGTACCTGAAAAAGAATATCACACAGATATAACAATTCACATTCTTATTTGAGAAAGGTGATTGATTTAACTCACTCTGGGTCTAAGTAACCAGGTGTGCCTGCAACCACAGTCGAGACATGACATTCTCCATCGATTGGGAAAGATCTAGAGAGCCCAAAATCGGCTAGTTTCGCTTCTGACCGCTCGTTCAATAAGATGTTGGTAGTTTTCACATCTCTATGGACCATAGGAGGTGTACATCCATTATGCAGATACTCCAATCCTGTTACCAATCAATGGTCAATGGTTTTATATCAATTTTGATTTCAGACATCATAAACAAAATATCATAGAGTGTCTTCTTCACCTTGTGCTGACTCTACAGCTATTGTCATTCTGTTTTCCCACGTCAAGACATGTCCACCGCGTTTACCTGTACAATGTTTCAAGTGTTTCAAACAATGGAAGGAGATGAAATCAACTAAATCATAATCTTCTAGTTAAAGTAATTATAACCTGACATATTCTCCCTCAAGTCTCCATTTGCCATGTATTCATAAATCAAAGCCAAGTTATCTCCATCATCACAGTAACCCACAAGTCCCACCAAATGTCTGTGATGAACTCTTAAAAGAAGCTCCACCTGATAAAGATAACAACATGACCATTTCATGATTTGAGACTTAATACCACTTTAAAAACAAAGACTTAATCTGTATCTTGTTGAAGTACCTCTGCTTTGAACTCTTTATAACCTTGAGCTGATGAATGAGAGAGCATTTTCACAGCTACTTGAGCACCATCCAAGTTTCCATGATACACTGTTCCGAAACCTCCTTTTCCAAGAACTCTCTCGAAGTTATTAGTCATCTTCAACACCTCAGAATACGTGATCCTGCGTTCTTTTGTCATGATTGATGGATTGGATGATCTTGTCTCACTTTTAACGAAACCTGTAGTGGTGGCTGATGGGGGTCCTGGATCTGTAAATTGTACAAAAAATAAGTGAAATGAATAGAATAAAACTAGAAAAGTCTTCATTTTTCGTTAATCTCAAGACCCGGTCAGGTGATTCATACATACCCTCAGTAGTTTTCCCCTGTTTCTTTCTAATGACGAAAAAGATGGCCAAGATAACTAGCAGAGCGAACACCCCAGCAACAGGTGCTGCGATAGCAACCATCGGAACCTTTTTACTCTCTTTTTTGGGAGACGGATTCTGGCTTCCATCCAAACTGTAATTATCAAAAGTGAAGGGAAACCAAAAAAGAGGAAATAGTGTGGTGCTAAATGTAAAGATTGTTGAAGGGAGTCTGATATACTTTCCAATTGACTTGTAATAATCTTACATTAGTGTTAAAGATTTGCTATCTATCCTTTGCTGAAGAGACTCTGGAATTGAGCCATTGAGCTTTGGGTTTCCACTTAAGTTTCTATGTATGAAAAGACTGAATCAATAAGAGAAGAACCAAAAGAGCAGCGAGAGAAGTTTTGAAAAGAAGCTCACATGAGTTTCAGCAACTTCATATCAGCAAAAAATGCTGGAATCTCTCCTGATAAATCATTCTTCGATAGATCTCTGTCCATTAAATAGGGAAAGAGAACGTTTTTACATAGTTGTTTACAGTACATATCAAATACTTTATAAGTTTATTGATGTGACAATTTAGATGCTTACATTTCTGTCAGCTGTGTTAGCTTGGATATGTCAGATGTTATGGTACCCGTCAACTCGCTCTCCTTCAAGTTCCTAATGTTTTTGAAACAAATAAGTATCCATGATGCTTAGAATTTGTGAAAGCGCCCAAACCAGAAAACCTTGTGAAGAAGAAGAATACAGAACATACAAAGATACGATCAGCGACGGGTCGGAGTTTGAATAACTGCAATTCACACCTTGCCATCGATAAAGCTGAGGAACACATGGATCTCCTTGCCAGTTAATCTTTTTGCTCAAACCATATGTCTTCTTGATGTTCATCATAGCAGAAACTGATAATGGAATTCAAACACATCTTAGAAACCAGAAAAAAAAAAAAAAAAAAAGTTAAAAAAAAAAAAACTTTGATTAAAGAACATGTTAACCTTCATCCTTGTCTGTCTCGAGTAGTAAATGGTCAACAACTGTATAAATCTCGAGGGCGTTCACAAGGGGAGGAAGAGTTGAGTTTCCAGTCATTACGAAAGTGAAATTAAATTCCCCAGTTGGAGAACTTTCGGCTACTGTACTAAAGACCGTTGTAATGCTGAGTTTGTCAGGCCTCATCCAGCTATGCCACATTTGGCCTCCATTGTAAGTAATGTTGAATTCTCTGATGTCACCGTCTTTTAGATCTTGGATTTCGGCAAAATGCATATATATATAAGAGTGTGCAGACGGGTCATCAAGAGTCCAAGATATGTCCCATGGTTTACTAGCGTTTCTTGGAATAGCAGCAGTCTTCATCACAACTTGAGGCACCTCGTACTTGTTACTTGCATCGACAGTGAGGTCTGTGCTTATTGAGACTATCTCATCATCGAAGTATGAAAACCAGCCTCGGTCATATATGTCCTCATCATACCTGAATAGATCCTCTCTTCGTTAACTCAAAAAACACACATAGAACAACAATTGTAGAAAACTGATCTATGTTGCCTAAAAAAGATTTTCATTACCTGACAGTAGATGGACGGGATGGAAAGAATACTCTGCCGAACAACATCAATGATCCGCTTTGCGTGACATAAATTTCTTTCGTCAACGGACGAAGTTCTAAGGAGGAAATAAACGGTGTTGTTTTTCCTGTCTTAACAAGACAAATTTGAAGACGGTCTTGTGTCAAGACATGGATGATCTCGGGGCTTGTACCATTTTCTACTCCTTGAAATTTAACAGAAGTCCATTTGTTAGGACCAATGTGAAGATCAAACGTGGGAAGTTGATTCAAACCGTCGTAGTTCCCATATAAAAAGCTTGCACTGATCAAATATTTTCGGTTCGCTGTGAGGTTGAAGAAGTTGTAGCAGTTTCTTTCACCCACAGGGAAGCTTCTCACTGCCCACATCTGTTGCTGAAACTTCGTCTTGTATGCATTATCGATATTCCCGACCAATCCACTGTCGATGTAATCCGCATCTGATCTATATGTTAAAGTTGTCAACTTCTCCACATAAGTTGTGTTCTTAGGAACCAACCCACAATCCAAGCTGATGAATCCTGTTCATTATCAACACCAAAAATATATATATACTTAAAGAAAATTTTTGTAGAGATGTTAAAACAGTAATTGTTTTTTTTTTTTTTTGCTGGAAACAGAGTTAATCAAAAAACATCATCATGTTATCAAGTACCTGCTTCCTTTTGAGCTTCGACTGATCTCAAAACGGTAAAAGCTATGACCAACAGGAGCAAAAACCAATTCACAGACTTCATTTTCTTTGGTAGTTTGTATGATTCAGAGGAGGCTATTATTATTCATTGTTCTGCTACTGGTAAACAAAAACTGATAACGTAACATTGGTGACTTTATTTGGGTCTTTGTGTAAACTGCGTGCTAAGTCTTCAACATTAGATTATTCAGGTGATTGTACAATACAATGCCCCTTACTTGCCTACGACATTCTTTATGGTTTCAGGTGTGGGAGGTTTCAATTTATATAATTAAAATAAAGAATGTGGAATCAAACAAAAGATTATCAGAAAATAGAAAGAAACAAAGGGAGAATGAGTAAAGCGTATCACTTGCAGTTGCAGAGAGTCTTCCACAAAACAAAACAAACAATAAAAAAAACTCCCTAATATTTCAAATTAAGTAAGAAAATTCTACTTCGTAATTATGATCCTAATTATATAAATCATAAATGTATTACAAATTGTGTGTGATTTTCGAATGAACAAGTCAATTTTGGCAATTGTGTTACGTGACCTCGTCGTTAACTACATTGCCTACAATTACAAAGAGCTGACTTCAATTATAAAACTACCACCATTGATATTGGACTTTGGTGAGTATTTTTATATAATCAAATGGTTGATTTTAAATCTAATTATAATGTAACCAAGATTCAAGACGTGCAATCACCCAAGAAAAATAAATTGAAAAAAAAAAAAACACAGTACGAGCCATGGTAATTAAACGAAAATGTACCTTGGTTCTTAATAGTGACCGATCTAGTCCAAGACTCCAAGCCACTAACGGCCTACACCCACTTAAGAATAAACTCGGGTGAGGGCATTTCCGGAACTTAATTCATCATCTCTGTCTCGTATCTCTCACGGCGGAGCACCTTACTGTAATGCGGCGGAGAAGACACTACCTCCTCCGCAGCCACCGGATACGGGCATGACTGGTAAACGCTTCAGGGATCAACTCTGGCTCAGCACTGTAACTGCGTCTTTGATTACTTCGCTTTGTCTCCATTTTACGGCACGACGTGCAAAAACGAAGATTGATTTCAATTTCGATCGTTTGCTGGAGAATCCCATCACTATCCTTGGATTTCTCTTTGACTTAGGGCTAAGATAAAAAAGTTCCTTTTTCTACCGTTTTATTTTTCTCAGTTCTCAGATTCTGAATTTAGGTATTTATTTCTATAAAACATTATCACATATACGCGTGTGATGAGATCATCCCTAGATCATTAACATTTAGTTGACCAGAATAAAAAAGAAGGCATTAACATTTTACTAAAACTATCTGCCATTCAAAATAGTAGGAATTGAAAGTTTTTTTTTAATATTCTTTTGGTGTCGTGCGGTAGTTATTCAGCGAAATTGGACGAAAAACGTTTTGTGAGAAGAAACTAGAAAGATTGAAAAACAAAGTGAATGTGAACTTGACATTAATCGGACCCTAATCAATAGAGAGAAACGGGCTACGAAACCAAAGTTGAAGAAGTTGACTTGCTAGACTTGTTTTGCAAGAAGCTAGGAAGATGCTTTGAAGTAACTGGACGGAGAGACTTGGATTATGGAACTTGTGTTAAGGTGGCACCGGATGTTCCTTTAGATTTAAAAGATTACAACTCAACCTATTCAAACCTAATTTAAGCACAATCTCAATCCATTAAAAGACTACTCACTCATGTATATTAATATAGTGAGAAAAGAAATATATATATATATTCCTTTTTTGTTAAAGGTTTGGTGAGAGAAAAGATAAAAAATAAATGAAGACGATGATATAAATTGAATAAAAGAAATGAGAAAGATCAAAATAAATTGCATACATGTTTAAAACCCTAAATAGAATTAATTGTCTAATAGAACTCTAAAAATCATAATGATATCTTAAAATGATCCAAAACACTTGAAACAAAGTTAAACTCATGTTGGGTCAACTCAAACCTATTGGATAGGATCACATCAAATTGAGTGAAATAAATTGGAGGGCCAGCGGTGGCCACAAGCCGCCAGTTTAGGACCATTTTAGTTTATTTTTGCACAATGCTCTACTCTGAGGCTGACTAACATGTATTCACTAAAATGATGTATCTTGACAACTACAACTTTTTTCAGTGCGAGCCAATTCCATTGGAAAGCTGATTTAATTTCCTATAAAATCCTAAAATTTTAGAAACGAATTCCAAGTGGAAGAACCCTGTAAATCTGATAATTGAAGTCTTTGAGATGAATCATTTGCATCATTTTCTTTATTTGATTCAAAATGCACATCTTACACTTTGAGAATCCAATGTGACTAAAACCACATATAAACCATTCAGATAGATCCAAATACATTCTTCTTGCCTCCTTGATCACCATTTTACTCATGGTCTTCTTTAAACTCCTTAATTACCTATTTTCAACACAAAAGTGACACTAAAGCAAATGCATGCAAACCTACAACTCTATTGGAAAAATGAAACTATCCTAAATGAAATGTGCATATTACAACCTAAAAGCCATGATATAAGCAGACCTAAAAATACTAAGATACCAACATATCAATTCGCTTAGACTTGCCTTTTGATTGTCCTCAAACAGTCAAACAACGAGTCATGAAGAGATGTTTGAAATTGGATCTCTTATCCATAAGAGGAAACAATGATCTAGGCACAAGGTCCTTTAACCAAGAATGTCGTAATGAATGAACCATTCCCTACCCCTTAGAGCCTCATCAATTTTCTCTACTCCTTAGATCCCCATCTACATTCACGCCATTTTGAACAAGGCTAAGGCTTGTCTTGCACGATTTTCTCTAGGTATATCCTCTCTTGATTTTGTGAGGCTTTCGTATGCTTAATTTCGTCGTGCTTTTGATGTCGTCCAAGTAGACTATTGACGTTTTCTCCTACTATCGCCAACTTCTTTGGTTGAATTTTACATCTTTAGGGAGGTTATATTTGTTTTTCGTAGGTAAATGTCTTTCGGAATCACCTGCGAGCGTAGGGTGAGAGATTGTTTACTGAGAAGTTGACATGTGTTTTGGCTTATGTTGAACCGGGGGAAGGATCCGCTACACCAGTTCCCAAGAGATTTTTCCTGTCATAATAACATGGTGGAAACTTCTCCGGGATGACAAAATGAAATTGACTTCCCCAGATTCTATGACACTCATATTAAAATTGAGTCCACTTGACTAAGAGGCGAGTCAAATTAGCGGGGGAAAGTGGTGACAAGGTTTCTTTCTAACTTTGTCTAAACTTTAAATGCAAACGAAACGTAGAATGTATATCACTTATTCAAAACATACATTCAGAAACTAAAAAGAGATAAGAAAACAAGATAGGTTTTCATGATATCACATCAAAGATAGTCTCCATTTATCTGGCTCCAGGGGCATATTCAGAAGCTGAAGAGTGACTAAAGTCAGCAGAACCTCTTGAGTACATCTCTTGACTACCTTGTCTCCTTGCAATTTCTAAGGCCACACACTCGTTTAGCTCCATCACAACGTGTGCCATTGTTGGTCTCCTGTTCGAAGTTGGGTTCACACAAGCCAGAGCCAGCTCCACAACTTTCCACGCACCGTTTGTGTCATAGTCCCCCATCAGTTTCGGGTCGATGATACTTTTAATGTCTCCTTTAGTGAGCATGAACCCAACCCATTCATTGATATGAGGTCTCTCTCGGTTTTTATTTATAACAGGCTGGTTTGTGATGATTTCTAACAGTACTACACCAAAGCTGTACACGTCACTCTTCTCGCTTAGCCAGTTTGTCTTGTAGTACCTGACAAAGTATGAAAAATTTACATTAACATTCTTGATTACTCATTTGAGCCAACATAAGTGACATCTGGTTGATTCACTCACTCGGGGTCTAGGTAACCAGGCGTGCCCGCAACCACTGTCGAGACATGACATTCTCCATCGATTGGGAAAGATCTAGAGAGCCCAAAGTCGGCTAGTTTCGCTTGAGACCGCTCATTCAATAAGATGTTAGTAGTTTTCACATCTCTATGGACCATAGGAGGTGTACATCCATTGTGAAGATACTCCAATCCTGTTAATGTCAATTTTGCTTTCAACGATCATAACAAGAAGATTACAAAAGCAACATTTACTTAAAAGAAAGAAAGTTGATCTTTGTTCACCTTGAGCTGCGTCTACAGAAATTTGCATCCTATTTTCCCACGTTAGGACATGTCCACCACGTTTTCCTGTAACAGAGTTCACATGTTTTTGAACTGTGGAAGAAGATGAATTCGAATGAATCAGAGTCTCTTAGTTAAAGTGTTTACCTGACATATTCTCCCTCAAGTCTCCATTTGCCATATATTCATAGATCAAAGCTAAGTTGTCTCCATCATCACAGTACCCCACAAGTCCCACCAAATGCCTGTGGTGAACTCTTACTAGAAGCTCCACCTGAGAAAGATAACAAAAACACCATTTCATGATTTGAGTAACAAAGACTAACGAATTTATGTCTTGTAAAAGTACCTCTGCTTTGAACTCTTTGTAACCTTGGGCTGATGAATGAGAAAGCATTTTCACAGCGACTTGAGTATCACCCATGTTTCCATGATACACTGTCCCAAAGCCTCCTTTACCAAGAACTCTCTCAAAGTTATTAGTCATCTGCACTACTTCTGGATAAGTGATTCTGCGATCCTTCGTTATGATTGATGGATTGGAGGGTCTCGTCTCACTGTTTGATGAATTGTAGGGTCTCGTCTCACTGTTATCTATCCTTGTACTAATAGATGGAGGTCCTAGAGTTGTAAAACCGAAAAAAAAAACATTTATGAAAAAAATAGAGTAGATCAGACAAGTTTTCATGCTTCATTAATCTCAAGAAGTAAGTCTAGTAATTCATACATACCCTGAGTAGTGTTCCCATTTTTCCTTCTAACGACGAAAACGATGGCCAAGATAACTAACAGAGCAAACACCCCAGCCACTGACGCTACGATAGCAATAATTAGAACCTTTTTACTATCTTTTCCGGGCGGATTCTGGGTTTCATTCAAGCTGTAATCATAAACGAGCGAAGATTAGAAGTTTAGTGTGGCATTACATGTATGTAACCATTGTTGCATTGTGTAATAAAAATTTCAAGGACTCGAAAGGATTTGAGAAGGAATCAAATGAAAATGGAATATGAACATCTTACATTAGTGTTAAAGATTTGCTGTTTAATCTTTGCTGAAGAGAGTCTGGAACTGTTCTATTGAGATTAGGATTTCCACTTAAGTTTCTGGAATTAGAAAAAGCTCAAGCTTTCAGAACAGAACTAAAAAAGAAAAGAAAAAGCACATCAAGCGTGTTAACAAAAGAAGCTCACATGAGTTTCAACGACTTCATATCAGCAAAAAAAGCTGGAATCTCTCCTGATAAATCGTTCTTTGATAAATCTCTGTCCATTGAAACGAAAGAGAAAGAAAAAAGTTTACGCAGAGTTATATACTTCTCCCACCACGATAAAGCATATTGAATACTTAAGTTTATCGGTGCTAAGGCACTTACAGCTCTATCAATTGTGTTAGCTTGGATATGTCAGATGTTATGGAACCGATCAATTCGCTCTCCTTCAAGTTCCTAATGTTTTTGAAACAAATAAGTATCCATAATGGTTAGAATTCGTGAAAGCACCAAAACCAGAGAACCTTGTGATGAATAATACACATACAACGATACGATCCGTGGTGGCTCAGAGTTCGGATAACTGCAGTTTAAACCTTCCCATCGATATAACTGAGGAGCGCATGGATCTCCTTGCCAGCTAACCTTTTTACTCAATTCATAAGTTGTCTTGATGTTTAACATAGCAGAAACTGATCAATCATTACATTTCAAAAACCAGTTAAATAAAGTATGTCAAAAGACAGAAAATTTTGGTAACAGAATTGGTCTAATGAAACATGTTTAGATTACCTTCATGTTGGTCTGTCTCAAGCTGTAACATTTCTAAGACTTGGTATACCTCGAGGCCGTTGATAAGCGGAGGAAGAGTAGAGTTACCAGTCATCACTAAAGAGAAATTGAATTTCCCATCAGGAGAACTCACAGCTCTTGGATTGAATATAGTTGTTATACTAAACTTGGGAGGCCTAAAATAAGGGTACCAATTTTGGCCACCATTATAAGTAATGTTGAATTCTCTGGTCTCATTAGCTTCAAGTTTCTGGATTTCAGCGAAATGCATGTATACATATGACAACGCATTGGTATCGTTGAGATCCCACCATAGATTCAGAGGCTGAGTAGGATTTGCAGGAATAGCAGCAGTCTGTGCCACAAGTTTAGGCACATGGTGGGAATTGCTTCTATCAACTGGAAGGTCTGTGCTTAAAAACGACCTTTGTGAGGATTGGTTATCTGGGTATGGCCCCCAGGCTCGGTCATGAACATCCACATCATATCTATAAGAGGCTTTGTTTGTTAATTCAACACAAAGAGAGCAAAACAAGATATACAAATACAAATTGCAAAAACCTTCTTTTTTTTTTACCTGATGAATGAAGGAGTAGGCGAAAAGTAAGATCTTCCGACCGTCATCAGCGATCCACTTTGCGTGTTGTAAGTTTCATTGGTCAATGGACGAAGTTCCAGAGACGAAATAAGCGGTGTCGTTTCTCCTGTTTTGACCAGACAAATTTGAAGACGGTCTTGTGTCAAGACATGGATGATCTCGTAGCTTGTATCATTTGCTACTCCTTGCAATACAACAGAAGTCCATTTGTTAGGACCTATGTAAAGATCAAACTTTGGGAGCTTGTTCAAACCGTCGTAATTTCCATACAAAAAGCTTCCTCTGATCAGATATTTGCTTTTCGCTGTGAGGTTGAATAAGTTGTAACAGTTTCTTTCACCCACAGGGAAACTTCTTAAGGTCCAAGCCTGTTGCTGAAACTGCGTCTTGTAGACGTCATTGATCCTCCCTGGTGATCCACTGTCAATGTAATTCGAGTCTGATTTGTATATTATATTCGTCGACTTCTCCGTAAAGGTTGAGTCCTTAGGGACCAACCCACAAGCCAAACTGATGAATCCTGTTCATGATCAACACCAGAAATACATATATATATAATCAAAGAAACAAAAATAAAAAAACGTTACTTAATCTGCAGAAGAATCCAAGCATCTTGTACAAGAGAAAAACAAGAACCTGATTGATCTTGAGCTTGAACTGATTCAAAAATGCCATAAGCTGTGAACAGGAGGAGCAAAAACCCATGAATACATTTCATTTTTTTCTTTGCAGTGGGTGCTCTGATTCAGAGGATGTTATGATTCATTATTCATTGTTCTTGATTGGCAAAGGTTAAGATAACATTATATTTGGTCAAATTAATTTCGCTCTCATAGGTTGTAATATTTGTGCCAAGTCTTCAACATTAGATTCTTACTGTACCACTTACGTGCATACAACATTCTTTCTGGCGTTGGTGGGTGTTTAAAAATCAGTGAAATCAAATATATATAACACTCATTGATCAAACAAAAAAATAAATTGAAAAAAAAACAAAGGATGAATGAGTACTTGCGATTACGGAGAGTCTTGTCCTCAAGTTGTCTATCTAGAAAAACTGTTAAAATTAGAGGGAACAATATTTATAAATAATACTTTTCTTTTCTAAAGAAAAAGTCCTAATTTTACTTGGTAAAACAAATCTCAATTTGCATAGCTTGAAGTAATGATGTGAATTATATATTATACAGAATTTTTTTAATTATTAAATGAAATGTAGTAGAAATCTTTTTAAGATAAATTTTGAATGTCTTTCAAATGAATCAGTCAATTTTGGTAACTGTGATTTCTGAACTTGTCTATACCTTATATTGCTTACTGTAACAAAGCGTTGACAGATATATGTATGTTAGTGACTTGTGCATCTAGTTTCGTTTATTACTAATCCACCATTGATTTTGAATTTCGGTTAGTATATTTTAATGGTTTTACTTATTCTTGAATGCATCAAAATCAAATGGCTAATTTTAAATGTTATCAAGATTCCAATACCAACGCCAGTTAAAAAAAAAGATTATCTATGAGCAAACATAAAAAACGAAAGATTTACCAACGCCAGATAAAAAAAAGATGAATTGATTCTATAATTCATTAACGTACTTTTTTCATGGTTTTCAGTAGCAAAGCAATGACAAACAAGTTTAGCATTTTCATTAAAAGTTCCAAACCATCTTCTTCCTCGCACATAAAAGCAAAATGAGATTGATTACACATAAAGAAATAATGTAACATATTTATGGAAAGAGACAAATAAATTAAACACAAACTCAAGTCTCCTTGTAAGCATATTAAATTAGTCTTCTATAGTTCTTAAATGATTAAATTCTGAAAAAGACAAACAAATACACAATGTTAAACCACGTGGAATGATTTGAATTACAGTAGAAGAGAAGAAGTTACCTTTATAAATCTTGTCTTACATCTCAACCTCAACAAACAATTGATGAGGCGTGACCAATAATGTCTTGTTTCATCCACTGTTATGTACACATAAGAACCCCAACCATGTAGTGAGCCAGGCAGCTCTTATGTGGTTCTATCCTCCACTTTCTGATGCAACAGATGATACTTGTATGGCAAGAACATCCCGAACAATCTCTGCCAAAACCGGATACTTCGCACTATTTGAGTTTCCAATAATATAGAACCCAGTTCCTAACATGGTTTTCGGATTCTCAACTGGTTCCTTCGTTATCTTTCCAATTTATCTCTCTGATTTTGAACTCTTATTTCTCCAACCAACTCCTTATACATACCCAAAGTTTCCGCCAACCAAATCCATTTTGTCAAACAACCGATCTTGAGTGTTAATGGATGACGTTTTAGTATACTTTGACGATTGACATGTTGCCCTTTACTATATCTATTAGACTATTAGTATGCTCCTTTAACAAGCTTTGAAGAACACATAAAACTGAATCATACATCTCTTTTCCTTCAAGACTTTCTTTTCAATAATATCAAAATTCAAAACACAGCTTAGCAAAGTGTAGTTCGTAATTATTTTTAAATAAATCAAAGAGAATTTTTTTTCAAATGGAACTGGAATTTGGAACCGTGAATGGGACAGAACGGGGCGGAACAGGAATTATCTTCCGAGCACCAAATGTATAAGAACAGAGTAATCAAAACAGAGCATCGTGGCAAAATGTATCAGAACAGAGTAATCAAAACAGAGCATTGACTTGTACATAAACAGATATGGTCTTTCTCTGTTGCACTAAAATTTGTGTCAATATTCTTGTAATACAAAAAAATTACACGTAGTAAAGGCTAATACTTTTGGGAAGAATCACCTGCTTTATGTACAGAGCTATCAAACATCAACATAGATTCACAACACATCAAAGACTTTCAATTTACCTTGCGCTAGGGGCGAAATCAGAACCAGAAGATTGACTAAACTCAACAGAAGAATTTTTTGTAAACATATCTTGACTACCTTGTTTCCTTTCGATTTCGTAAGCCAGACACTCATTTAGCTCCATCACCACGTGCGGCATTGTCGGTCTTCGGTTTGAAGACGGGTTTACACAGGTTAGAGCCAACTCTACAACCTTCCACACACCGTTTGTGTCATAATCCTCGATAAGTTTCGGATCCACAATACTCCTGATGTCCCCATTGGTGAGCATGAACCCAACCCATTCTGTAATGTGAGGTTTCTCTCGAGTTTTATCAATCACAGGCTGGTTTGTGACTATCTCTAATAACACAACACCGAAGCTGTACACGTCACTCTTCTCGCTTAGCCAGTTTGTTCGGTAGTACCTAAAAAGAGTATCAGAGATAGAAAGATTACAAATTCACATTCTTCATTTGAGTAACAAAACTGATTGATTCACTCACTCAGGGTCTAGGTAACCAGGTGTTCCTGCAACGACTGTCATGACTTGAGATTCGCCATCGACTGGGAAAGATCTAGAGAGCCCAAAGTCGGCTAGTTTCGCTTGAGACCGCTCGTTCAACAAGATGTTAGTAGTTTTCACATCTCTATGAACCATAGGAGGTCTACATCCATTATGCAGATACTCCAATCCTGTTACAATGTTATTGTTTCTGTAAGTTTTGCTTTCAGACATCAGACACAAGTCTTGTCTTGTAATGAAAAACAAAAAGACATAAATTTAGTTCACCTTGAGCTGCCTCTAAAGCTATTTGCATTCTGGTTTCCCAGCTTAGAAAATTGCCACCACGTTTTCCTGTATGGTGTGGTTGAATGTTTTAAGTGTTGAGGAGACTAGACCCAAATCAAAGTCATTTAGTTAAACTATTTACCTGACATATTTTCTCTCAGGTCTCCATTTGCCATATATTCATAGATCAAAGCCAATTTATCTCCATCGTCACAGTAACCCACAAGTCCTACCAAATGTCTATGATGAACTCTTAAAAGAAGATCCACCTGATAAAGATAACAAAATCACCATTTCATGTTTGAGAAACTTAACAATTGAAACCAAAGGTTAATGGAACTTTGTCTTGTTAAAAGTACCTCTGCTTTGAACTCCTTATAACCTTGAGCTGATGAATGAGAGAGCATTTTCACAGCTACTTGAGCATCAATCAAGTTTCCATGATACACTGTTCCAAAGCCTCCTTTACCAAGAACTCTCTCAAAGTTATTAGTCATCTTCAGTACCTCAGAATACGTGAACTTGCGTTCCTTTGTTATGATTAATGGATTGGAATTGGATGATCTTGCCTCAGTGTTAACTGTACCAGTAGTGACTGATGGTGTTCCTGGAACTGTAAAATTGTAAAAAAAAGTGAGAAAAATCTGACAAATTTCACTTTCATTAGTTTCAAGACCAGTGATCATACCATCAGTAGTTTTCTGTTTTTTTCTTCTGACAACAAAAATGATAGCCAAGATTACTAGCAGAGCAAACACGCCAGACACGGATGCTGCAATAGCAACCACATTACTGTTTTTACTCTTTCCTCTGGTTTCATCTTTACTACAATCATTAAAAGTGATGGGATATGGAAAAGAAGATTAGACACTGTTGCAGAGGAGTTTGAACTCAAAAACGTATGATCATCTTACATTAGTGTTAAAGATTGGCTATCTATCCTCTTCTGAAGAGACTCTGGAACTGAGTTATTGAGCTTTGGGTTTCCACTTAAGTTTCTGTGAGGTAAAAAACTAAATCTTTTCAAAACAAGACACAGAGAGCAGAGGAAGCGAAAACCGAGATATGCATAGTTTTTCAGAAACTCACATGAGTTTCAACAGCTTCATATCCGCAAAAAAATCTGGAATCTCTCCTGATAAATCATTGTTTGATAAATCTCTGCGCATTGAAGAGAAATACAAATTATTACTTACAAATAAACCATATCAAATACTTTGGATGCTTACAGTTCTGTCAACTGTGTTAGCTTGGATATTTCAGATGTTATGGTACCAGTCAAGTTGCTCGCCCTCAAGTTCCTAATGTTTGTGAAACAAATAAGCATCCATGATAGTTAAAAATTGTGAAAAAATCCTAAACAACAAAGATAAACATACAAGGATATGATCCGTGGTGGCTCAGCGTTTGGATAACTGCAGTTTAAACCTTCCCATCGATAAGACAAAGGAACGCATGGATCTCCTTGCCAGCTAATCTTTTTGTTCAGTTCATAAGTTGTCTTGATGTTTAACATAGCAGAAACTGATCAATCATCACATTTCGAGTCAAAATACAGAAATTATTGGTAAAAGAAGAATGTGTTTAAGAACTTACCTTCATCTTGGTCTGTCTCAAGCACTGAAATGTCTAAGACTTTATAAATCTCGAGACCGTTAATAAGCGGAGGATGAGTTGAGTTACCAGTCATCACGAAAGTGAAATTGTATTTCCCATCAGGAGAACTCACAGCTCTTGGATTAAATATAGTTGTTATACTAAACTTTGGAGGCTTAAAATTGGAGTACCAATTTTGGCCACCATTATAAGTAATGTTGAATTCTCTAGTCTCATTAGCTTCAAGATTCTGAATCTCAGCGAAATGCATGTATATATAAGACTGTGCATTGACCTCATCCAGAGTCCAATCTAACGTCATAGACTGACTATCATTTGCAGGAATAGAAGCAGTCCTCGCCACAGGTTGAGGCACATTGTAAAAGTTACTTGTATCAACCAAAACATCCGTGCTTAACGACAACGTTTTGTTATCTATATATGGAACCCAAGTTCGGTCATGAGAGTCCTCATCATACCTAGAGAGTAGAGAGAGTCAAAACCGTCTCCCTATTTTTAGAAATACAAACTAAAAAATCTTCCTTTACCTGATGAATGATGGAGTGGGTGAAAAGAAAACTCTTGAGACTGCAATCAACGAACCGCTTTGAGTGACGTATGTGTCATTGTTCAACGGACGAAGTTCAAGTGAAGAAATAAACGGTGTTGTTTCTCCGGTCTTAACAAGACAAATTTGAAGACGGTCTTGTGTTAAGACATGGATCATCTCATGGATTGAACCATTTGTAACTCCTAAGGTTGTAATAGAATTCCATCTGTTAGGACCGATGTAAAGATCAAAGCTTGGGAGTTGATTCAGACCATCGTAGTTCCCATATATAAAGGTTCCTCTGATTAGATATTTGCGGTTTGCTGTGAGGTTGAAGGTGTAACAGTTTCTTTGACCTTCAGGGAAGCTTCTTAAGGACCAAGTCTGTTGCTGAAACAGAGTCTTGTATGTTTCATTGATCTTCCCAACTAATCCACTATTGATGTAAGTTGCGTCTGATCTGTATGTTATATTCGTTGTTTTCTCAACATACGTTTTTTCCGTAGGCACCAAACCACAATCTAAGCTGATGAATCCTGTTCAAGATCAAAGAAACAAACTTTTAAAAAGGGTTTTTGAATCTGTATAAGAGTCAAAGCATCAAGCTTTCATGAAAAAATTAATACAAAAACAAGAGTAAGAACCTGATTGATCTTGAGTTTGAACCAATTCAAAAATGGGAAAAGCTATGATCAAGAGGGGCAAAAAAAAATGAAGAAATTTCATTTTTTTTGTGGGGTATGTGCTCTGATTCAGAGAAGTCTATTCATTGTTCTTTGATGGGCAAAAGATAGACATAAAATAGTATTGGTCAATTAAGAAGGCTAAGTCTTCGACAATAGATTATTCAGGTGATTGTAACATCACTCATAGTTGCCTAGGAAATTCTCTGTTTTGTGGACAGGTTCAAACTAGTATTGGTGGCAGAAGAATAAGCGAAAACAACAACTTGGGAAATCAAACGAAAGTAAATAAACAAATAGAAAGAAACAAAGTGAGGGATTTTGGTGAGTATATATTTATGATCACTGTACTTATTCTTGAATAATCAATCAAATGATTCATTTTTAAAAATCAAGATTTATGTCATGGCATTGACCTTGACATATTTTATTTTTACCAGTTTTATGCATTTACCCGAGAAAAGAAATTATGCTTAGATAAATTTAAACGTGTTGAAGAGAAAACGGAGAGTAAGGGATACCGTTGACTTTTAAGAATGGGACGATTTTCTCCAACCGTAACTAAAGCCCATATACAACAAATGGGTTCTATTAAACGTGTTGAAGAGAAAATGGAGAGTAAGAGGCATTTTCGGAGTTTACCTTCTTTGTCTCTGTCTCTTCTCTCCCATTACGCGGCGGAGACGATACAGCTTCCGATCCATCCACCGGAAGTAAGGACATGACTGATTGGTAATGGCCTCACCGTTCATTTCTGGCTCAGAAAACCTTCTCTTGTCTCGTGACTGCTACTTTGCTTCTCCAATTTACAACGGAATCTAGTAACAATGGAAAATCGGCTAAATCATACATGGAGAGTTGATTTGAGAAAACCCACACCAACTAAATTAAAGGGCGTATTCACACATGAAAATGTCAAATTATGCTAATTTATACAAATTGATTTAATTTTGTGTCTAATCATTCAAAGCTGTTAATAGACCGTTAAATTGAGTTAACGGCGTTGACTCGATTAACATGTCACTAATGACATGTCCATTAAACGACCACAATTTGAACATTGAAGTACAAAAAATATGGGAAAGGCTAAAACATATGATTTAACTTGATTTAATTTTGCTAGCATATTTGATTTAATTTGATTTAATGGCGACTTCATATTTAGGCACAAAATTAAATCAGTTTGTGTAAATTAGCACAATTTCACATTTTCATGTGTGAATGCGCTCTTCAATTCAATTGGTGTGGGTTTTGATCTCAAATCAACTCCTCATATATGATTTGGCTGATTTCCAACAACAACGAGATGCAGCGATGAAGTTCCACACACCCCCCTTGTCACCTTCGGTTTTCGATTATGATTTTGAAATATTAATTTAGTGGAAGTAACCCTAATTTTCTAGTTGATTTCTCCCCTTTTTCCTTTGGTGTGGAGATTTTTGAGATGTTAGGGATTTTTAAATTTTGGGAATGGCTTAATTCCTGCTATGATTTGAGATAAAACCAATACAAATTGAATTATAAAGCTTATTCGCACATGTGAAATACGAATTGTGTTAATTTATACAAACTATTTTAACTTTTTGGCTAATCATAATAAATACTACATTAAGTTAACAACGTTAATTTGGATTAACATGTCACTAGTGACATGTACAGTAAACAGTGTCGTTTTAAGCATCTAAGACCAAAAAATCTTGGAAGCCCAAAACAACATCGTTTTATAAAATGACTTGACTCGCCATTGATATATTTTAAACTTGGCCATGACGGAATGAACTAAACCATCTAGGCTGCTTGCTCATAGTTGCAATTGTTTGAATTTGTTTACTCTTATTAGAAAGTCGTGAGGAGTCATTTTTCAAGCAACAAAACAAAAATGACATCGTTTCTCATTTCTCACATCCTCTTTGACTTCATTGACAAAGAAGCTTTTATTAGGCGATTTTTGAGTACTTATAATCCATCGAAGCTTATTGAATCGATAGAGGCTACCTTGTATGGTTAAATTCGAGAGGAGAGAAGGAGTAAACGACCCCATTTGATTCGGATTCGAGGTAATTTTGAGGTTATTCTACTAACCAGACGAATCTAAAGAAGACATCCCCTTTACGAAGTTCGACTCTGGTATAGTCTTTAGATTCATCGACGAAATATTAGAACCCTAAAGTCGCCTACACTCGAGATCTTGTCGAAAGAGATGGTGTAAAATGATAGACAACATCGTTTTTTGCTTGTCAAAAAAAAATGACTCAATACGACTTTCTAATAGGATTGAATAAATTCGCTCACTAGCAAGTTTGAGCAAAAGCCTAAATCGTTTAAACCCTTCGCTCACGACCCGTGTTTGACGGTCATCAATGGCGAGATGCATCATTAAATAAAAAGACATTGTTCGAGTTTACAAAACGATGTCGTTTTAGGCTTCCCAGATTTTTTGCTCTTAGATGGTTAAAACAACACCGTTTACTGTACACGTCATTAATGGCGTGTTAATCTAAGTCAGCATCATTAACTTTAGTTAACCTCTGTTAGCGGCTATGTATGATTAGGCACAAAACTAAAACAATTTGTATAAATTGGCACAATTTGTGTTTCTCATTAGTGAATAGGTCTTATAATTCAATTTGTGTGAGTTTTGATCTCAAATCAATTCCACATGTATGATTTAGCCAATTTCCCATGAAACTATTAGTAAAGCACAATTTTTTTTTTTTTTCTAAAACAACTTCGACTAAAGGATAGTAGGAGACTATGAGGAAAGGCTTAGTGAGTAAAAAAAGCTTTAGCTAAGTGATACAAGCTCATAATCGCTTCAATATTAGATCACTCGATGGTCGAGAGATTTTCAAGCCTTAACTAGTTGAAGGTGGAATGAAGTCGAGATGAAGGTGATGATAGGTGATTTGACTCGCTCAATCAATGGTACAAACAAGAGTATTGAATCACTCAAGCACTCTTAGAACGTAGGTTTATATAGACCTAAAGAGAATTACACACTTTGAAATCTAAAGAGAACAAACACAAGAAAACATACTTGTGAAAGAAAAAAACGTTTATTACAAATTTTCAATGATTAAGGGTGTTTTGTAGAATGAACGAACTGAGCTTTATAAAGCCTAAACAAAGAAACAAATAAATAAAACTTAATGCATATTTCTGTTGGAGGTTTCATGGTGTAATCAGCTAAAAAGGGATAGCATATGATGTGCTTGATCGTTGATAACTTGGGCTGGTATTGATGTCTTTTTTAAAAGTCTTTATTCACTGGTTGAGTCTCCGAAACGCAGAAACTCAAGGGAAAGAGCAGTTGGAGAATTATGGTAGACAACTCCAGATAAGGCAAATTCGACTCCAGATATGGAACATGATGGTGTGAGAGGATCCGCCTGATCCTATGAGTGCCGGTGCATATTAAGTATGTCGTGAGAGTCTTTACCTGATGTAGAATGGCTTATGATCGCCAAAGGTATGTTTGAAGTCTCCAAAATTTTGAATGTTCCAAATAAGACAAGTCGAGAATCATTTGGTTTAGGAATTGAACAAATCTCCAACCAAAACTGATGTTGAAATGAAACCAACTCCCAAAGATCCTCTGATGGATCAAGATTTCATAACAAGTTGATTTGTAGCTTAGTTCCTCCTAGTTTTGGCCATTTTGGCCATTTTGGAGTCTTCATGGTGTCAAGGTGGATGTTTACATCAAACTCGAAAAAGTTTCAACCTCGAAACCAAATGACCTACACATAGATAAGTAAAGTTCGTATTTTGGATTCGGTGAGGGTTTACAAGATTACCTTGGATTTGGTTCGTGCTGTAAACATCTAGTTGTTCTTCTTTGGTCATAAAAGAAGCAATGATTTTTATACACGATTTTATGTTGTTTTCCTTAAGAAGCAATGTAGTCTTGCTTGTGAAATCTCTTATTTCACTATTGGCTTCTCCATTGATTTCTCTGTGGGTGTATGTTTGTGAGTGGGGTTTTTTTTTTGCTCATAACTATTTCTCTAACTCTTTTAAGAAAAACAAGTGCGTTATCACATCCTTTGGATCACTAGAGACCATCTGAATAAAATTTTCACTTACCTTAGCTTGGTGTGGTTTAATGGCTTCACCCAACTCATGTTTGGGATTTTTCCCTTGATTCATGACTAAGGCTGGAGTATCTCTCCTTTTTCCTTGTAGTATATGTTTCAACATATCTGGGCACAGAAAAGTGCATTATACCGGAATTCGAAGATTTAAGTATGTTTGACTTAGGCTATCACTTGACTTTGGTGAATCCAATTTTAGCTCTAGTGGTGTGGGACATACCCCTTTTCTAGTTGGGCATGTTACAACAAAATGACATATATAACATGTCAGCTCTGAAGAATTTTTAGGAGCATAGCACTTATACCTTGATTCCTGACTTGTTTGGATTTTGCGTTTTGCACACGTCTAGAATTTTTGTTTTCTCGGATTGGTTCCTTTTGAAGGTAAGTGGTTTTTTAGTTGTTGCAAGGCTCTGTGGTGAATATATCTCATACATACTCCACTTTAAATTCTCCCACATTCTGATCCTTGGCTCCTTATATTACCATCATACTCTTGTTTCTTCCACCATTTTAAAACTTCACCCGTGAGTTGTTTAAGGGAGATTGAAAGTTTGTAATTGGTGGAAATGGTATAGTACATAAAGTATATGTCCATGTATTTCTCCCCATTCTTGGTAATCTACTCATTTCTTGAATACTCAAAAGATTCAGACTCATAATATTAATAACCATCATAGAAATATAACTTGATTTTGGATTTGGAGGTGGCCTGATATGAAGCTCGGGATGGGGAAATCCATGGCATTCTTTGTGCAATATTTTTTTTCTTCATATCCATTCTCATCTACCAACTTATCTCGTTCAATTCGATCTATGGATTTTTGAAACGATGAAAGTGTGGTTTGAATTTTCTTGATCATGTCCAAGATGGTTTTTTGGCTCATTTCTTATGGATTTTGTATTTGATACCTGGAAAATTAAATAAAGGAGAAAAACTTAATATTGTTTCTAGGCTCAATAAAAAAAAAGGAATCATTCATTGACTCAATTTCTACACATTTAACCAATCGTAGTCCCTCATAGACTCGATCTCTGTTACTTGACCTATGTCCTTCTAGGATTCAATCTAGATTATTCAGAATAGTTAAGATAGACATTAATTAAGATATTTTGGGATTAAGCTTATGTAAATTTGAAGAGAACTATACTTACTCGCGATAGTCATCTAAGAAAGCAGCATTAACTAAGATATATATATATATATATATATATGTGCTTGTTGTCTTTCGATGGGATTAAGTTTATGTAAACTTGAAGCACTTGCAGATTTCCCAAGTGAAGGGAATACTAATGGAATCTCTTAATCAGAACCCAGATTGTGCTTCATTATAGAGTGATCATCCACTCTCCCTATATAATTAAATCTTGTTTCTACTCCATCAAGATACATAGAGCAAAAGGCAAGACATTCATCTGCAATATATTGCTCACATATAGAACCTTCCGGTCGAGTTTTGTTTCTCACATATGATTTGAAATGGGTAAAGGTCCTACAGATAAGAATCAAGTCAGAAAGTAAACTCACTTATACAAAAAACTTATAAAGTAAACTCACATTTCTATTGGATACATCCATCTGTAATGAACCGGACCTCCTAGTTTCATTTCTTCTGTCAAATGGATGGTCAAATGCACCATTACAGTAAAAAATGATGGAGGAAATATCATCTCCAAATGGCATAGCGTAAGTGTAATATGCTCTTGTAGCTTATCTAACTCTCTAACATTAAGCATTTTTGAACTTAATTCCCTGAATAAATGGCATAACTCTATAACAACAAATGCAACCTTCTGAGATAAAACATTGCGTATTGCTATAGGAAGAAGCTGACCCATCATGATGTGATAATCATGGCTCTTCAAACCCACCATTTTTCTACCACTACAATCATTCATTGACCCAATTTCTACACTCAGTTTAAGTCTTTCCCGGTTGTTAATTATTTTCACCGGCCACTTCATGGCCCACCCAGACCTATCTAGAGGACTTGATCCTTTATATATCTTTTTGTTAAGCTCAGCCATTCTAATTCACATGATACTAAAAATCACTTTCTAGTAGTTCACACATCTATAAAATTATGTAGCTCTAACACGTGTAACGATGGAGTTATGTTTGAATATGATACTGAAAATATTAGTGTACTTTGGGGACTAGGTATTCAAATAAGTTCATTTAAGCACTTCCCATATATCACCATATTCTAGAATTCGAGGTATTACAGTCTTCCCCACTAACGGTGCCCAATGCCCCGTTGGGTACCAAACCTGTCATCTTTGATGGTGTCAACCTACATGACTCTACACTCGTGTGGATTCAATTCTTATGGTATTAAATAAAAGTTAAGAACATGAGTAGAAAAAAATATAAATAAATAAAAGTTAATTGGGAACATATCTTTACACATTGATATATATTTTTCTTAAAAAGAGAAAGGCAATGAAGCTTTTTTTTTCTCTTTTTTCAACTATATACCAATACAAATGGTAACAGCATGGTGAGAATCTTTTTAAGTTCTAACTATATATAATCTAAAGCAAGGCATATTTTGACTATAATCTAAAAGTTCGACATAATAAAATTGAATATCGCCAGATTTTTTCCTCGATTTTGTCATTGAAAATGGTGAAGAGATCCAACGAAAGTACCAAATTCTTTAGTTTATATCCTTTACGAAGATTATCGGTTACTTATAATGTATTTATATAAGTGATAGGTATAAAGTATGAAGAAACTTTACAATCTGAATATTAATCATAGAGTTGAGGAAAATACAAATCACAAATGACTTCTTCTTCCCCTAGCTTCGGTCTTGTTTCGATCAGGATGCTACTTCTGTTACAACTAGATAAATACCCGCGCTACGCTGCGGGTTATTCTTATGTTTTTTCTAGTAGGTTTAATGTCATATGTTAATGTAATATATTTAGATGGCTATGGATGATAGAGGATAATTCTATTGAGTCTATTTATTTTTGCATTAAGAAAAATTGACACCATAATTTTCATTGGCATTATCATGTTTGATTTTATGATATGTTACTTGTGTCAAAATTTATGTTTAAAGTAACTTTCTTTATGTTTGGTAGGTACAAATTTAACTATAATATTAGAAAATCTATATAGTCGTAGAAATCACAAAGCATATTCTCTTTTTCTTTTAGGTTTAAACGACTATGTTGTTTTTTTTCTTTGCAACTTTTTGGGTTTGCAACTTTCTGTTGATTCCTACAGAGTATCTCGAACAACTCACCGATGAGCTTTTTTATTTGTCGATTTTACGTTCATCTTTTTATTCTGGCTGTTTGAGATTTTTTTGGCCCTTGTTTTTATTTTAGTTTCTTTATAATTTTCTTATTCATTTTCACTCCCATTTTTTATTCATCTCCTCGTGAATCCTTTACATGTAAGCACCATTAGTTTCTTCGAATTGAGTTATATTCATTCGAAATAATTTTTTTATTATAATTTTTATGAATTAAATTCTTTAACAATAGAATTGTATAATCTTTGGGTTAGGTAATAATCATAAACAAATGAAGAGATATTTCGACTTGTACCAAATGTGAGAATATATTGATAGTAGGAGTCGACAAAAAAATAAAAATATTGATAGTATATTATCTCGAGTATAACCAAATACTATGAAAAAATGAATAAAGTCATGAACAATTATTTAAAACTCAAAAAAAATTATTATTATTTATTTAAGATATTTTTAGACTAGATGATATGTTAAATTATTATGTTTTTATTGGTTATTTAATTCAGCTTTTTTAAATGACGTGACAACTCTTCCTAATATAAGATAGCTGATGTGGCAAGGTTGAAAAGACTTGATTTTGTTATTATAGTATTGATTTCTCTTGGTTCATGGTTCAGTGTTGCCCTCCACAAAATATATCGATACCCTATGCTAATTTGTCCATAACCGAACCTTCTGCCTTGAAACCTTAACTGCGTATCCTCCTGCGGTTACAGCCACAGACATGGTACTACTCTATTTCACTTTTGTCCAAAACTTCTAGGTTTTCAATTGCCTTTTTCTTTTAGTATATACTTTTGCACCAAACATTTTATATCCAAAAATGTCAAATGGTTGGTCCATGCGAAGCGGACCAAAAGTTTCAAATAGTTTTACGAAATGTCTAGTCTGTTCCTTACGGTGCAATTATTTAAAACTTCAATTTAAGTGTTATAGGTTTAATGGTGTCTATTATTTACTCTCTCCATTCCGTTATACCGAAAATTTTAGTTATTTTTATCTTCTTAATTTACAATTTTAAATGTAGTTGATAATTTGTGTCTATTTGTATCTGCAGTACTTTCTATGATTGTGAAAAAAAAATTGTTTAATTTTTAAAAATAATGTTTTTGAAAATAAAATTTCTTACTCTTTACGATATTTAACCTAATTAAAACATCTTATATTTCAAAACATATGGAGTATTAAATTTCTGTAATAAATTTTCTTTTATTTTTCTGAAAAAAACAAGTGTATTAGAAACAAAAATCTATTGCAACCATTCACAATGTTTTGTATGAAATGATAAAGCAATAACAAGTTGAAAGAAAAATAAGTTACAGAATAATAGCTTTTTAGTTACTTTATTACAATCATTTTGAAGTTTATTTGGTATACAAATAGTTTTTAGAAATTTCTATTGCTCTAAAAAAAAATCTACTTTCTCTCTGTTTTGAAAGAGTGTCATTCTAACCTAATTTTTTTTTTCAAAATTGTGTCATTCTAAGATTTCAATGAAAAATTTTAAGTAAAAAATTCAATTTTAAACTTGTTGTTTTAATGTATTAATTGGAAAAAGAAAATGATTTAGTGTATTAATAAGTAGTAAAATAGAATTTTTAATATTTTTTAATATGTGTGAAAATATGTAGAATGACAAAGATTTATTACATTTTTTTTTTTTGCAATAGCTCTTATTTTCATGATCAATGCTCAATACATTGTATTTTATAATGTATAGAACCTATTAGTGGAAACCGTATTCCGCCTTGGAAGGTCCCATGCCGAGAAGACGGCAGGCTTTGCTATCGAGGCAGCTAAAACTGCGTCTACTTTGAAGGTGCAATTTGAGAGATCTTTATAACTTTTTTATACGATTCGAGAATACAACATAAAAAATTCTTAATATTATAAAAAAAAATTAGAGATGAAATCTAATAAGATTTGAGCTTCAACATAAAAGAAACAACACTAAAGTCATATTGATTTTATGTATAAATTATGTATACATTACATACATAATTTATATATCTAATTATTAATTTATGGTATAATTTTGAAACCATATATTTACATGGGGTCTTTAAAAATTATTATTTTATTAGCTTATCGAGTTTTGTTAAATTTTATATTACCCGAATTCGGAAGAAAAAGAAATTATTAATTTATTATGTTTATTAATTTATCGAGTATTAATTTATAAAGTTTCTACTGTAGTTAGTGTTTCAAAGAAAAAAATATTGCATGCCACGTCGTCCAACAATGTGGGCATAGGCTTTTGGGGTATGCGAACGCCGGCGGGCCTGCGAACGCCGGCGGGCCTGCGAACGCCGGCGGGCCTGCGAACGCCGGCGGGCCTGATAAAAAAAGGTTCACCAATCAGCTACTGTGCACTTCAGTTTCGAGAGCGTGAGGTTGTAGGTAAGATGGTGGTGTGTGCGAACTCCGGATTGCTTCTTGATCTACCTCGGGGTGATCCTTGGATTTTTGGGGAGTGTTGGAATGTGATATGGTGTGGGGTTTATCTCACATGGCAGTAAACTTCATACAACAACAAACAAACGCATGAATTCTTTGGAAATAACACAATGGGGATGTGTTTCTCAAAGATAAAAAAAAGAAAGAAGGAAAGGGTTTGTTTTACATTGGTCTAGAAGAGAAAGTGATCTCACTGTAGTGGGCAATAAAGGGAGGCACTCGGACCCCAAAGGAACATCAGTGCAAGAGATTTCAGCAAAACTAGAAGACTTGGGTTTTCTAGTATCAGAGACCATATGTAATGTGGGTAAAACGAGGAAATGACAGCGGGTTTTGATGCTGTATAGATCGGTGAAACAGATATGTCTGGGAGAGTTGGTCATCACACGGAAGCTAGACAAATGTGGTTAATTTTGGTTACACTGTAAATCATATAATCAACAAAAGCATATAAATACATGGCAATTCCAAAAGCTTACTACTCTTTAACCATCCTTGTCCTTCACTTTGTTGTTTCGTGTAGCAAAAATGTTTGCAATCCAGGATGCCAGGCTAAAAAACCCTTCAACTGCGACAATACTCTTACATTCAACCGAACAGGATTTCCAAAAAATTTCACTTTCTGTGTGTCTACTTCTGCATACCAGGTATACAAATAACTTCGTCCTGATGGTTTTCAAGAATCGATTTCTAGCTGTTAAATTTTGTCGCATTGCAATATCTAACATGCTTTTATTTTTTTATTTACCAGATTGAAGGTGCTGCACATAGAGCATTTAATGGATGGGACTATTTCACTCATAGATATCCAGGTCATAAACATCATTTACTACGTTATTTACATGAATCACTACCGCAATCAATGAATGAGAACAAATGTATAAATATTAGAAAGAAGTAGTCATGCTCATATTTTGGTTTTTGAAAATGCATATATGTGGTTAGATTTGTGTGTTATGCAGATAATCAGGCATAAAATAAACAACACACAGTTTTTAACGAGGTTTGGTTTCTCTACATCCTCGGGACCTAGTCCAGAATCAATCCACTATAAACAATGATATTTTGTTACAATGTTTCTAGCTTACTTAGAACTGCTAACAGAAACTTACAGATCGTGATATCATGTCTATCCTGAACTTACAGATCATCACATCATGTCTGTCTAGCAGGGCGACGTCTTCAACACACCACGTGTGCCTCCCTGATAAAACCCTAGACGCGCAGCAGCATATGACCACCGTCTATTGGTATTTATACAGCCTCGCCTAATCCCTGATCCTAGATCCTCACAGAATATTCTGTAGATCTACTTTCCAAATCTATTACAGAATATTATGTAGATATAGCTTGCTTCCCAAGCTTATCTTCTTACCAAATCAGTTGCACAAAATATTATTTATTTCAGCAACTTAAACAGCTCAGCAAGGCACTTGCCACGTCAGACTCCAACCACGCCAAGTCCTTGCCTTTTGCTGTGACGTCTGATACATCTTCTGATCACTCAGACACCAACGCTCTGTCTGAGCACACAGACTTCAACGCTTTGTCTGATGAATCATCTGATGCATCAGCACTCTGCATGTTCTGATACATCTCCTGATGCATCCAACAGTAGTGTTCCTGATTAACCAAACTCCACCTGATAGATCCTCTGATCAATCAGACTTCAGCACTCTGTCTGGTACATCCTCTGATCGCACCAACAGCAGTGTTTGTGATCACCACATTCAACATCAGCCTGCCACGTCATGTCTTCTAACAGCCTGATGACACACCGTCTGATTCTTCTAAGACCTCTGATTGAACAGAGGCGTCTGATTGGCATGCATCGTTTAGAACATCTCTGTATAGCAGCTTATCAACTCTGTCACATCATGTTTGAACAGACATCGTATTTGAACAGTTCTGATTGAACAGTTTTGTATAACAACTTATCAACTTTGTCACATCTTGGTTGAACAACTCTGATTGAACAGCTGCTCCTTACCAGCTCACGACTCTGCTCTGTTTCACCATCTCTGATTGAACAACCAGCTTCTCCACTCTGCTCTGTTTCACAATCTCTGCTCTATTATCTGGTCTCTGATTGAATCAACTTCTCAACACAGTTAACATACACTAACAGTTTTGTTATATATACAGAAAATGTTCCGGATCGCAGTATAGGAGATCTTGCTTGTAATTCATATGAGCTTTATAAGGTGAGGGGCAATGAATGTGTATATATATAATATTTGTTCCATTTTTCAAATTTATTTAACTTTCATATATATATAACTTGAACAGGAGGATGTCAAACTCCTTAAAAGATTGAATGTTCAAGCATACCGACTTTCAATAGCATGGTCAAGGGTCTTACCAAGTAAATTTAAAAATTCCTTATTTTCTTCATGAATTCATCTATACCTCAACTTTGTTTTTATACTAATCGTAGAGGGAAGACTGATTGGAGGAGTGGACGAGAACGGGATAACATACTATAACAATCTCATTAACGAGTTAAAAGCAAATGGTAAATATTCCAAATTTAAATGCTTAATCACACAATTTTAATAGATTTGTGATGCAGGCATTATTTAAATTAACTAATTAACATGAATACAGGTATAGAACCATATGTGACTATATTTCATTGGGATGTTCCCCAAACTTTAGAAGACGAATACGGAGGCTTCTTAAGCCCACGTATAGTGTAAGTGCATCAACTCATTTTTATTCATAAACTTATTTTGCTTTTCCTTAATTTTGCTAACATAATATATATATATATATATAATATATAATACATGATGGCATCAAATATATCTAGACCTAATATTGTATGATGGTACATGAACAGGGAGGATTACAAAAACTACGCAGAGCTTCTATTCCAAAGATTCGGAGACAGAGTCAAATTTTGGATAACTTTGAACCAGCCTTACACTTATGCAAGAAGAGGTTATGGAGATGGGTCGTATGCACCTGGACGGTGCACTGACTGTGACCTTGGAGGAGATTCTGGAACTGAACCTTATCTGGTTGCACATAACCAAATTCTAGCGCATGCAGAAGCTGTATCTTTATACCGAAAAAGATATAAGGTGCATATATATATAAGCCTCTGTGTGTGTGAGAGTGTATTTGGATTCTAAAATCTAAAATTTTCTATTATTTTTTTGACATACAAATTATTTATAATTTATGCAGAAATTTCAAAAAGGTAAGATAGGAACGACATTGATCGGGAGATGGTTCATCCCATTAAACGAAACTAGTAATGTAGACAAGGCTGCTGCAAAACGGGCATTTGATTTCTTCGTTGGATGGTATATATGTTTCTATACACTAATTGATTCTCAAATCACTAATTAAGAGAAAAAAAATATGACGTCAAGCACACTTTGTATATATTAAGACCACGCAAATCGACGGGTTTTAAGAGAAGTTTCTTAAAAAAAATATTATTTAATTTATGGGACTCATTGATTTTTTTATAACCGTATCTAAAGTCTCCTATTTAAGAGACGCATGACATCGAGTTTCTTCACTGTTCGAGGGTCCCACTAACATGTGGTGATCCGCAATTGATTTTGCTTTATTTTTTTATTTTTTAATTCTAAAGAAAAACAAAAAAAAATTAATAAAATAATCTAAAATTTAATTTTGAAAATCGTGTACACGGTTTTTACCCATGTACATGCTCTGATATATGAATCCATTTTTACATATATGAAAAAAATCCCGGGGTGACGTACGTTAAGCACACTTATGCATTATTAATCTATGAATCTGCTTTTTCATATATGAAGGTTCTTGGATCCATTGGTGTACGGAGAATATCCAGCGATAATGAAAGAGATTGTCGGAGATAGATTGCCGAAATTCACACCTCAAGAATCAGATTTAGTTAAAGGATCACTTGATTTTCTAGGGTTGAACTATTACTATACACAAACAGTGACCGAAGCATCTTCTACTCCGACACAACACAGTGTCTTAACCGATCCACGAGTTATTCTCAGCTGTATGTGAAACGTTTTGCCGTGCTTTTTAAACAAAAGAAAATTATTTTTGATATTTTAATTCGCTAAAACCAATTATTCCATATCCGGTTACAGATGATCGCAATGGAGTCCCTCTTGGTGTTAAGGCTAGTATCGACTTTAACTTGGTCTATCCTTTTTTTTTTTCCTAAGAGATTACAACATTTACTAATTTGATTCATTTTTTTTATAGGCTCCTTTGTTCGCTTACTATCCTCCAGGATTCCGTTACATTCTAAATTACATCAAAGACAAGTACAAAAATCCACTCACCTATATCACTGAAAATGGTATATACAATATTTCAGTGCATGTTTAACCAATAAAACCTATACATATGTGACTAATATAAATTAAATCTTGTGTTCAAATTTTCAGGACTTGCTGATTATGGAAACTTAACGCTTGCCAATGCCTTGGCCGATAACGGACGAATTCAAAATCACTGCAGCCATCTTTCGTGTCTCAAATGCTCTATTGAGTGAGTTACAATTTGTATTTTATTGGATATCATTAAATCTTTTCCCGACTATAAATGACATAATACAACAACGTTTTATTTATATTTAGGGATGGCGCCAACGTAGCGGGGTACTTTGCATGGTCATTGATGGACAATTACGAATTTGGAAATGGTTACACTCTCCGTTTTGGTATGAATTGGGTCAACTTCACTAACCCTGCTGATCGAAGAGAAAAAGATTCTGGCAAGTGGTTCTCTCGGTTCCTTGCAAAATAAGAGAAATTAATCAATCAACCTCTAAATTAATAGCTACTCTACTATACGTATTCTTTATTTTGTAAATAATTAAAGCTTATAGTCTTTATACGTTGTATACACTATTGTAATGATCGATTGTTAGAAAACGGGGGTAGGCGGCTGCTTCGTCAACGGTGAGGCACTGCTGCATGTATATATATACTAGCTTTCAGCATTGTAAATCCTAAAACTAATTATATTTTAAGATCTAAAGTCTAAACAATATTCTTTCATCTTTTTATCAAGATCTTCAAGTTTTCATGCCATCTAGTGAATGATTATTTACCCTCATTTTTTTTATCTATTTCATTAATGTTTATGTCGTTTTCATTGTTTTTCATCATATTTTGTATCTAATCCTTATTTGAATCATGGATAATGGCTAGATTAAGATCTTTTGTTGATTGGGTTATGAATTCCTAGGGTAGATTTGATAGTAATGCTTGTTTGGAAGTAATTAGCCAAATCTAGCTGTAGGATTACAATGCCTAACAAGTGTTTGATATAATGGGTAGGAGAAAATTCAAGAGAACTAAACATTCCTTTTTCTTTTGGAAGTTGAGTTTAGGGTGTTTAATATTTTCTTACGATCAAGGAAGTGATTGTTTGAGGCTTTAAGTTTAGGATTTAGATTTAAAACTTTAACTATAGAAAAAATGGCTTTTAGTTTGTGACTTTCACTTTTAAAATTTCTAAAGTCAGGATAAGATGGTTTTTAAAAAAAATTCATAACAAAAACAAAAATAGTTATTTGTGCAGAAAATTTAGGAAACTTTATGGACTATAAAAATATGAAGTGTGATTGGAACGAAAAAGACTTTAAGCACCAATCGGCCCCCAAATCCTAATCTTCACTATCATCTTAATTAGTATAAGGAATTTTGCTAATTAAGCATGTTTAGTTTATTGGTTAACAAATAAGAAAATTAACAAAACATTATCTCAAATAAAGAATTTAAGAAAAAAATCAATTAACAAAATGTCTTTCAATATGTGAATCACCTATAAGAAAATCAATATTCCAAACAAAGATATGAGAATGAAGTAATGATTAAGAATGCATACGTTGTTGTGTCCTAAGAGCTTTAAACTGAGCAGCAATTTGGTCGTAATCAGGTAGCTTAGGATGAACATGTTTGGGTAACAAACGTCTTCTTTCTTCTTCCTCTTCTTCTTCATTCTTCACTCTAAACACATTGTATACAATATGATAACATTTTGGCGATGATCTTCTCCTTCTAGGCCTCCTCTTTCGCGTCTTATAATACCTCAAACATTCGATATCCTTAAACCCTATTGATGATGATAATGATGATCTCTCTTCGTCACTACTTTCTCTAAATCTAAAAACTCTTTGATCTTTTCCCACTTGAGCCTCCTCTATGTAATCATCTTCCATTGATGTCTCTTCCTTGCTCTTCTCTTCTTGCACATCCGTGACTGTAAATTTATAAACTTCTGGTGACTCATCATCAGAGCAACTAGTCAAATCCGGATCCGTTACTTTCTTATCTTCCTCCTCATTTACCTATACACAAAAAAAATGATAAATCCAAGAAATAAACAAATAAACTACTAATATTTTGAAAGATTAAAAACAAGGAATCACCTGGTTTTCAATTTCAGGTGTATATTCGAGCCTTAAGATTTCTAAACGTAGACCGAACTCTTTCGCTATTTCATCCAACAATCTAGACTTCACGTCTTCGGATACCGAAGTTACAGACAGTTTCTCTTTGATCTGTGTTTTTCCAGATTTTCGAATTATTAAAAAAAATATATTGTTAGTAGAATGGAAACAATTATGAGACTAAAGCTTCTATGTTATTCTGTTTGTTTTCTATAGCGGAATTGGAACTTCCACGTAAATCAAAGTGCGAATAATAAAGTAAAAATATTAAAAATGGGTGAAAATGGTTAAAACCTGGAAGTTAACAAGATTTCCACGGAGAAGCTGAAGAGCTGTTGTTACGTAATGTTGACCGTAACGTTGACTAAACAGCTCTCTGATGTTAATTAGTTCAGGTAATTCACCACATCTCGCAGAGGCAAAGATAAGACTCGAAATTGCTTCGTTGATGTCTTCATTAAGCAATTCTCTGTAGGTAAATAATCGAATTATTACTGTTTGGATCTTTGAGATCAAAACACAAAAACAGAGAATTAAAAGGCAAAAAACCTGTGTCTTCTAATGGAGGAGAAATGGAGAAGAATGAAATCAGAGAATTGAAGCAACGAGTCGTAAACCGAAATCGAGTTTTCGACGAGGAAGAGCTGATTGGTTCGAAGGAGAGCACGTGTGGTGTCATTGATTCGGATGAAGAGAGCAATGTCGTGTCGTAAATGTCTGGAAATTGCGTATTTTTTGTTCTTGAGCAGCTTAAGACGAGATTGAAGCTGCTGCAATAATTTCTTGCATTTGGAAGCTTTTCGCCATCGACCAAACAAGAAACAAAACATGATGGAACTGAGTCTGAGAGATAGTGGGTTTGTCCATTACTTATCGGAGAAGTGGCCATAGACGGTTATACTTTCCCTCGCTTTTTTTAACTGCCTCACACTGTAATGTTTATTTTTGGGTTTAAATCAATATTTGGGCTGCAAGAGAAACATAGCCCATGCGATTGTCTCTTATTTTTCCCCTAAAATAATTGCGAAAAAGAGATAAATCATCAGAATTTGTAAATATCAATTCGTTTATAAATTTTTCATTTAAAATTGATCTAAGTCATCTACCGTTAAGATAAAAAAAAAACATATGAATTAATTAAGAGAGGAACTCAAAAAGTCTAAACTAGAAAAGTTAAGTCTTTCAAACTAATTCATATGTTTCACTAAAAATAAAAATAAAATAAAAAATAAAAAAATGCTAATTCTTTCAAATTAATTCATATGGACTCACACCACCGAAAAATCTAAAATTCTTTCAAATTTCTCTTTGGCGACATCACATATTCCAATCTATAGTGGTCACACCGGTGTTGAAATGGTCTCTCCAACCATATCTTTTTCATTCATGCTCTCTCTTCCTCAAATACTAGATTCAAACACTTAGATTGTTTGTTGTAGTCTTGAGATATCTGGGTATAGAGTCTATCTTGGCCGGTTTGAACATCGGCAGTTTGGTAGCGCCATGCAAGTGGTGATGTTGGGCTCAAGGATAGCTAATTCGATCACCTTCACTTTCTAGCTTCTTGGTACTAAGCTGGTCTTTTCCTTGCTTAGATCTTTCTTCACTGGCCCATGGTTTCGGTTTCCAGTCTCTAGTGGTTTTGGCAAGCGATGATGGCTAAGACCCCACAATTAACTAAGGCAAACTGTTGAAAAACTCTAGTTAGCGGCAAAGAAACCGGCCTCCACACGATCCCCAGTGACGCTGCTAAAAGACGGTAGCGGTCTCCATTTGGTATGGTGGTGACTATACGGGATTTTTTTTGCTTCAGACTCGGTGCAGCTAAATATAGTCAGCGATTCCATCGGCTATGGCTCTACTACTCTGGGTAGGGGTAGTTTTCGGCCACAGCTCTCCCCATGCCGTGATGTAGAGAAAGTTTTACTTCCAAAAATATTGCAAGTACATAGTTATGCAGTTGTAGCAAATCAGGGTCGAATCCACAAAGACTCTTCAAACACACAATAATTTCTAGTTTTAAATTAAACTAGGCAATCAAATAGTAATGTAAGACAATAAATAAAATGCGAATGACTTTAAGTTGTTAAACTGATTGGGAAAGACACTAAACGTAGGAAAATTCTCAGGAAATCTAAATCAAATAGGGAAAAACTAGGGGTTTTAATGAAGCTCTATTCTAGAACAAAAATCACAATTCTATTGGAGTCTAGCTTCAGCTGCTAAACCTATCTATGCTTAGTTAGTTAAGAAATAAAATTCATTTGCAGATCCTAACAGTTAAAACATGCATGTAATCAATTTTGTTAAGTTCAAAAGCTATCTAATCCAAATTCATTTGCAACTAGAATCACTTGCTCATCTAAACTATTTTCAGTGAATCAACTCAACTTCCGTTGCAGCTAATGAACCTAAGACTTATTACTGGGTGTACTTTTCAGATCTAAGTGATTAAGAATAAGTCAGATGAAGAACTCTAATGAAATCCTAATTCAACGAAAACCCTAACTTTGATTTTTCATTCCTTTGGAAACCCTAAACCGAACTATGAAATTACTCACACATGGAGAATAAAAACGCAGACATGAATGTATAAGAGAATTTCATAAAAGACTCAAAAAGATTAAAGAACAAGAGATTAGAAATTTTCTCCAATTGAATGAATCCGGGTTTTGATCTTCAAATGCAAAAACTCATAAGCAATAGTATCTCCAATCTCCAAGGAAAGTAACGTGTCTTTTGAATCCTAAAAACTACCTTTTATACATACAATTTGTTTCATAAACCTAATCGGCTAAAACTTTGAGACAAAAGAACCCATATATAAAATAAAGCAAAACTCGGATTTCTCTTTCTGTGAGTGTGTCGATCGACACACTTTGGTCTGGAATCTGTGTCGGTCGACATACTCCTTCATGCAAGACTTTCTTTTTGCTCCAAACATTTCCATTTTGCTTCATTTTTGTTCTAAGCTGTTCCTATGTTCAATGCTCCATGTAGACTATTGAAACACTTGTAAAAGACTCGAAAACATAGAAAAATAAGGTTTCTAAAACCCGAAAAACCAAATAATATCAAGTCGTGAAAAGTTTTGGTTTTAAGATTTTGCAGCAAAAGCCCCTTTTCCATTCGATCAGATCCTTTCTCTTTATTTTTTGTCGCAAACCCCATGCTTAGATCTTTCTTCGCTGGCCCATGGTTTCTCCTTTGGTTTCCCGTTTCTAGTGGTTTTGGCCACAGCTTTGGTTTTGGTTTTTATAATTCACAGCAGAGACCCCATGAGCATTCGATTATATCTTTCCTCTTTCATGTTTGCCGCAAACCTCATGAACTAGGGCTTAAGTTTTTCAATTAGTTTTAGGTTCGGCGTCTAGACTCTAACTTGGGTATAAGGCTTTCCTTTCCCAGTCCAACCTCATCGAAAAGGGTCTCGACTACATCTTTGTATCAGTTGGAATTGTGTAAGGTATCAGTTTCTCCGAGTTACTAAATCCTCATATCTAATTAGTGAAAAGATTTTCTTCTTAGATTTAGTGATGGCAAAATTTTTTGGCTCTTCTCCTATTACGGGGTCATCGGTTTTTGGTTTCGAATGAAATATTTAGATCAAATAGTATTATCCAAATCGTTTTGACCATTATTGATCGGGTTTTGGACTCGTATAGTCGGGAGAGTTTCATCGACTAAGTTTAAATTGGAGGAACGCATACCGTGACATAGATTCAGAAACCCTTCGAATTTATCATGGTCTCTGAAATTGGAGAATTTTACCTCTTGAGCTACCATACGAGAGGCTAGCATCCACGGTTCAGTCACTCCGGCTCTCATCTTTGCTCAACAAACACGGTGCTGTCATCTCCTAGTCTAATCATTTGTTGTAATTTAGCTTATATATCTTTTTGGGTAATCAGGTTTAATACTATCCCTTCCATCCCGTGCAGCTTTGGTCTCGATTTGTATTTTAAGATGTTTTTTTATCCAATTTTAAGCTTGCATTGTACTTGGTTACGATCCAGATTCTAAAAAACCTATTGAGTAGAAAAGAACTAGTTATGTGTTAATTAATATCGTTGTGTATATATGTATACAATATAAATTCTATAATTAATTAGTAAATATGATAAACTAATAATTTTTTTTTGTCTGAAGGGTCGTTGTAAATTTTCACAAAATTCGATAAGATAATAAGTTTCTATAAATCGCTATGTAAATATATGGTTTCAATAATATCATAAATTAATAATTAGATATATATATATATATATATATATATAACTTTAATGTTGTTTATTTTGTATTGAAACCCAAATCTCGTTGAAATACACAATTCATCAATTTAGTGAAAAGTCACTTTCGTTTATAATAATTTAGATTTCAAAAAAAAAAAAAATCTAGAACAAATTAGAAAAATGATATAAAAATAATGGATTTCTTTTTAAAAATTAATAATTTATTATAAATAGATTAATAAAATTTCGTAATCCCAATATTATTAATTTATAAAATTTCTTTTATGTATATTGAATTTAGGTAAGTTGTCTTCTTTCAAGAGAATTCTAACCACCTAAAGTATAATAACAAAATATCAAAACAGAGCAGCATAATAATTTCTTGTGATTCGAGCAAGTTTCTTTGTTTTTTTTGTTATTTTTTTGGACGTGATTCTAGCAAGTTATATATACTAAAGTCTAATAGAAACAAACCGTTTACTTCAATTCTAAAGAAAACTAAACAATTCAATGAAATATGAAGCAAATTTGGGGTCATAATACATAGAAATATTTTTAATTCACCTTGGTCCAGGGGAAGATTCAGAAACAACAGGAGATACGATCATCTCAGCAGAATCTTTTGAATACATCTCTTCATTCCCCTTATTCCTAGCAATTTCAGAGTCCAGACACTCTTTCAGCTCCATCACTACATATGGCATCGTTGGTCTGCGATTCGAACTAGGGTTTGCACAAGCCAGAGCTAAATCCACAGCCTTCCAAACACCGTTTGTATCAAATTCCTCTATCAGTTTCTGGTCGATTATATTTCTAATGTCGCCTTCCATGAGCATGAACCTAACCCACTCCGTAATGTGAGTTCTCTCACGGGTTGTATCAATCACTGGCTTGTTTGTGATGATCTCTAATAAAACTATCCCAAAACTGTACACATCACTCTTTTCGATTAACAAGTTTGTTCTATAGCACCTGAAATAGAGTAATAAAAAAGGTTAATTCTGTATACTCATTATACTTATTTCATTTCACATTTCGTGTCATTCTAAAAAATTTACACATTAAAAGAAAATATGTAAATCTCTATTATGCATTTTTAATGCCTTAGACATTCTTTGTGAAACAATAAATTTGAAAGCAACATTTTATAAGAAACAAAGGAAATATTGAGTAAGATAAAGTTATTAATTCACTCACTCAGGGTCTAAGTAACCAGGTGTTCCTGCAACGGCTGTTGAGACATAAGATTCATCATCGATCGCGGAAGATCTAGAGAGCCCAAAATCAGCTAGTTTCGCTTGAAACAACTCATCCAACAAAATGTTAGTAGTTTTAACATCTCTATGTACCATAGAAGGTATACTTCCATTGTGTAGATACTCCAATCCTGTTACAAAGTGTTATTGTTATATGTCAATTTTGTGTTTCAAAGCATCATAATGAGAATACAAGCAAGACTTTTTTGTTGTTTCATCACCTTGTGCTGCCTCCATAGCTATTTGTATCCTATTTTTCCAAGTTAGAACATGTTCACCGTGATTTCCTGAACCGAGTTTATCGATTGTTCTATAATGAAGTCTTTTAAATCATAATCTCGCAATTAAAATATATATACCTGACATATTCTCCTTTTAAGTCTCCATTTGCCATGTATTCATATATCAAAGCCAAGTTATCTTCATCATCACAATAACCCACAAGTCCCACCAAATGTCTATGGTGTACTCTTAAAAGAAGCTCTACCTAAGAAAGATTGGAAACTTAATTTCCACTTAAGAAAAAAGTATGTTTCTGATTTTAAAGTTACCTCTGCTTTGAAATGTTTATAATATTTTTCAGCTGCTGAATGAAAGAGCATTTTCACAGCTACTTGAGTATCATCTAACTCTCCACAATACACTCTTCCATAGCCTCCCTTACCAAGAACTCTCTCAAAGTTATTTGTCATTTTCAGTATCTCGGAATAGGTGAATTTCCGCTTCTTTGTTCCAATTGATTGATTGAATGAGCTTTTCTCAATACTAATCGGACTTAGAGCTGTTATAATGGTAAAAAGGAGAAATGAAATGAATCAAATATATTAAAAAAAATCCATTTCGTTTTTCAATTAGTGTTAAGACCTAATCCACTGATCATACCTTCACTAGTTCTTGGTATTCTCCTTGCAACAGTGAAACATGCGGCAAAGATAGCTAGTGAAGCGATCACACCAACCACTGTCTCAACGATAGCATCTAGAGGGACCTTTTCCCCATTAGGACTCTGGATTTCATCTATACTACAATAATTAACAGTGATTAGTACGTAATACTAACGAGGGAGTCTAAGAATTCTTTCCATCACTCAAAAGAAAAAAAAAAGAGAAAGTTGTGAAAACATTTTACATTAGTTTTAAAGATTTGTTCTTTATCTTTTGTTGAAGTGAATCTGGCATTGTTAGATTAAGCTTCCGGTTTCCGCTTAAGTTTCTGCGAATAAAAACTTTTCGTTTCTAGTTGTTGTTAAAACAAAACAAAAGAGCAGAGTAAGCAAAGAGTTCAATAACAGAAACTCACATGAGTGTCAACATCTTCATATCAGCAAGAAAATCTGGAATCTCTCCTGATAAATCATTGTTTGATAAATCTCTGTCCATTAAAAGAGAAATAAGAGTTAAATAATATAAAAGAATAAATAAATATATTTTGTGTTGTATAGTTTAGATGCTTAGAGTTCCCTCAACTGTGTTAGATTAGATATATCATGTGATATAGTACCGGTCAATCCACTCGCTGTCAAGTTCCTAATGTTTTAAAAGAGTTAGAATTATTTCAAAACCACAAAAATATAATGTACAGAAATCAAATAAAAAAAAAGCATACAAGGATATGATGAGAGGTCGATCGGAGTCCAAATAATGGCAATTAACACCTTTCCATCTATAAATTTGAGGAGAACATGGATCTCCTTGCCAACTTTTCTTTTTATTCAATCCATATGTTTTCTTGATATTCATCATAGCAGAAACTGATACTCAAAAATGAAAGAAAAGTCAACACACTTGTAACTAAAATGAAAAAAAAAATACGAAAAGAAGGTTTTTTTTTCTTAAACGAAATTTACCTTCATCTTGGTATGTGTCGAGCAGTAAATTATCTAGTACAGTATAAACCTCAAGGGCATTTAGAAGTGGAGGAAGAGTAGAGTTTTTGGTCATTGTAAAAGTGAAATTGAAAAACCCATCTAAAGAACTCAAAGCTCTTTTATTAAAGCTTGTTGTGATGCTTAGTTTATGAGGTCTAAAGAAACTTTCCCAAACCTGACCACCATTGTAAGTAATGTTGAATTCTCTGATCTCATTAGATCCAAGTTTCTGGATTTCTGCGAAATGCATGTATATATATGACTGTGCATTGATGTCGCCCAGATCCCACCATATGTTGAGAGGATGAGTAGCATTTGCAGGGATTATTGCGGAACTCGCCACCTTTTGAGGCACATTGTATGAGTTGCTACTTGTATTGACTAGAAGATCTGTGCTTAACGACACTGTACCCTTTTCATTGAATGGAACCCAAACTCGATCATGGAAGTCTTCATCATACCTAGAGAGAGTGGATAGACAAAGAGGCTTTATTTTGTTAGTTCAACAACACAAAATAACAAACAGAAAATTCAAGTTACAAAATCTAGCTCAGGCCTCAATGATTTGTTTGCATTTATACGTATGAATAATATGTTAGATGAATAGTAAAATTTCAAAATAACAAAATGATGGGACAACATAAACGTTTTAGCATATAATAGAATATATGTAATAAACAAAAAAAACCCTGGTTTGAGTGAGGTAATGGTTTTATTTTTGACATGCACATGAAATAACTTTTCAAGGACGTGAAGAAGAAGAAAATCTGATTAATTTTGTGAATGATAAAAAAGTCTGAATCTGCTTCTGCTACTTCTTCGCTAGATAAATCGTCACTCAAAGAAAACTCTCTCCTAGAAAAGGAAGACATCACTCCCCCAACTGCAGCCACTATTGAGGCTGGTACTATGTTATCAGAATCTGCACCACTCCTTGGTGCCAGCACGAATTCTAGGGATCTCTCCCTCATAGATTGCACCAATGAAAGGTCCACTCTTCAAGATGTGGAAGTTAATGATGCTTATTCAAAAGGTAATGATGTAGACTCAATGGAGACTTTTCAAGATAATGACTCTATAGAGATTTTTTATGATGATGATACCCTCTTGGATGCATACACCATGAAAACCCTAAGTGGTCGGACTGTCAAGCCTTCACAAAAGTTACAAGAGATGGAATGGACGACGGTCATGAAACGTGGTCGTAAAGGTCGTGGTAAAGGCCATGGCTAATCCTTCATCTCTTTACCTACTTGTTATTTTCTATGGAATATGTTCATTCTCTTAGCTTTAGCCTAATCTTTGCTTTCTAAGTCTTATTAAACTCATGTCTCAAACTGTATGTCCCTAAAGACATAGCTTTGCAATTTAAATTTGAAAACCCTTTAACAAAAAAAAAAAGTTTGAATCGTGAAAAAAATTACAAATTATTTATCACCCACATATTATTTAAATTGTGTTTGGCAAAAGAACAAGCAATATATTAAGTGTGTTATAATTTACCTGAGGAAAGATGCAGTCTGTGGAAAGTAGTTTCTGGCGAATGACATCAACGATCCACTTTGCATGATGTAAGTGTCATTATTCAACGGACGAAGTTCTAAGGACGAAATAAACGGTGTTGTTTCTCCTGTTTTGACTAGACATACTTGAAGACGGTCTTGTGTCAAGACATGAATGATTTCGTAGATCGAAGCATTTGCTACTCCTCCCAGTATAACAGAAGTCCATTTGTTAGGACCAATGTGAAGATCAAACATAGGAATTTGATTCAAACCGTCGTAATTCCCATACACAAAAGTTCCTCTAATCAGATATTTTTGGTTCGCTTTGAGATTGAAATTGTAACAGTTTCTTTGACCTTCAGGGAAGCTTCTCAAAGTCCAAGTCTGTTGCTGAAACATGTTCTTGTATGAATCATTGATCTTTCCAATTAATCCGCTGTCGATATAATCGGTGTCTGATTTGTATGTTATTTTTGTTGTCTTCTCCACATATGTTGTGTTCATAGGGATTAACCCACAATCCAAGCTAATGAATCCTGTTCATAATCAAAAACATAAATTTAAAATATGGTTTAAAATAAAAAAGCATCAAGTTTTAAGGAAAACAAGAGTATGAACCTGATTGATCTTGAGCACGGATTACTTTGAAGATGGCAAAAGCTATTATCGAAGAGAGCAAAAACCCATTAAGAGACTTCATTTCGTTTTTTTTATTTAACAAATCTTCAACATTTAGATTTATCAGGTGATTGTAAAAGATTATAAGGGATTTTTTTTTGGTCGACGATTATAAGGGATCAAAACAGTAATTTTGGGAGAAATCAAACAAAAATTTATAAGGGGAAGAGAAAGAACTAGAGGGAGATAGTTGCAGAGTCTTGCTCTGTCAAATTAAGCCTAAGTTGTAGCCACTAAAATGAAAAGGAAACAAAAACTATTAGGAAACAATCCTAATTTTATTTTTGTTCAAAGAATTCATACTTTTATATAGGAAAAAAATCTCAATTTCCATAATTGGTGTTTTTTTTTTACTGTTTTCAACTATTTGGCGGTTTAACTTTATAGCATTTTAATGCTTTATAACATATTTTTGACAAATGTTGACTCTTGTTTGAATAATGACAAAAATGAATGCAATAGTGGCGGGGTAAAAGATAAATTTATGGGGTCAAAGATTAGTTTTGGTTATATTTTTTCATCAAATTTAATTATATTTTTACTAAAAGTAAATAATTTTTTATGAGGTCATATGACCCCCTAAAAGCATGCTGCCTCCGCCATTGAATGCATCACAAGATAAATTAGATTTTGACATGTGTTAGACCCTGACTAACATTTTTTATATTTTCGTTTTGTTTAAAATTCAGGTAATATGTTTTTGATTATTTTTTTAGAATGCTTTAAAATTTGATATATTTTGTGTTGCTTTTATATAATGCAGACAATACTATATTTGGTAGGATTACTAATGCTTTTCTTAGAGAATTTTTTTGGTTAAGATATAGTAAACTATATAAACCGAGATAAACATCGTTAAATGTTAACTCTTTAAATTAATATTTTGCATACATTCAGAAAAATAAGAAAGGAATGTAAAACTTAGGGTTGATTGTAAATCTCTATATTATTAGAGAGTCTATGACTTTATAAATTTTAATCGATGCCATAGAAAACTAAGGAAAAAATACTACACGTGTGGTAATTTATTGTAGCCAAGCCGAATTCATAAAAGTTTAGCATTGTCTATAATAAAATAATATAGTTTCATAGAAACTCTCTTAATAAACACGATAAATTAATAAATTTCACCGGTTTTGAGTTAAGTTAGTGTAAAATTTTATAAAACTTGATAAAATAATAATTTTTTAGAAACTCATATGTAAATATATGGTCCCAATAATATCATAAATTAATAATTAGGTCTATAATTTATGATACATAATTAAAACAATTTATTGAAATATGACTCTAGTGTTGTTTGTTTTATTATGAAGTTCAAATCTCGTTGAAATACATAATTAAGTCATTCTAGAGTGAAATATCACTCTCGTCTAAAACAATTTGGAAACCAAAAAAAAACTTTGTATAACAAACTATAAAATAGAAGAAAAAGATATATAAAATTATTGATTTTCCTCTTTAAATTATATAAATAAATAACTATTAGATTTTGATAAATTAATAACTCGATAAATTAATAAAATATCGCAGTCCTGGCATTATTAATTTATAGAGTTTCTACTGTAATTGATTTCCTAATAGCATCCGTAGAATTCAATAAATTGAAATGCACGGAAGAGAAGTAAAGGACATGCTTTTTCCCGGTTTAGATAATCGGTCTGGTTATTTCATTGGTTCATTGAATTAACAAACAAATGAATCTGAATAACTCAAGTGCTTGTGTTCACTCCGATAAAATTCATTGCACTTGTTAAACTTAAATCCAACCATCGTATTTTACAACAACTCTCAAACCGAATCTGAATTCAGGTAAACTAATATTAGTACCCTAGAAAAGACGTGTTATCATAGGTGATATAAAATCTAAATGTACTGGTTTTGAAACCTTCTTGAGTGAGCATTTATGTTAAATTTGTTATGGGCAAAGTCATTAAATATGATGATGTGCCTTATAAACAGATCGTCATGGATTTACTTAGAGGGTAAAATCGCTGAAGAAACTAGGATTGGGGTAGATGTTTGATGTGTGAAGTACTTCACCTAAAATTGACTGCAAGTGCACAGTGTTCAGATGTAGTATTTAGGTTATTGATCCCGTAAAGAACTAGGGATAATAAATGGATATAAGAATCTTAACAAAAAACTATGAAACTAGAGAGCGTAGTAAAAACGTAGTAGGTTGTATTCGAGATTGGAAAGCATTAGATTTAGGAAAATTCAATTGGTAATTATGAATATAAATTAAGCACTCAACCAAATTATATGTTGATTCTAGAACTCTAGTAATGATGTTCTATGACAATGTCTTTGCTTATAAACCTAAATCAAGCAATTGAATCAAGCTAGATATATGTTCACATGGTATCTCAATCAAAGAAACTTTGGCATGAGAAGCACCTTGCCCACTACAGAGAAATCATGACGATTTTGATATGCTTCCGCCACCAGATCTCGACCAGGATTGATTAAGAACGGTTCGTGATTCCGATATAACCAGTTAAGAACAATTGTAGCAGAGAATCAATGACAAACCGGTTGATTAAAACAATTTTAGCAATTCATAGTAAACCGTAGAAAACCCTAAATCTAGTATGATGACTATCGCACATGAAGATCAACTCACAAAACATTTTTGATGAATTGAATAACATAAAATCAAGAGTAAACAATATAGGATCAAAGATTCACAATTCTCTATTGAGACAAGAAAAATCACTTTCACTTCTTCGGAGTCTTTAGAAAAATAGAAGAAAATAGTACCTAAGGAACTAGAAAGCTGTAAATGAATTGGAAACAAAAGCTGGTAAAATCTTTGATAGGTAATAATGGACGTGCCTCCTCCTTATGCTAAAGGCTTCTTTTATAGGTGTAGAGGTCGTGCCCAGGGTATAACCTCCTTACTTCAGTCGGGCTTTAGTTGAGTAAAACGGGCCAGACTTGGAAATCTCTTCAGAATGACATGTCTAGTAAAACAGTTATATCTTGAAATCCTTAAATCCAATGCAATTTATTAGAATTGGAAATGAAAACTAACTTTCATGTCTTCATTCTGGTATGTACATTTTCTCATCGTTCATTGGTTAAGTCGTCTAATGGTCGTCCGAATTTTGGAATTCAGTTCTGCCTCTACATCTCTTTCTTGCTATTTTGCTCTAATTCTCTTCACTTTAGCTTAAATTGCTCTAAAACGTCTTTTGCTTGTAAAATTTGTATAAATACCAAAAACATGCTAGAAATACTCTATAAAGCACATGTATCATGGTATAAAACTGGTAAAATACACGATACATCAATGTTGATCTATCCAACTTGAATATTTTTGGATGTTCATAATATATGCTAGCGCTGGTAGTGCAGATTATGTTGTTCTTGGCGATGGATCGGATCTCCAAATCACACACATTCGTTCTTTCTCATTGCCTTCTATTGAGACTCCATTCATTCTTAACATTGTATTGTGTGTTCCTTCTCTACAAAAGAATCTTATATATGTGTTTCAATTATGCACTACTAATGGAGTCTCAGTTACATTTACTCCTACATATTTCCAAGTGAGGGATTATGGACACATGTGCACTTAGTCTGGCTGACTGCGACCCTCAACAACAAACTGTCTTTGGCATTCGCGTCTATCACCAAAACCTCTCTTTCATATTTACATTATATACTGGGACGCCCGCCTTTACCCAGTGTTTAAAAACGTGGCTTAGCCGGCCGAAAATCAAAAGAAACGCCGTGATTTACCCTTGTGCAGTAAAAAAATTGATGGTCTATAAAAATATTATTTTTTGGAAGTTTTCGGGTTGGAATCTTATATTTTTCTGTAGATTTATCATATTAAACTAAAATCCAAAAAAATAAGTTTGAATGGTGAAAATCAAAAGAAAAAAAAGAACAGTGGCACAAATAAGGAGACTTGGTCCTAAAACTTCGAATATGAGAGAAAACTAAAAGGAGACAAAATATTTTAACGATTTGGTCTCTAAAAACTAAAGCAGAGAGGCGAGAGAACACAGAGAAAATTAGTACAATTACTAGCAAGTTTAACAGATTCATATTTTATTTTTTTTTAGAATTTGATCTTCTTCCTAGTATCTAGTTTTCGATAAATTAGTCTATTTTCTCTTTCATTTTTTTCAAATATACTAAAGTACCTATTCAAGTGATCTTTTATTCAAAAGAGAATTCACTACCTAATATTTACATGCAACGAGATTAAAGTAAGTAACAAACCAGAATTGTATAATATTTTAAGGCCTTTTTTACGGTTTGGTTCACAAATACAAATTTTTGTATCTAAAAAACTTTAACGTATACATGGTTATAAAAATGTCAAAACTATTTATGGTATATTTAATTTGTAGTGTTTCTTCATATAATTAAAGCTTTATATATAGTATTGACCCTTGACCCCCAATGAAAAAATGTTTTGGACCCGCCACTGCTATTTAGTAACCATATTATATTGTTATTTGCAGGCTGAGCCAAAGCTATCGCTTAATTAAGACATTTAATTTTCTTTAAAGAAATCATGTATACATCGTAAAAAATGGTAGTGCGTTAGACTTGGTCCTATGACCTAGTCTTAGTTGTCTGAATAAGCTCCATCTATGTAGGTGTTGTGCAGTTTAATAGGTCAATTATTGTCTTCCATTGTCGGAGTAATTGTCTTTGTAATTTAGCTATTTAAAGCCTATTGAAAAATTTCGACCCAAAAAAAAGCCTCTTGAAGAAATAAGAACAAAAGTAAGCATTTGGTTCTCATCATTCCGCTTTCTATTGTCTGGTTCTAACAAAAAATAATAAGATCGATGATGCATGCTCTAGAGGTTAGATAGTTACTTGTTAAAAATATGCACCCATGTGCATGTGATTTTGTTTTAAACAACCAAAACGGTATCATAACATATCACGACAACCCATTTTATTTACGCCTAGAGTCAATCTTTCGTTCTTTTTTCTTTTTTTTTTGCTTCTCCTTCTCCTTCTTGGACAAAGGAAGTTGAAAATTTTGGGATTTCTAGGATATGGATCGTGTTTTTTTCCTGAGATAACCCGGAAAATCTTAAGTTTGATTTGATGAGAGAACATTATCTCCAGTGTCAATGACACAAGGTGTTCTATTGCATAAAGAGAGAACATTATTCCTCAATAAATAACATAGCTTGTTCTATTGCATAAAGAGAGAATTTACAATTGCCGGATAGATTGAATATCCATAATCAAACGAATGGCGTATTTGGTCAATGGTCATATAATCTTAAATTCCTTAAATCTCTGCTTTATTTAATTTTTAGTCTTCTTGACTAATTACTTGCTAGCTGCAAGCTTTTCCTTGGCCTATAAAATCATCATCCTAACCATGCTTTCAAATTTCAATGAAATCTTTATAACTTAAGTTGTAAGTATCTTTTAGCAGAAAACTGCAATGGCAACCAAGCAAACAAGCTCAATCATCCTCTTTTCTGTTATTGTACTTGCTTTGGTCATCTCTCCAATCCGTCCTTGTCAAGCAACTCGAGGGCTTCTCGATGGTAAGCTAATCTTATTGAAATACAAATAATCTCTACTATATATATCTTTGTAAACTTTCCTTTTCTTTTCTTTTCATTGTGACAGTTGGAGGGCGCATGCTGCTGAGAGTACCTACACCACTGGGGGTACCCTCACATCGTCTCGTGTGCCCATCTTGTGTGTGTTGTGCACCGGCTCCTAAAGATTCTTGCTGCCCATGCAGATGCTCCAACAATCCCTGAAGACTTACAACTTTGATTTCAGCTAGCCTACTATATATGTGTTTATTATATGTATAAAAAGCATAAATATATTTACGAATAAGCAAATCGAAAGGTTAGACTCTATACCTTTGATGATATATTATTGTATGATTTGGTCACACAACTACGTTATGTAAATTTGCTTTAAGCTTTGCTTAAACGTTTGTATTAGTGTTTTATAGACTTGACTTCTCATACAACTCAACACGCATAGAGACTTTGAATCCTAAATGGACTGTGGAAAAGTCTTCTTCCAAAACGCATATAAATATCTTTACCATTTAACAGGTCCTATTGGGCCGAGACGACCGATATGCTGGTTTGTGTGTGTTGCAAGCCAGCTCCGCTAATAAGTTGCTGTAGATGTTGTGCATCTCCTATCGTCACTTAATCTCATCATCACTCTCAATCTCCATTAAAAATATAACATTAAAAAGCTTGACTCCATAAAAAGAAAAAAAGAAGTCTTTTTCAGTCCATGTTTCTGTTTCCATGCCATAATATAAATAAAAATAAAAACTGCACTTTCAAAGTCAACTCTCTACTTGAACTTAATGTTTCTATCTTTGACCAAAAAGATCAATCAATGTAACAAAAATATAAGTGTGAGTATTCAGATAACAAATAAATAAAACTCAATTTAGTTAATGAATTAAACTTCTCAAATCAACAGCACCGCGACAATTTGGACAACTTCGACCCCGTGTAAGGAGCCAGGTATCAACACAACTACGATGAAAAACATGTCCACACTTGTTTAAACGCCTAATCTCATGATCATCCTCGTACTCTTCCAAACAAATAGGACAAAACGGATTATCACCACACCCTTTTTCTTCTCCCTCCTTGATATCTTTGAACATTAGAACCTTCCTCTGTACAGTTTCAAGGTCTTGTTCTGATCTCCTGGGATCATTCCTAAAGCGACGGAGACAAACGAAAATCATGATGATGATAATAACCCAAAAGAGAGTGTATGTGACAACAATAACTGGGAATGCCCATGGATGTGAATCCGTGAATTGCTTCCATGCCGATATATGGGAAGATTCCATATCCTCACCCTACGTTTTCATTCGTTCGTACCAAAAAGAATGAATATTTAGGTGAAAAAGAGGTATTTATAAGTAAATATTAAAATCCCTTTACGATTAGGGTTTAACAATATATATCCTTTTGTTTTTTAGAATCCTAATCGTGTGAAACATTTGAGTTAATTTAATAAAATTACATAATTTACTTACATAATTTACTTCTTAAAGTATATAACATACGATACGATAAGATCGGATCAATATTAATCTTGAAGAATCTTAAGATCCTATCCACAACTTCGAAGCATATTTCCGCATCGAACACATGCACCCTCTGCTTTCCAACAGTCTCCAATGTGCATTTTCCCTCATGTTCAATGCCTTCCCGAGGACATAGCAGAATCATCGTTTTTCCTCACTTTCTCTTCCTATCACCAGCATTAGACTGCCTTAGTCGAGTTGGAAATTTAGAACATTTTAGTCGGTTCTCTTTCTCGATCATAACATCCCTTTCTACTAACTCCTGGATTGATCGGAAGTTCTTGATTAAACGATGATTATAAAGATATCCACCCGAAACCCACGTATAAAACCTCAAACCTAGTCATGATCATCCTCGAGATCATTGATCACGTAATGCCTTCTTCTTCATATTCTCGAATTGGTGGATTCCATCTGAACCAGTTTTGGAACTCACATTCCAATTAATCTGTCTCAAGCTTCTCTTGGAAAGTATCTCTTGTTGAACTCACTTCCAAAGTCCGCATAAGTGCGAATCCTCGTAAACATCTCAAGAAGACGTTGAAAATACTTTACTCTTCATGTGGAGTGATCACAAGATGTTTGTATTCCCATAGATAATAAATCTCTATGAAGGTGTGCTTTTATTTATTTTCTGGGAGAAGGCGCAGACAAGGTGTTGCAACTTTGTGGAAGTGACATGGGAGGATGGGCTGTCTCTACTAAGGCATTTCTGTTTCCAGAAAAGGCAAACCGTTTCGCTGCGGTAAAGGTTGAAGGATATGACACTTCGCATAGTAATTTTGATATCTAGTGCCAGTTGAGTAAAATTTTCTCTTCATGTGGAAAGATCAGAGAAGCCAAGATTTTCGAGAGCTTCCCTCTAGTGTTTTTAGAGAGAGAAGGGGCCAAAACTTATTGAGGGCTACATGGGAGGCGCAAAATAGTTGTTCGGCTTGTTTCTCACCTGGTAAAATCAACTGTCCACCACCGACGCCACAAGGGCGGCCACGGCCTTAGCCACAAGATGACTTTGGAGTAGAAAGCTCTCTCTTAGGAGGAGAAGACGAACCTCTTTGGTGTTTTTAACTTTGTGATACAAATTACAATGCAACCTTCCTTTCTATTACTGCTTATGCTTTTTGTCTGGATGTTTAAGTAAGTTCAATAATTATCATCTGCCTTCATTTCCTAAGTATGTTTGTTGCTTTATGTCTGGATTTTAAAGTTAATCTCAATAATCTTAATAGATGTGCATGATATCTTTACTAGATATGTAAGATTCTAGAGCAGATTCACGTAATTATCCATATCACGTATTTATCTCAAGTTACTATATGAGAAATCATTTGTAAAGTTTTAATATGGAAATAGAAATATACTTTTTGGATAATCAAAACGGAAGTTATATTTTTGGTCATCCGAGGTTAATATTGCTATTATCAGAAAGCAAAAAGCATATTAAAGGTTTTCTTGATTTCTAGAGATTAGCCAATATATTTATCTGTACAAGAGCTAAAATTTTTTTGGATATCTATAAATTAAAAAATTACATTTTTTTAACACTTAAAAAATTACATATATAGAGAATATATGTTGGAAGGGAAACTATTTTAGAGATGATGGAGAAAGTGTTTAAGAAAACTTGGGAGAGAAGAGAATGTTTTAGGAAGTGGAAAGGAGGACTTTTAGTCTAGAGAAAGACTTAGTAGAATACTTTTTATTTCTTGATTTCAACTTGATTACAAATGAAAGGGAAGGGAGGTATTTATAGCCTCCAAAGTACAAAATATTTTGATTATTCTAATCCTAAATCTAGAGATTTCCACTAATATTTTATTATAATTATCTAGATATTTCTATGAAAATATCTAGATTTTTATTCTAAGGAGGTGGAAGATGATTCTAGAGAATTTCTAGAATTTGGAATAAGTTTTGGATTAGGCCATTAACCATTTATTGGATAATTGGCCCATGATTTAGCTTAACCCACAATCAAGTTTAGTTTTCAACACCCCCTCTTAAACTTGATTTTGCTACCCCGAGCAAACTCCTCATCTTGATGAAGTCTTCACGTTTAAGAGGCTTGGTGAAGATATCGGCTACTTGATCATTTGTCTTCACATACTCCAATTGCACATCCTTCTTTGCAACACATTCTCTGATGTAATGATAACGAGTGTCGATGTGCTTACTTCGATCATGGAAAACCGGATTCTTTGCCAAGGCTATTGCTGATTTTTTGTCCACAAAGATCTTCGTTGGCTCCTCTTGTGGAAAACTCAACTCCTTTAGTAAGTTCCTTAGCCAAATAGCATGACAAACACATGATGTAGCCGCTACATACTCCGCTTCACAAGTGGAAAGAGTGACAATCGGTTGCTTCTTCGACATCCATGTGAAAGCGGTATTTCCGATGAAGAATACGAAGCCACTTGTGCTTTTCCGATCATCTACGTCTCCACCCCAATCGCTATCGCTATATCCAACAAGCTTGTAATCGTTAGATGTAGAGTAATACATGCCAAAGTTTATAGTACCTTTGATATAGCGAAGAATCCTCTTTCCTGCCTTTAAATGAGTTGTTGTTGGAAGCTCCATGTATCGACTCACAACTCCAACAGCATATAGGATATCAGGCCTTGTGCATGTTAAGTAACGAAGACTTCCAACTAAACTCTTAAAGAGTGTTGGATCTACACTCTCTCCTTCCTCGTGCTTTGATAGCTTGGCTCCACATTCCATTGGGGTGTTCACTGGATTAGAGTCATCCATCTTGAACTTCTTTAGTACGTCTTTAGCATAGCCTTCTTGAGTAATGAAAATTCCATTTTCTTCTTGCTTTACTTCAATTCCGAGATAGTAGGACATGAGTCCAATGTCCGTCATCTCGAACTCCTTCGTCATCTCGTGTTTGAACTCCTTGAACATATTTGGATTATTACCCGTGAATATCAAGTCATCCACATACAAGCATGCAATTAATATATCATTGTTTTGGGTTTTGATATAGAGTGCATGCTCATATGGACACTTGACGAAGTTTTTCTCCTTGAAGTACTTATCAATTCGAGTATTCCATGCTCTTGGGGCTTGCTTTAACCCATAAAGTGCCTTCCTCAACCTCAATACTTTGTCTTCTTCTCCCTTGACTATGTAGCCTTGTGGTTGCTCAATGTAAACTTCCTCGTCAAGTTCCCCATTCAAGAAGGCTGATTTGACATCCATTTGATGTATCTTCCAACAGTTTTGAGCCGCCAATGAAATGATTAGTCTAACAGTTTCTAGACGGGCAACGGGAGCAAATACCTCATCATAGTCAATTCCCGCTCTTTGACTATAGCCTTTTGCCACCAATCTTGCCTTGTGTCTTTCAACTTCTCCCTTAGAGTTCTTCTTTGCTTTGTATACCCACTTTACACCAATCGCTTTGTGCCCTTTTGGAAGTGTAGCTAACTCCCATGTATCGTTCTTTTGTATCGCCTTGATTTCTTCATCCATTGCATTTCTCCATGTCTTCTTCTCCATAGCTTCTTGAAAGTTCATGGGCTCGCAATCCGCAAATAGACAAAGCAAGGTAAGATTGTCTTGATTTTCAGTTACCTCGTAAAGGTCTTGTAGGCTTCTAAAGTGTGGAGTCCTTTCACTAGAACTTTCTTCTCCTTGAGTACTTGTGGTTGGCGAATTTGGTGGTGTAACTTGCTCCTCTCTTGGTTGCTCCAAGATATCTTCTTCAAAAACTGGAAAGTAGTTGTAGTCTTCTTCATTTGATCTCCAATCCCATTCTCCTTCTTCATCAAAGATAACATTTCGACTTGTGATCGTCTTCCTTGTATTAGGATTGTAGAGCTTGTAGCCTTTGGAGTTGGAATCATACCCAATGAAGATGTATTTCTCACTTTTGTCATCTAGTTTGCTCCGCTTCTCGTCCGGTACATGAGCATGAGCAAGACTTCCAAAGACTCTTAGATGGGAAACACCGGGCTTCCTCCCGCTCCATGCTTCTTGTGGAGTTTTCCCCGAAACACTCCTTGTTGGGGACCGGTTAGATAGATAAACCGCACATGCAACCGCTTCTGCCCATAACTCCTTTGGTAGTCTTTTGCTTTTGAGCATGCTTCTCGCCATCTCGAGGATTGTCCTATTCTTCCTTTCCGCCACTCCATTTTGTTGAGGGGATCTTGGCACCGTTAATTGTCTTCGAATTCCATTATCTTCACAATACTTCTGAAATTCCTTGGATGTGAACTCTCCTCCACGATCGGATCTCATAGATTTGATAACAAGGCCACTTTCCTTCTCAACAAGGGCTTTGAACTTTTTGAAGTTTTCGAAAACCTCTGATTTTTCCTTCAAAAAATACACCCATGTTTTTCTTGAAAAATCATCAATAAAGAGAAGGAAGTAGTTGCTTTTACCGAGTGAACTTGGTTTGATTGGACCACACACATCAGTGTGGATGAGTTCCAACGGCTTATGAGCTCGTGTGCTTGACTCCTTTGGAAAGCTCGCCTTGAATTGCTTTCCAAGTAGACACGCTTCACACACTTGATTTGGATGATTAATGCAAGGCAAACCTCTCACCATTTCCTTCTTTGAAAGTAGCTCTAGTCCTCCAAAGTTGAGATGTCCGAACCGAAGATGCCAAAGCCAACACCCGTCCTTGTAGCACATCTTTAGACATCGTGCCATGTCATTTTGAATGTTAAGGACAAACATTCTGTTTCTTGTCTTCGGGACCTTGGTAACGAGATTTCCGGCACGGTCTCTTATAGAAAGGTAATTATCTTTTAATCGGATATCATAACCTTTCTCTAAGAGTTGTCCTAGACTCAAGATGTTGGTCTTCATGGTAGGAATATAGTAGACGTTGGAAATAAATTGATGATCTCCATTCTTTAATCGGATGAGAATATTTCCTTTACCTTTCACCTCCATCTTCAATTCATCTCCTAAAGCCACGTTTCCTCCTTTTGATTCGTCAAGCTTCACAAACATGCTTCTTTTCCCGCACATGTGGTTGCTTGCACCGCTGTCGAGGTACCATTTATGGACATCATCTTGTTCATCCTTGTTGTATGCCATTAATAGCATATCATCTTCTTGGCTTATTTCTTCAACGTAGTTGGACTTCTCTTCAACTTTATCGTTTTTAGGAGCTCTACATTCGGAAGCATAATGCCCAAACTTTTCGCAATTGTAGCATTTAATATTTGACTTATCATACCTTGGTTTTTGATTTCCTCTCCCACGACCTCTTGATGAATTTCCTCCTCTTTGGTTAGTGTTGTCTTCATTGGGCCTCCAACCTCGTCCATTTCCATATCCACGACCTCTTCCTCGAACTTGACTGCCACCTCGTCTTTGATGACTTTGTCCGCTTTCTTCTTTCTTTTGCTCAATCCGCATCTTAAGTACTTGTTCGACAATATCTTCCTTCTTTTTCTTCTTTTCTTCATAAGCTTGTAACGACCCAAGAAGTTGTTCTATTGTCATAGTCTCCAAATCCTTTGTCTCTTCAATGACAGTGACAATGTGCTCAAACTTTGGATCCAACGATCGAAGAACCTTCTCCATGATTCTCACATCATTTAACTTCTCACCATTTCTTTTTAGGTTATTAGTAACCGTCAATACTCTTGAGAAGTAATCCGAGACGAGTTCACCTTCCTTCATTTGTAAGGCTTCAAATTCTCCTCTTAGAGTTTGAAGACGTACCTTCTTGACTTGATCAGCCCCTTTGTAAGATGTTTGAAGCTTCTCCCATGCTTCTTTAGCCGACTTTGCTTCAACAACCTTCTCGAACGTGTCTTCATCTAATCCTTGATGGATAAGGCAGAGAGCCTTCTTGTCTCTCTTTCTTGAATCTCTCAAACTATCCTTTTGTGTTTGAGAGAGACTACCTTCATTCTCCGGTTCAGCAAAGCCCTTCTTGACTATCTCCCACACATCATGTGCTCCTAGGATAGCCTTCATTCTTAGACTCCAATTGTCATAGTTGCTCTTTGTGAGCATCGGGACTTGGAAGGGAATACCACTACTCGCCATCTTCAAGAGATTTACTAGCTCTGATACCACTTTGTTGGAAGGGAAACTATTTTAGAGATGATGGAGAAAGTGTTTAAGAAAACTTGGGAGAGAAGAGAATGTTTTAGGAAGTGGAAAGGAGGACTTTTAGTCTAGAGAAAGACTTAGTAGAATACTTTTTATTTCTTGATTTCAACTTGATTACAAATGAAAGGGAAGGGAGGTATTTATAGCCTCCAAAGTACAAAATATCTTGATTATTCTAATCCTAAATCTAGAGATTTCCACTAATATTTTATTATAATTATCTAGATATTTCTATGAAAATATCTAGATTTTTATTCTAATGAGGTGGAAGATGATTCTAGAGAATTTCTAGAATTTGGAATAAGTTTTGGATTAGGCCATTAACCATTTATTGGATAATTGGCCCATGATTTAGCTTAACCCACAATCAAGTTTAGTTTTCAACGTTTATTTTCTAATAAAACTAGATAAATATTAAAGTCGATCTTGTAGTTTCCAAAATCTATAAACACAATCTTCATGAAAATATAACATTAAAAAGCTTGACTGGGAAGAAAAAGAAGAAGAATATATTTGTTTTATCTATGTTTCTTCGTTTCCATGTCCTAAGAAAACTTGTTTCAAAGTAAACTTTGAGTTCGATTTTTCAACCTTTGACCAAAACTTTAATCAATGTAAACGATACCGAGTAATAAAAATTAGTTGCTGGGATGAGCTAAAAACCGATTAGTTAAAGACCAAAACTCATCAAATTAGATCAACAGAACGACGACAACTTGGACAGCTTCGCTCCCGTGTAAGCCAAGAATCAATACAAAAACTATGAAAAAAATGTCCACACTTATTTAAACGCCTAATCTCATGATCATCCTCGTACTCTTCCAAACAAATTGGACAAGAACGTTTACCACCACACCCTTCTTCTTCCTCTTCTTTGATATCTTTGAACATTAGAACCTTCCTCTGCCCGGTTTCAATGTCTTGTTGAGGCTCTGGGGTTTGGTGAATTGTCTCGACTTGTAATCCCGTGCGATTCTTCTTCCTACAGCATTCGGCAAGGACGAATATGATCATGAAGATGATGACGATCACACAGAGAATTTTTGAGAAACTATCCATCCCACTCTACGTTTTCGGTTCCTTCCTACCCGCTGATATATCAAAACATAAACTTTTTAGTTAATAAAAGTATTTAGATGTAGATATCAAAACTTCTCATTAAGATTCATGTTTTTTTATTCCTAGTCATATAAGGTCAAACCCGGTCTCAGGAAGCTTAGCTCAAAAGAAATTGGACTGAAAGCCCAATAGGTGTTAAAATAACAATTCCAAGGAAAACCTAAGTCTAGAGAATAATGAGGATAGAAGATATAAGAGCAGGTTCATTGAAGATCTTGGGGTTCTAAAAAATAATTATTTTATATATATATATTTTTTTTTCAAAGACGAGAAAAAAAAAAAAAAAAAAAAAAATTGATCAATCCCGATTCTCCACGTGACGAACCTGAGGAAAAAGGATCTCTTAAACAAGAAAATCAGAAATACCGTTTCTTATTTTATAGTAGACCCTACCTATATAATAATATTATTTTTTAAGAAACTCTACCCTAAAATCTCTGGATCCACATGGCTAATAACACATGAACCAACATCAAGCAGATCCTTTTCATTGCAGCCATGGTTTTATACTTTTATGTTCTAAATTTAGCTCAAGCAAGGAGAAGCAACCGAGTGTCTAAAAAGTATTTGGTTTATGTCAATATATAATCCATCAACTCTATTGTAAGTAAATAAAGTGATGTTTGTTTTGTAAGATTGCAACATATCATTCAAAGCATATAAACTGATACATCCCTTCATTAATTCTCCAAAGAATAATCATATAAGAGATATGTCTCTGTAACTAACTAATTAATTAGACTGCAGATCCATCATTGCTGTAAGCAAACTAAGCTTATAGGCAATGATAGATGATCAGATAGACCGAAAAAACAACAACGAAACGGTCTTACACTCTCAAGATCTCTATGTTTATCTTCCTTGGACAAGGCCACTAAAGACTTGGCTGTTACCAGCAAGAGTTGCTTCCCATTCAATGGAAGACAAGAGTATCTGCGAAAGCGATATAACCACTTGCTTCATGTTTGGTCTTAGAATCGGATCATCATCTACGCATTGCTTCGCCAACATCGCAATCTGTCCATTCAAAAAACCATATTGTTAGTGACTACATTTTTCCAAACTACTAACCATTCATTTCTTAGTTTTACCTTAAACAAACAGTCGTGCGGGTATAAATCCATCATGTTGAGATCGACAAACTCCTTCAAACTCGACATGTTCATTGAGTCAGGTGAGTTCTTAAGAGCTGATAACATCTGCAATTGTAAAAGAAAGGGCTTTGAGTTTAGTGTATTGGTTCAATGTGTGTTAAAACTCTCCAAGAACTTACAATGGAAGCCAATGGACGTCTTTCTGGATTCTTGGTTCCAGTTGCCTCTGTTCTTATAACAGCTTCTCTTCCAGATATAATCTCAAAGAGGACAACACCGAAAGCATAAACATCGCTTTTCGAGGTGGCAAGACCGTCACTTAGATATCTGCAGAAGAAAAATACAGATTAAGAATTCACTAAAACGTTCTTGTATGAACACTTATCCAAGAAAGCTTACTCTGGTGCGAGATAACCATATGTACCAACAACTTTAGTAACGGAAATCTCTCCTTCTCCAGTTTTCTCAACTAGTTTCGCAAGTCCAAAATCCGATATCTAGCCAAAGCGCAAAAGATAAGATCAACTCAAACAGTCCTCTATAAGAATCATAATAAACATGTAAGTTAAGACTCAGACCTTAGCTCTGAATGCCTCGTCAAGCAAAATATTACTCGTCTTGATATCTCTATGAACATAATGAGTTTTAGTATGCTCATGAATATATTCCAAGCCTCTTGCCGCATCAAGTGCAATCTGATTCCTCATTATCCAAGACAATGGTGTATTGCCTTTACTCTGAGGATCATGCAAGTGGCTTTTCAGCATTCCCTTTTGTACATATTCATACACTACGAATAGCTCTTCATTGGTTGCAGCGTAACCAATCAACTCTACCTTTGTGACAAGAATAAAACCAAAAAACCAAAGAGTCATACTCTCAGAATAATTCAGTCGCATAATGAAGACTTATTATACACACAATGAGGGAATTTACCAGATTGGAATGATGAACTTTGCATAGAACTTTCATTTCTGCTGCAAACTCTTTAGTTTTTGTAGCAGTCATTCTTTTGACAGCAACTTCCTGTTCTCTAAGTAGACCAAAGTATACTGATCCGTAATTTCCATGACCAAGAAGATTTGAATCAGAGAACTCATCTGTAGCACCACGGATCTCCTCATAAGTAAACACCATAGGCTTCTCTATCTCAAACATTCCATCACCAAGAGCTTTAGGAATAGCAACAACTTGATGATGATTTTGAGTTTCACCGTTGGTTTGTCTAAAATCTCCGGATCTGCAACAGTTATACCGACCAGAACCGCAAAAGAAACCGGATTTTCTAAGGATTTGGAAGTTGTGTCCACTATGACCATCTTCATCATTGGAATTGCAACTTGATGATCTTAAACAGATACATACAAGTATACACATTACAAGAAGTGCAAGCACAACTGTAAGACCACCGACAATCCATATGTAAGGTACATGACCATCCTTTGCAATGTGATCCACCTGGTCAGCTTTTCCAGAATCGGAAACAACATAGATGTCACTATGTCAGCATTTCATGATACTAAAATTAGAAACCTGAGATTCAGATTCAGATTCAGACAAAGACAAAAACAGAAACCAAACCTGAGATATTGCTATTGGTTAATGATGTTGCAGGCGCAGGAGAAGGAGCTGGAGGGTTTATCTTATTTGTCTCATAAGGCTCTCCAGGTACTGAAACAACGAAATTAACACATCAAGTTGTTGTCTTGAAACCCTAATTTCACAAAAGATTAGAGATTTTATTTACCGGAATCAAGAGGAATGTAAAAGAGATCTCCAGCTGTAATATTATCAGGATTCGAGATCCCGTTAACGTCTTCGATTCGATCCATACTAACACCGAATCGGCTCGAGAGGGATTGAACACTATCTCCAGAGACCGCCACGTAGCTCATAAGGTAGTTCCAGAGACCACTAGAGCATCCACAGAGAAGCTGCACAGAAACCACCGAGGCGGCTCGAGCTGCTCTACTCGTGTTCGGTGGAAACGCGAGACCAGAATAAGCAGAGACGACGACATCGTAGACGTAGCCACGGTTTTGTCTGATTGTAAATGTCGTGTTCGTTGCGTATTGATGAGTATTGGTGAGACAGGAACAGTTCTTCCTGATGTATATGTAACCGCTTTCTTCTCCGGCGACGTCGGCGGTTATGTCGGCCGGTAATGCGTCGAACATGCTTTGGATTACGGAGAAGGTTTGGTTTTCGTTCGGTTTGAAGGCGAGGAAGGAAGTGCAGAGACGAGAAGTGTCGGAGCAATTCATTGGCTTCGAGTATGAGAAATCCGGTAAGGAACTCAAGAATATGAACAAGGAAAGAATCCAGAAACTGGAAGTGGCAAGATTCATTGAGAGAAATCAAGAAACCTAACTGAAATCAAAATCGAAAGAAGGGGGATTTTTAGGGATTTAAAGAGAAGAAGGAATCTTGAAGTGATGAAATTGAATGATGAATTGAGATTGGGGATTTGAATGATTATGCTAATGAGCAAGTAGAAACCGGATGGAATCAGCCATGGGAGGAAGAGTGAAGCACACACACTCTTGTCGGACTAAAATATCAAAAGCAGACAAAAAATCTTTTATTTTTATCTTAATTAATAGGAGGAAATGTCCAAAAATAAAATTAATTTTCTTTTAATATTAAAAAAAAACACCCATGTTCCTTGTCAAATAATTTGTTTTGCTTGCTTTGTATAAGATCATATGATGATCATACTAACCCAAATTAGGTTCGGTGTTGCTGGTTTAATACCTAATACTCATGTGTCTCTATATTAGTGTCCAGACTTGATGATGATCAGTCTCTGTTCATGGTCAAAGAAGAATTTAAATATCGTGTTTCTAACTAATTAAGTTGCAAAAGTTTCTTTAGTAAAATTCAAATCGCTTCTTCTTTTTAAAAAAAATTATGCATTATCTGTTTAAACAAGAGTAATGTTCTACAATTTTTTATTGTAATTTCGATTAAAATTTTTAGATAATTTTCTTGTTTAATTTATCTTTTGATGGAAGCTCATAAATTTGAAAGTTGATGACAAAACTACATTAATATTTAATACTACGTTTTTTTTATATAAAACATTAATACTACGTTGATACTTGATGGAGTATTGTGCTCTTTTTCTTTAAATTTTAATGTTAATCTAACACTTTTGTAATTAGCAGCATCTTTCAGATTGACAAAAAACACTAACATATGAACTTTTATAAAAGAGATCGGTAGATTAGGTACCGCATTGAATAGCATTAAGTGCTCACAGTAAAATCTAAAGCTAAGAAATCTATTACTCTGTTGAAAAACAGATAACATGGGGAAAAGGCTATGTAGTAGAAAATGACTAATATATACAAAAAATGATTATATAAAAGTTCGTCAAATGGATTATGTAAGATAAGGTTTTGAGGATCTGTGCTTTATCGATTCGAACTCGAAGTAATAATACCAAAAAGATTTGAGAAAAGGACAGTTTAAGCAAAAATATAAGGAAAATATGTTTATTAATTAAGATTTAGCAAGTGATGAGTTAAAAAGAAGGTACAGAGAACAATGAGCTGTTACTGACAAAAGACAGTTTGATTTTGACCCACCACACCTATAAAGATCACATTGTGGACCTCGATATCAATTTTCCTTACTTGCATACCCAAAATTACAACCTATTTTTTCTCCAAATACATTTTGATACAGTTTCATTTTGATACCGACTCAAATTACAGAGTCTGTTTGTCTTTTAAAACCATGGGATCAGGGCCGGCTTAAATTTTTTATAGGCCTTTGGGCAAAATTTTAAAAAAGGCCCGTAACTTTTGGTTAATATTGGATCTTTCATGTACAACACATATTTTACTCTCTTTTAAGACATACATAATAGAAAAAAAAAAAAAAAAAAAAAAAAAAGTTGACGAGAATACAGTATTTTTTTTATGTAGGAGAATCTACTTTTTTCCAACTGGGATCCATCATCCGAGTTGCGACCACACATTTTGCCTCTCCATGTTTGACCGTCCACCGGATTTATCTAATTCGGAAATAGGGTCGGTCTTGACGGAAAACATGAGTTTCTTGGTCCATTTAGAATAAGCATTTGTAAGGCCACATTTATTCTTAAAAGTCTCATTATTTCAAGTGGTTAGTTTGTTGCAAAGAAGTTATAGGTTCAATTCCCATGTATTGCATTTTGTTTTTTATGCAATTTTTTTTAAAAAAAAAACATTTTACTAACAAGTACAAAATAATTTCTAACTTCTAACCCGATATTTGTTGGGGTCAAATATGTTAGAACAACACAATCTAGTAAAATATAATATGATATTGTGATGACATTAAAAAATATTTAGCTATATGATGTTGACATATCTTTCCAAACGCGGGATATAGACTTCAAATGTTTTCCGTTTTTATGTCACTCTATCATAGAACTAGTCAGAGGTGTCATTTATCATGTTTTTTATGACATGAATGAGTTTGCTAATGCCTAGTTCAAAAATTTGAAATCCATCATTCACAAATTGTCGAGGTAATTCATTGTCCACGTTATGGTTAAACCTTATGCTTGGAGACTATAAACCAAGAAAGAACAATGTAATAAATGTACCAATATTTATCTTAACAACTGAGTCTTTGCAACTCAAGTAAACCCACTCCATCATAAGACATAAACATGACTTAACTATGTGTTTAAAACATAGTTTGCTCGACAAACACATAGAACGGTCATCTATAGGATCGTACAACGACAGCTCACAACAACTAAGAACACAATCTTTTCTACATCAATGTTGAAACCTAACACTTTTCAGTTTCTTATTTGTCTGATATTCTTTATAAAATGTAAAATTCTAAGTTTCTACAAAAATAGTGAGAATGAGATTTTATTGAGTAGTCATGTTCTCTTTTTGTCCTCTTATTGTCTTTGTGGTGTCAAAGCTATGCTGCTCAAATCCCATAGCTCTAGTGATTAGAACTACAATCCAACACATTATTTACATGAAAATTCAGTTTTTTATGATGGAAACAAATCAGAAAATGTGATGGGAGAAGATCAAACACAATAGCATGGAGATAGTGCTTTGCATACATGTATGTTAATGTTGTTACTAAAATATCAAATCAAATTATACAGCTATGGAGACTACATTTCATGTTGATTTGAGGGTCGTTTATCGTGGAGATTGTGACATGGTTTAGGCTGTCAATGGTTAGATTCCGCTGATTTGAAGAAGTTGTAGATGAAGTTTTAAGCAAGACAGATGAAGGTGATTTTACATGAAGTTCAACAAAAGTCAGTTTATGAAATGAAGACAGCGAAACTTAATCAATCAAAGAAAAGAAAATTTAGATTTTGGCTCATGAGATCTTAAATAAGATCATATTAATTTTCATCACTAGATATGGCAGACGCAATAATACCAAAATATCCAAAGATTAAACATGTTAATCGTTTCTCAATCCAAATCGGTATGATACAATTATTTGTATCTTACGCCTCTAGATATGATAAGCTTTGGGAAAAAGAAGAGCAACAGTAAAAGATCGCAACAAAGAAACTAAAACAAGAGACGCTCTCATTATATACCAACGTAAAACATACACTTTCACTTCTCATCCCCTATATACTAATTGAGAAGACACTAAGAAAACTTTCTGCAACATGTCTCACTCAAATTAATTTAGGGGAAAATAATCAGTGAGATTCATCCATTCAAGCATATCATTAAAACTATTATACCCTAAAATGTAGTTCATTATTACACTCTAAAAAAATAGCCCATTATTTTACAAACAAAATGTTAATCCTTCAGTCCATTAAGAAATATTTTCAAATTAAACAAAAAATTACAACTATGCAATAAAAAATTATTGTATTTTGCATATAAATATTTTAAAAACGTTATACCATAAATTAACTACTATTTTTATACAAAATTATTTAATTTAAATATATTATAAAATAATTTTATAAATATATAATACTCATTTAGATACAAAATAATTTAATTTAAATATATTATTAAATTATTTTATAAATTTATAATACGAACCAGGTTCGGATTATAATCTAGTATTTAAAATTACAAGGACATAATAATATTGTTCTTACCATTCCTCTCTCACTACAATCATCGTTTATATTTTCTATACTTATATGTTGAAATATATAAATAAAATAACAGTCACAAAAGGTAAAATAATCATCAAATTTACTTTTATGAATGTTGAAATATTTTAGTTTAAAGAATTATATTATTGGGTCGAGAATTTACTTTATTTTTCCTAAATCTTCAAATTATTTATATAAATTCGAATTTTCTAAGATATCAAAAAAAAAAATTATATTATTAATAACCGAGTAAATGAGACTTAGAATATCTATCTTTGGAGAAATTGAAATATATGCAGAATAAAAGCTAGAAATCATTTAAATATACCTGCAAATTAGTTTTGACACCATTAAATTGATTCAATTATTTTTATTAATATTCGTTAAAATGGTGGTATAAAAATTTAGCACTTTTTAGTTGGTGTATTAAAAAATAATTTAAAATAGTTGGTACATTAATCTGGTAATTAAAAAAGTATGTGTATTAATCAGGTTATATAAGTTCAGTTGAAGTATTTTTTTCTAAAAAAATTTCCAATAGACATTTACTATGTTATACGCTACATTCGTCGCAAATGTTTTTCTTTGGATAGATTGAAATGTATGCCGAATGAAAGCTAATACAACTAAAGCGAACCAATGTATTTATAACCAACCTAAAACCAGCAGTAAATGGAAATATTACTGACCCAAACCGTAATAAATGTAAATATATCTACGAGTTAGACACCTAGTGGCTAGTTTCTATGCTGAGAGATAGAATCATTATTTTTTTAATTTTAAATTGAAATACTGGCAGTTCAAAAGAAAAAAAAAAATGAATTATCAACATATCCAACAAATGAGAGTATGTATTCAAAAAGCAACGCAGAGAAATAATGTATCAAATATTTACAAACACTTAGCAGTTAGCACAAACAGTTATCACGTTGGATTTAAACCCGCACTATAAAAAAGTATAAATAATTGACACATAAACACGCTTTTATCATTAGATTAAAGACTAACAAATGGAGTAGTATGTAAAAGATTATTATCGGGGATTGAGATTGAGCCTTATCACACGACCCATTAAGTGAAGAGTATCATTTACCATTTCTATTGCTTTTTCTTAGATTTGACATTTATTTCACGATTTGTTTTATTCCTTTCCTTTTTCTTTCTTTTCTGGAGTCGGCTTAGTCTTTTTTGGTGTAAGGAAAGTTTAATCGTAGCCGTTGTTTGTGGTGTTGCAAAAATTATACGGATGCGATTAGACCTTATCAGGAGATCTACATCTAACTGTACAACTTTTGTCTACCGTCCAGATAGAGAGAGAGACTGCTGTCAAAGTCGGAGATTCGGTCTTGCTCCCACTCTCTAGTCTCTGTCTACTCGACTATATTGCCACGTGGCCTCCATAAAACAAGATAATTAAAACGCGCGATCCACCAAACGCGCAAACATACAAACGCTATTCGACCTTCCAAGGCAATAGAAGTACATTTTCGGTGTTTTTGACATCACGCGAAACCCATATACAGTTTGATTGATAGCACAAATTTAAATGGTTAAAAAAGTTTATAAATTTAGTAAAATCAAGTATCTGAATATTTTTGTGTGTATTTTTTTAGAACAATAGGTCATATATTTATACAAGTATGAGAGAATCCTAAGCCTTATATGATATACAAAATTTATAAAGAAAATCGGTCATTATCTACTATTTCGAGTTAAAAAAGATTGTATGCTACATTTTTCGATTTACAAGTGGATTTGGGCCTCAAAATGAGTGGCCCTAGATTTTTCATAATCCTTAGCAGGCTTATGTAAAAGGTGGTTCGTCATTCTGTTATTGAGCTCACCTCAAGGTGAACTTTGGGTTCTTCGGTTTTCAAGATCACAAGGTTGTGGTTGAGATGGTGGTGTGTGTGGACGCCAGGGTTGACATGATTCACCTCAGGGTGATCTTTGAAACTTCGAGGGCTGTTGAAATGTGATGTAGAGCGGGGTTCGTTCAACTGGGTAGCAAACCTCCTACAACGACAAAGGAAAACGTGAAGTCTCTGATAAAGACACTATGGCTTTGTGTTTTCCAAAGATTCTCTGACACTCAAATCAGCTATTTGACAACGGCACTGATGTCAGAAAGACGGACATAACTCGAAAAAAAGAAAAAGGGTTTATTTCAACTTCGATCCGAAAAAACAGAGTTGTCCCGGAGTTAAATGATGTTTGTGGGAGCACTTTAAGTGAAAAAGCGTGTAATCAAGATGAAGTCAACGATGACCGGAAAACCTCTTATCGTATAGGAGGAACAATCCTCCAAAACGACTAGGTTTGAAATGGTGGTTTTTATACTTGAATCTTCTTAAAATCCCAGTTCTTTATAGAAAGATTGAGACTTTAAGGATTTTTTTCAAAAGTGATAATCATTTAAACTAAGCCTAAATGTCGGAATCTTAACCACGCAAACGTGGCCCGAACTCGAAAGTCGACCGCTCTTGAGAATAACTCAACAAGAGTCAGTGATATTCCTCAGGCAAGGTCTTAACCGATTTGATAGGTGAAAACCGAATGAAAGACATAGCAAGACTTAGAAAGAAAACTATTTTTGAGAAAACATAAAAAAAAGCATAGTAATATTATCCTAAGTCTGGAGAGAATAATTAATCGACCCTTTCTCGTAGCGCGCAAGGGCTATATTTATAGAATATACATTACCATGGTTAGAAGACCAGGTGTTTGTCTTATCCGAGTTTGACTGGTTTTGTTCTTTTTTGGATTACTTCGGTTTGATTGTGGGTGAAATCGTCTTCACACTTGCATGCTTTTTACCTACCACTTTTGTCGTGCACTCCTGAGGCATCTACGGTCCGTAAAAAATGGATTTGGAGGCGTTACGTACTGTGTGTCACCAGATAACAAAGTCATTTAGCGTGCTTTTACGGCTATCAAGGTGTGCATGTAGCTCATAAGATCCTCTCTTCTTGTGGGTACCTAACATGCAAGCATGTAACTGACGATATTTGTGTGCTTTCAAGCAGAAAACTATTGGTGAATTTGTTTCTTATCGACTAAAGAAATATCTGAATAGTGCACCCAACTTAACCCGGGTTGTGATACTCAATTTCGGTTGTGATGCCTTCATGTTTTTGCTCCTCAGATCGGATCGCCTCATCTTCAACGTGTCTTCGGGACGGGGTAAATGGCGAGTGAACCCCTTCCAGTCGCTTACCAAGGGAACAACCCTCATGCTCTACACTCAAGTCATTATATTTAGGAGTAAAACTTTATCTGCATCAAGTTAGGCATGAGAGCAATATTTCATTGGTCACTTTGTCTCCTGATATTGTCATATTATGCAGCATTTAGGTTTGCATTAGAGTAGGATTACATTGTATATTCGGCTAGTTTTGTTACATTTGTCATGCATTTCATTGCATTTAAGTTCTAGGTGTTGCATTAGGTCCTAGGAGAGTCTTTTGGTGAATTTGGATGTTTATTAGGTGCATTGGAGCAAAGAAATGAGGCATGGATGCAAAAGAGAAGATAGAATCCATCCGGAGCCTCTCAAAGATCCGATCAGACGGAGGGTTTCCATGCCTACTCAGCCTTGGTGTCCTTCATGAGAATTGTAGCCAGAGGAGTCCTAACACTATAAGAATTAGATTGACGTCATTCAGACATGTGGTTCAAGAGATATGACCGATTTGCTGGAGAGTATATGTCTTGCCGAGAGAAAATGACACCTCCCAAAGACCTAGCAAAACGAAAGCCTTCCAATCAGATTCAGCCTTCAAGTTCTTCATAGAAGTTGTATAGAATGGATTTATCTTTCTGCACAAGCTGTAATCAGGTCATTTGGACTTATATTTTGGTAGATATCGCATTTTTACCACTGCGGTATTATTTAGACCGCTGCATGCCCGCTGCGAACTTCTGAGCAAGATATTGAACAACATGCCGCGGTCCTGCAGCGGTCAGAAGTCTTCTTCTTCGAAGAACTGGGCACGACCCAAACTCTCTCTTTTGAGAGATTTTGATTGTTCTTCATAAAAATACCACTCTAGAGAAGATTTCTTCACTATATCTCTTATTTATGCAATTTCCTTATCTTTATATCCTTTCCTCTTTGTTATTCATGTTTAGATTAGGGTTCTAGTTGGGTATTTGATTTGGCTTGATTGATGATGATTTGATGGTTAATTAGTGTTGCCCATGTTCTTAATCCTTGTTCTCCTATCTTATTTAGGGTTCTTAATGCTAGATTAGGCTTGAGAAAGTTAATCTAGAGCTAATGTTATTTCATGAACACCAAGTGTTTGATGAAATGCCTAGATGAACTAAATATGAGAATTACACATCTTAGCCCATGAGAATGTTTGTCTAAGTTGTAATTTGGTTATTGGAACTTGTTATTAATGCTTGTTAGTTGCTTAATTGTAAATGGGAGACTAATGATTGGGTGATTAACATGAGGTTAGTTGCATGAGAATGAATTGACCATTGCTTGAGTGTTCTAGACATAAGATGAGCATGGATTGTGTGTATTGGTATTGCTTGTTGATTGTCTTGATGGTTAGATGATGAGGATTAAGATTCGAAATCTTATTTGATCCTTTACTTAGGTTTTGATCTCTAAATTTTGACTTGACATGATGAACCAAGGCTTAGTGCTACATCAAGAGTAGGTAGTTCTACTTGGCTTGACAAACCGAGCTAGGCTACACCTTAGGATTTTTGGTTCAATCCAATGCATTAGGGATGGATGCGAGTAGGCGATGATAGTGCTAGGATTAGGTTCATTCATCCGAGTCTCGATCATAAGCATCTCACGGCCGAGAGGTGTCTAGTGAGATGATTGAACCAAGCCTTTTGTGAGCTCTCATTCCTAGCCTAAGGGATTAGTTGTCTAGGGTGATTGTGAACTCAATTGGAATTGGAGTAGCATGCTTGTCGGTCATCTAATCACAAACGAGAGTTTGCTCTTGATTTGGTAATCGATAAAGTGATTAGTTGTGCGGGAGCGAACTAGTCTAGATTGTGAATTCCATGTTCTAGGATGGCGTTTAATACAATCAAAATCGTTGTCATTTAGTTGTTAATCACTTCTTGATAGCTAGTTAAATATCCGACATATCTATCTTTAGTTTTCTTTAATGCTTTTAGCTTCCTTAGTTATAAAACTAAAAACCATTGCTCTAGATTAAGAAGGATCATGCATTCCTAGTGCATTGATCTCACACCTCCCCAGGATTCGATAATCCTTTGTGCTACAACGTACAAGGGGAATTGATGACCCTAAAAATTCACTCATCATCTCCAACACTTCCAAATGGATATTGTACCCACACTACCAGTACTAGAGCCCTTCCGCTAATGACCCCACATATAGAGATATGCGGGTCCTCACATAATCACAACCCGAGTACCTCATGAATGTTGGTGCATGACGTTAAACTCGCCTAAACTAAGTTACATGTGGAGCTAAAGTGATTCGCCTAACTACACTAAACATTTTGCTAAGAGATTCGCTTAACCAACTTTCCACATGTTGCTGCATAAATCATAAATATTAAAGGGAGTAAAATTTACCCTAACATCTAAATATACATAATTTATCTATATTCATAGTACCTCTCAAATTGGAGTATGAATATTAGAATTCCAAGTTTATGAAGACATGCATTAAACTTTTTACGAACCAAAGCCTTACTAAGAATGATCCTTGGTAGATACTTGAGATGCTTAGGCGCAACCATTGATAATATCATCGCGAAAAAAATGAAAATCAATTTCAATATGTTTGTTTCGTTCAAGAAACACAAGATTAACACTTATATGCAGAGCGTTTGACGATCACATAAAATAGACATTGGCTCGCATGATAGATACTATTAGTGCCTTTAACCGACAAAGTTCAGATGTAACGACATATATTGCTATGTTTCGGCTTCTTTGTGTACCATGATTGTACCAAAATTATCATTAAAGATGAGATCATATGGAAATATCAATATACCTTTAGGATTAATTGCAGGAGTGATTGACATTGTAATGAAGAAGCATTGTAGAAGATTGTAGATCACGATAACGAAGTAATGGAGATAGACAAAGGTTTATTTCGTGAGGGAAAGAGTAAATCTAAAGTAAATTGAAACCTTCAAAAAATTATACCTTTAAAAACAATCCTTGTGAATGAAGGTGGAGATTAAATACAAAATAAAATAACTATACATTTAAAACTTTAGATGGTTGAAACCGTCAAGTTTGTAACTTTTTATTTATCAGTCATTTTATATGGATTTGGTTTATTATTGTTTTTTTAGGAATTTTGTTGTTGTTTAAAAAATTTAAAAAATATTTTTATTTCGACAAACGATTTTATTGATCTTAAATCGAAATTACAAAGATACTATATAGAAAATTATAAACCAAATTTTTTTTACCGTCTCTCTATTGTTATTTTTTTTAGAAAATATAATGTATGTATGTATCTATTATGGTTTTATTTTATTTTAAACAGTTTTGTTATTCCATCTATCTCAAATTAATTTAAGGGTAAGAGAATTTTTTTTATGTCCAATTATTTGAGGTTATCCATTTTCCATACAAAATTTAACTATATTTTTAATTTGGTGACTATTTATATTATGCTTTGTCCAATTGTTTCTATGTAAAGAATAAATTTTTAATTTTAGAAGAGTAAAAAGTTAAATATTTTTTTCATATGTGTGAATAACATTTAAACACCATTTAATTTAAGATAGAATGAGTATTACAATCATCAAAGATATTTGATTTAATTCTAATACAAATATTTTCAATCAAACCAATTCAACTATATGCAATGCCTACAATTACGATAAACAGTTCCACGAGTAATGACTATTCGGTGTAATTCTCCACTGTAACATTCATTAATTTGGCAAATCTCATACTTGGTGGTGTAAAAACCTTTAAACCTTTAACTATTGGATCAAAAGACTTTTAAAATAATGTGAAATTAATTCTTTTTTTATAACGTCTATATATATATATATTGATAACCAAAAATCATACAAATAGTTTATTATCCATACATGAGGAATTGAATGAAAAACATACATAGATTCCATTTCAAAAGCCTGTTTAGCCAAACCATCAGCAATGATATTGGCCTTGCGATTAACATGACCGAATGAACATAGAGGAAGGCTCTTAGTCCATATATTGATATCGTAGAGCAGGTTAATATCATTTAACGCATATACAAAAAAATCTAATGCCAGTAAAGATTTAACCGTCTTGAAACGGTACCAATTGAAAATTCACAAAAAAATTGCCAAACAAATAAAGACACAATTAATTTAAATAAATTTAGATTGCATTGAATAGCAAAATTATCAATAAACATTTGAGAAAAGAACAGCAACGAAAATTATTAAATGCAAGAGAGATTAAGGAGCCGTAATTAAGGTTGTCTGTCAGTATTTGTCTGCAGAAGGAAGAAATCTGGGAGTTGTGTATTACGGAGACAAGAAATGACCTGTGATAAACAATCCCTTTGCCGAAATTTCCAAATTACCCTTACTTACTTGACCGATACTCCCACGAGCGACCTCCGATTTTCTCGGTTTGGCTTTTTCGTAATATTGTCATCACACGTTGGAGATACATCATACATGTTGTTCATTTATTATCTCTCTCCCTCTTTGAACAAAAGCCTATCGTTGAATATGTTCTTATTAATGCAACACAAATAAGTCTTGTTTTATTCATAAAATAATGACAAGCTCAGATCTTAAATCAAACTTTTTTTAATAGTAATCTTAAATCAATTAGTCTACTATTTTCTTTATTAATTGTTTATATAGTCCTTGTGATGGGTAAAATAACGAAAAAGTAATTGAGTTTTGGTTGTTCTCCATATTTAAAAATTATGTTTTAGTATAAAGATACAAAAACCGTAATAAAAAAGTCTTTATTCTACTTAATTTTTCCTCGTATCCCTTGAGTTTAATTCTGATTGTAAAGTTGTGAATGGTGTTCTTTGGGTTATACCAAATCCAGAGTAATATATACTTTTTCAATCATTTACATTTTAATCTGATTTAGTTCATATCAAATATAAACTAATAACAAAATAACTAGTACTGATTTCATACCAGATCAAAAATACAAAACAAATTTTAAATACGCATATATTTTTTGTCCAACACAAAATTCTAATAGATTGATTTTATACTAATATGATTAGTCCCATCACACAACCATTCAAAGCTGGTAATGCTGAATCTAGCTAATTCAAGTAAACCGGGCACGACTGGAATTAAAACAAGAAAAATAAAGAGAAAGGTTAGGTGTAGAATGTCCAAATACATTTAACTTTCCTAGACATTGGAATATGTGTCTCATGGGACAGTCGATAGCAGTGTGATCCTAACAGACCAAAGAAAGATCGCAGAATCCTCCAATTCTTTTTACGGCAACCAATATTTATTTCTTTTTTCTTTTTATTATATACTCTGTGTGCCTATAATTTCACCGTTATTATGTATTTCCCAAGTTATAACAAAATACCACGCTTTGCTTCCTCCACTAAACTACCTTCTTTAAGGACGGAGAGAGAGAAACATTGCGTGTCCTTCACACCAATTAATTCTTTTTTTTTTCATTTTACTGTTTACTTAATCCCCAATTTATTAATCTTTCATATTCTAATCCCTTTATTTTCCGCTGGTTTTTATCACTTATCTTTAAAGTCGGAGAGAGATAGAGAACAAAGTGGTAAAAAAGGAGTGTATATGTGAGAAAAGGAAGAAGGAACCAACCAAAAAGTTTTTTTTTCTTTTTTATTCCGAAAAAGTGAAGCTTTGATTTGTATAAAAAACCCACTAATCCACCTCTCTAGCTTCTCACACCATTTCATTTCTTCCTCTCTCTTTAGGGTTTTGGAAAGCTACAGAAATGTCCTCCCTTTCTCTTTGTTTCTCATTGGCTTAGTCAACTTTGTTCTTTTATCAACTTTTAGACAAATTCTCTGCTTGTTCTAATGGAAGGTTGTTCAAGAAACGGTGAAGTCTCTCCGAAGCTACTCAACTTGATTCCACAAGGAAGAAGAAATTGGTATCATGATGACAAAAACTCTGTTTACAACACAGAGGAGAAGAAACTTGAGCTTAAGCTTGGTCCACCTGGTGAAGATAATGAAGAAAATGGTTCATTAAGACAAATCAAGAAAGAACCAAAAGACAAATCTATTCTCTCTCTCGCTGGCAACCACCACTTCTCTCCTTCTTCCACCACCAACAACAAAACCACATCTCAGAAAAGGTAAAAAAAAATCACCTCACGTTTTGATTTTTTATCTTCTCAAGTCTCAACTTTTGTTTTGTTTTTATCTGCTTTGTATCTTTTTGACATGATGATATTCACTTGACATTAGCTATGGTCCCCCTTTATCTGCAAATACTTGTTCATGTCTCCTTAAGATTGGATCTCAAAAAGCTTTTATTTTTCTCTTCTTTTTTTACTTTTTCTCATATTGTGTATTATTTTATTAACAAGTTTTGTTTTTGATGGCTTTGTCTTAAAAAAGAACTGCTCCTGGACCAGTGGTGGGTTGGCCTCCGGTTAGATCTTTCAGGAAGAACTTAGCTAATGGAATCTCTTCAAAGCATGGAAACGAATCCTCTCTCAAGAACCAAAAGTCTGATGGTAATAATGGAGAAAAACCCATGGAACCAAAGAAACAAGGAGGCATGTTCGTGAAGATCAACATGTATGGTGTTCCCATTGGTCGTAAAGTCGATCTCAACGCGCACAATAGCTATGAGCAGCTTTCTTTCACAGTCGACAAGCTATTCAGAGGTCTTCTTGCAGGTAAAAGTTTCCCTTTTTGGCTCTTTCTTGTTTTTTGGCAAGATTAATCTTTTTGACTAAAAGCAAAGATTTTTCTTGTGATTGATGCTTTCAGCTCAAAGAGAATCATCATCATCACAATCTGGAGAAGAAGAAAAACCAATCACTGGATTATTAGATGGGATTGGAGAATATACTCTTACTTATGAAGATAATGAAGGAGACAAAATGCTTGTAGGAGATGTCCCTTGGCAGTAAGAATCTTTTTTTTTTTTTTTTGTCTTTTGAATCTGATTCAGCTTTTTGCTCTATCAAAAGGGAGAAGAATTAGATTCCGAGTAATTTATTTATAACCTTACAACATTAAAACAATTTTTTTTTGGTAAAAGCTTTTTAAGTTTGTGACTTAACAAATTTTTTTAATTTAATTTTCAGTATGTTTGCCTCTTCGGTGAAAAGGCTGCGTGTGATTAAAAGCTCTGAGATTTCTTCAGCCTTAACATGTAAGTGTAATTTGTAGTTTTCGTTCTGCCGTTTATAAACAATTTATTACTTGTAAAATTACTGAAGAGTTTTTTTAAAAATTTTGCAGATGGAAATGGTAAGCAAGAAAAGATGAGAAGCTGAATAAAAAGATAGTAGAAATGTTTATGATTTTGCGTTTGCCTTTTCAACTCTAATGAGTTTTGGTCTTGAAAAGTTTCTAATTCAAGTCTTGATGTATATTCTGGTTTGATACATCTTTTGACCCCTTGAGATGAGCTTTTTTTGGGTTTGATTTGAAGTAAATTACAGATCCTTTTAGGTTTTAATCTTCTGTTTAAAGCTTTGAAGTAATGATGAATCACACTTAATGAACACTTTAAGAACATCAATTTTGTTCAGCATCATAACTTCAATTTCTGCAAAGCATCTTTTTTTGGGAAAAGCAAAAGAAACAAATCTTTTTTTCTGCGAAAGCTCTTTAGCTTTTCATTAACTCTACTTTGCCTACTGTAAATGAAGTCTTGAGAGTGAAAGCTTTTTATTTTGATTTTTAAGCATCGACCAACTTTTCATTAAATGAATTATTGAGTTGTTAAAGAGTATATACTCAAAACAGTGCCTAATGACATTTTAATATTTTCGTCTTTGGCCGACAAAAAATTACGAATAAATAAAGTTCTCCAGACTTATCTTCGATTAAGGAATGACCTAAATATTTGCTTAATATGAATAAATTAACATTGGTTTATTGCCTGTATGTTGAATGTTGATCTCGAATTTTAGTTTTGTACTTTAATTCTTTCAATCCATAGAATAGAGTATACACAAGTAAAGGGGCTCGATTCGATTGAAGACAAATTGAGTGAAGCCGCTTTTTCGTTGAAAGACTTGCCTAACTATTCAAAGCAGCAATATAAGACTCAATAGTTACTTTATCATTTTGTACTAAGAAATGCTTTCTTTTTACATCATTTGGATTGACTAGGTCCGACTCATAACCCATTTAATACCCCATGAATCGGAAAACATAAATCGCAAATGTTTATTTCCTTTTGTAATGAACATTGATACGATGGTTGATTTTAGGGTGGGCATTCAAATTAGTCGGTCCGGTTCACCGGTTATTCGGTTCATGGGAAAAACTATTGATCGGTTAAAGCTTTTTTATCGTTTCGTTCGGTTCTTAATATCCAATCTCGTTTAATTATTTTGTTACGTCAGTTACTTCTTAATAAGAAACAAAATTTAAAAATAGAAAAACATTAAAAAGAAACAAAATAAAAACAAAACGATAATCCAAAAAACAAACTAAAAATATCTCAAACTTCTAAGTTAATAAACCAAAAAAAAAAAAAAACTAATGTTGTCACTTCATCCTTTCTTCATTTCCTCATCAGTTTGATATCAAAAATCAAAAAAAAAAAATATATCATTTATATTCACCATTAATTTTAACACATTATAAAAACAGAAAGTGAAACAGACGTTCCAAATACCTAAAAAAACAGATTCTTTAAACATTTTGCTCTAAATTTGCATTTTGTTCTTTAGGCTGGTTAGAAATATGCAATTATTATTGTGTGCATATCAAATATTGAACCACTTGAAGGTAATTAAACTAATCAAATAGTCGGTTTGGTTCGGTTAAAAATGTTCCTTTTTATTTTTTTTTACATTTTAGCATTTAGTTATATTTAGATTAACGGCCTAGAAAAAAATGAAGATTGAGTCAAAAATTCTCCCCCCCCATTTGTAATAGCAAAACCCCCCTCCTCCTTCCACCAAGAATAGTTTAGAAAGCTTAATCATATTATAAAAATAAGTATAAAGCTTAAAAATAGGTCCTTAAATTGTCTCAGTCGATTATGAAAAGTATGAAATTTGAGACAAAAAAGATCCATCAGAAAACCGATCCTTCAATAAAAAAAATTGTAATATCATGGGACCGATCGAGTGATCCTATTTAGCCATAAAAATATGTCAAATGCCACATATGCATAGGGGATCAACCAATCTCTTATTAACTTATGAAAAAAAAATTTCCTCCATTTTTCCGCTTTAAATCTCCATAATTCCATAATCCATCTTGAAACCTGATAAGGCTGACGAGTAATTGATTTAAAAAGACCGTAAAAATACTTAAATTCGATTAAAACATGCACAAAAGTTAAATTGATTAATTACTTAAGACCGGTAAAAATTGTTCATATCAACCTTCCCAAACTTATATCTTTTGTTTTATTAAGGTAAATTTCACATTCAACTATAAAGGTTTAAAAATATGAAAACTCATATTTTTCTAGAAGTATGCTTTAAATCAACAACTTGCAGACTATATAGAACAAAATCCATTTAGAATAAATTTTCATTAATCTCACCAAGACATTCGCAAGCTTGTCCATACTTTGGATCCAAAGACCTAGGGGAGGTCATATCAATTAATTCTTTTCATTCCTTTTTTTTTCGGATTTTCATCAGTAATCATAAATTTGGAGACATGCATGGTGTGAGAGGTTAATTGAATAAGGATGATAAAGTGTTTTAGCGTGGATCAACTGAGAGTACAAAGATCATGTTTTAGTTAACAAACATTCATCAAGTTTCGTGTTTCCTTGTTCTTATTTTGAATTTCGAGACTATTTCGGTAAAAAAATGTCGAGTATACTATGTACTTCAAGTTCTAGGCCACGGGCTTGATGCTGAGCCGTTGAAGGGGACTTGCTCCTTAAAAACGGGGACAAACTAGGTTGTTGTAGTCGAAATGCTTCAAAGTTAATCTCGGGATGAACTTAGGGTACTCTGGGGTTATAGTCATGTTGGACCAGGGTCGGTCACGTCGTCAGGTTTTTCTTTGATTTATTATGTTCTATGGGCTACAGCTTCCGAAAAATCACTAGCAAAAGGGAATGATTTCTCTTCATGAACCAACAAACAACATCAAAACAATGTTTCTCGAGTTTCTCATACTCTAATTCAATGGAAACCTCTGATCTAGAATGAGACTTGATTAATTTTCTCAATACCAATGGTTTTAGAACGTTGATGAAAACCCTTAATCTACATTAAGATGCACAATGAAGGAGGTACAGTCCCAGTTCCTTACTAATTTTTTGTGCCCAGGAGAATAGCGGAACCCATAGACTCTAACTCAAAATAGTATATGAGACAGGAAAGAAGCTGAGATGACAGGTTCCCACCTTTGTAAGATGAACATCCACTATTCCAAAGTGAAAATAGTTTCATTAAGGACCACTTGAAGGTCAATTTCTGATTAAAACCAGAACTAAACGATCGCGGGTCAGATCTCTCTCGATAACTCAATTCTTTATTTTAAAATATTGTGGCATAAACCTTACGAGCGTCTTAGAGTTTTAATATCCTTGATTTAACACCCTACCATTTAGGATTAGCTTATTTGTTTCAATAAGCATATAATTTTATTTTTATGGGATGTCAAATAGTAGAGTCACATGTCCATCTAAGGGTTCCATCCACACATTTGCCTTTCTTTTCCATGCGAGTATCTCCGAACCATGGATACTTAATCACAATGCTACTACAACAAACATAGCAGTGAGCAAAATGGCTGTATTCAAATTGAAGCGGAACGCTAGCACAATACACAAACAAGGACTTCATATCAAATTGTGATACCCTTGCATTTAAGGAAGAGCCCACATGAGCAGTTTATAGACGACAATGTAGAGAGGCGCAAATCCTGATTGTATCCCTAGAGCACATGGGATTGAAAAGCAACGATAGAAGAAAAACAAAATGCATATGAAAAGAGATGAAAATTTAAAACGAGAACAAGCGAAATAAACCATAAAAAACGATAGAGAATCTAAGTATTTATTGAAATTTTTGTCGCCTTTGTCTTGGTTTAGTAGAAAGTCTAGAACCACTAATATATGAATCATATAAAATACTTGATTTTTTTTTTATGGATTTCGAACATTAGGACAAAAAATTATTTGAAATCTTGATTCAGTTATTTTAAATTTATCACTCTTATATATATAAACTTATTAGATGAAAAAAATAATAAAAATTTATTTATAAATTACATAATTCATTTTTAAAAGGAGAATATGGTATAGAACTACCCAATCATATATTCTCATTTACTCATTAAAAAACGAGACAAGATTGTGGAAAAAGTATTCAAGAATTCAAAAACATGTATCCATAAAACGTTCCACTTGCCCATTTATATCGATCAATCAGTGTCATTAACTGTGATTAAGTCATTAAGAAAAAAAAAATCTCTTATCTTAATTACCTTTTAAAAAACGGAGTTATAGAGGGAAATGTGACATTTTGATTAACATAATTACGGAAATTACGATAAATGTGGGAGTCGGTGTGTCTCTAACACAGTGCTCCATACATAAAGGCATTTTCTTATTTGTTGTGATGACCAAAACTTTTGAACAGGAAATGTAAGGAACCACTTTCGTCATTTGAAGGCGAGTTCTACTTTTTATTTTATTTAATTCCATATCATTCTAAAAAATTATTAATATTTATTGCATTCTTTCGTCGTCATTTTTGTCTCGAGATCGTTGTTCCATTGCATTTGATTTCATGATGTTTTCCTCTTTTGTATATATGATATTTTGATAGCCCAAGACAATAATGGATTTGTTTCTCTAATAGAAAGTAAAAGACACTCTATTATTGTTTTGCTCAATATGAATCCAATCAGAAATAATTACAAATAATTTTATTTTGTCTCTTCATGACATCATTTTTGTCTTGTGATTCAGTTCTTCACGATGTCGTGTCAGATCGTTTTGTTTGACTCTTCTTTTTCTTCATAACAACATTTTTTTGCCACACTAGCTTTATTTTACACTTTGTGAAAAAAATATGTAAATGTAGAATTCGCATAAACATTTTGTCTCACTTCGTAATATTCATACATTCCAAGTTCAATAAAACGATGATTCATACTTTTTAGGTCTGAAAAGAGTGATAATAACTTAACAAAGTATTGTCAGTTTATTACTGTTCAATCAAACTGTATATCTCATGATTACAGTGTAAGAATTATATAACTATAAATTTTAAAGTATTAGAAATATTTCCAATATTTTATTTTTCATAGTAATACTCTTCTTTTAGTAATGTTTTTTAGTGAGATGCTTTGGATTCTTGTGAGGATATAAAAACCACAGACATATTGAAATTTGAACAAGTGATACAATAATATAAAATTAAAAGAGTTTGAAATTAAAAAAAATTTCAAATCAATCAACGCAACGCATTGGAAATTTTCTTCTCTGCATACAAAACGTTTCTTTTGGGTATTCGTGCATTTTGCCATTCTTAAATTTTTGTTCTGAATCGTCACATCGCAGACTTCAAAAACAAAAAGCAAAAGTGTTTTGGATCTTCCATATTCGAGATGGGTAGAGCAGCGAGATGGTTTAAGGGCTTGTTTGGCATGAGAAAGAGCCGCGTTTCCGGCGGCGATTGCAATCTACCGGTGGAACATATTTTTCTGACGGATACAGAGAAGGAACAGAACAAGCAAGCAATTGCCGTTGCAACCGCCACAGCTTCAGCCGCAGAAGCAGCGGTTGCGTCGGCTCAAGCGGCTGCGGCAATGGTTAGGCTAACCAGTGAAGATATGGATATCATCGCGAGGGAGGAGCGGTGGGCCGCTGTGGAAATTCAAAAAGTCTTCAGGGGCTCTTTGGTAATTTTCACATCTTCAAAACTCAAAGATCAAATTTTGGCAAATGGGTACCGTTAAAAGTTTCGAACTTTTGATTAGGAATTATTATTTTGAAAAGTTTTCTTCAAAAGATCAAAGTTTTGTCAAATGGGTATTTTTAAAAGTTTGAACAGAAAAAATTGTTGATTTGAGTTTTGATATATGGTTTAGGCGAGGAAAGCATTAAGAGCTTTGAAAGGTATAGTGAAGCTACAAGCTTTAGTGAGAGGATATTTGGTAAGGAAACGCGCGGCTGCGATGCTGCAAAGCATACAAGCTTTAATCAGAGTTCAAACCGCTATGCGATCTAAACGTATCAATCGTTGCTTGAACAAAGAGTACAACAACAACATGTTTCAACCAAGACATTCCATTGTAATGAACTAATCTTCACTGTCTTTCATTGTCTTTCTTGTCCCTTAAAGCTAAAAACAAGCCTAAAAAGTCTTTTCTCTATTGAAAGGATAAGGCTGTGTACGATGAGAGAAGCCTGAAGATTGTAGAGATGGAAGAAACATACAAGAGGAGATCGAAATCTAGGCAAGTGCACAATATTGTTGCAATGTCTGAAGGTGAAGAATATGGAGAAGATTTTAACTACAAAGGGAGTGATTTGGAGTTGTGTTTCCCGGAGGAGAAGAGGAAGTATGCAACCGCGCATAGCACGCCGAGATTCTCCGCTTTGTCGCGTCACCATGCGGTTAACAACAATCGCTACTATGTAACGCAGTCTCCGGCTAAGAGCGTTTGTGGAAAGGCTTTATGTGACTATGGAAACATTTTGAATTCTCCTAGCTACATGGGGAATACGCAGTCGTTTAAGGCGAAGGTGCGTTCACATAGCGTACCACGTCAGCGATCTGAGAGGAAGAGGTTGTCACTAGATGAAGAAGTTACGGCGTCTAGAAGTAGCGTTAGCGGTTTGAGTTTGGTGCAACAGCAACGCAATTCTTGTTCCTATGATCGCTTTTAAAACTTACATTGGAACGTTTTGCTTCTCATGATTCTGTTTTTGAGTTCATTTATTAATCACAGAATGAGATTTCTACTTCCCTTGGGATTTCCCCTTTTTCTCCTTTAGGGGCTTGGTTATTAGATTGTGAGTTATTAAGCTTTGATTAGTAACAGTTTTGCATACTTCACGTCTTTATATTATCTTCAAAGCATCAATCATTTCATTCTGCTTTTGCAGTTATTAAATGAGCAAGTTGCTCCTCAACTTAGAGAAAGAAACAAGTACAAGTTGCAGTATCAAGAGAAAAATTCTTCCAACACAACACGATGAAGCTCACGAATCATCATGTTCATGTATCACGTTTCATTTTGTTTTTTGTAAGCGAACAAAAATAAGATTTATTTCCAAAGAGAAAATGTCATCTCAAATCCTCTGGAATTCCTCTAAATCGTCTGCATTTAGATTATTTAACTAACATTTTAAATTTTGTTATGAAAAATAGATTTGTCATCCCTTTGAATAATTTTTGTGCTGCCAACAATAATTAAGTTATATAAAAAAAATCTAAAAAGAAATCTTTTAGACGAAAGAAAGAAGTCGCTCTCTCCTTCCTTGCTTTCGAGTCCACTGAGTAGATTAATCAAAATCTCAATCGATCTCTCGGAGAAAAAAAAGTCTCTCAATGATGGGCGGCGGAGGTGGTGGTGGTGGCGGAGGAGACGCAGAACGATGGCTAGCTATGGCAGAGAAGCTACTATTACAAGGAGACCTAAACGGTTCAAAGACCTACGCGATCCGGGCATGCGAAGCCGACCATTCTCTCGTAGACCCCGCCGAGCTAATCCTCGCCGTCGCCGATACTCTAATAGCCGGAGAATCTCGAATCCGTGGAAGCACAACGGATCTCCCAGACTGGTACGCCGTACTCCGCCTCGTTCGTCTCACTCACAACCCCGAACTCGTAGCTACTCAGTACAGCAGGCTCGCCGTTTTGCTCAACCCGGGTCGGAATCGGTTCCCGTACTCCGAACAGGCTTTCAGGCTTATCTCCGATGCGTGGTATGTACTCTCCGATCCTTCTAGAAAGGCATTGTACGATAGGGAGTTGCATCTGAGTCAGTTTGGGCAACTCGGTCAAATAGGGTTTCAGCTTTTCAATCAACAGCCACAATCTCCTCAACATCAACAACAATCGCCTCAACACCAAACGATGTCGTTTCAGAACCAGCAGTTACAGTTTCAGCAGCTTCATCAACAACCTCAAGCTCAAGCTCAGCAACATCCACATTTCGCTCAAACTCAGTCTCAGCCTCAACAACAGCAACAAAGATCCCAATTCGATCTGCAAGAGCAACAGCAAGCATCGTGGCGTCAACAATTTGGTCAAGAACAGCAGAGTGAGTCGATTCGAAGTGGTTCGAGTAGTAGTGGTACAGAGTGGAAACGACCTGTGGAAGAAGAGAGGATGATAAATTTGAACAATGCAACGGAAAGGGTTCAACCTAGTCGTCGTTTTCATGAGCCAGATCGGCCTCCGAGTAGATCATCATTTGAAGCTTCATCTCATAGGACTCCTTCGACTGATTTGACATGGGCTGCTGCTGCTAAGCCTGAACCTGTAGATCCATGGCAATTCTCTGCTGATCGGCAATTTCAGTCTTCTACCTCTATTGAAGCCGCTCAACTCTCCTTGTTACCTTGTGTTTCTGAGCCGCCACCACCTCCGGTGTCTCAGCCGACTCGGTTACATGCAGTGTCTAAACCACAGCCGGTTTCTAAGCAGCATCAAGTCTCTAAGCCATTCCCAATGTCACAACAGCAGCAACAACAAGTGAGCTCTACTCCGTTTCCGTTATCTCAGCCACCACCAACGACTAAGGCGTTTCCGTTATCTCAGCCACCACCAACAAGTAAGGCGTTTCCGTTATCTCAGCCACCACCAACAACTAAGGCGTTTCCGTTATCTCAGCCACCACCAACAACGAAGGCGTTTCCGGTATCTCAGCCGTCACAAAACACTCAGACGTTTCTGATGTCTCAGTCATCACAAAATTCTAAGCCGGCTCCAGCCTCTAACCCATTCCCGGTGACTCAGCAATCATCACAAAACTCTAAGCCGGCTCCAGCCTCTAATCCGTTCCCGGTGACTCAGCAATCATCACAAAACTCTAAGCCGGCTCCAGCCTCTAACCCGTTCCCGGTGACTCAGCAATCATCACCATTCCCAGTGTCTCAGCCACCACCAACATCTAAGGCGTTTCCGGTATCTCAGTCATCACAAAACACTATGTCTCAATCATCACATAATTCTAAGCCGGCTCCAGCCTCTAACCTATTCCCGGTGACTCAGCAACCATCACAAAGTTCTAAGCCGGTTCCAGCCTCTAACCCGTTCCTGGTGACTCAGCAATCATCGCCATTCCCAGTTTCTCAGCCACCATCAACAACTAAGACGTTTCCAGTATCTCAGTCATCACAAAACACTATGTCTCAATCATCACGAAATTCTAAACCGGCTCCAGCCTCTAACCCATTCCCGGTGACTCAGCAATCATCGCCATTCCCTGTGTCGACTTCTAATCCATTCCCAGTATCTCAGCCATCACCAAAGTCTAAGCCACCATCAAAATCTCAACCATTCTCTTTATCCCAGCCACAACAGCGAGCACCTATTACAAAGTCATTTCGTGTATCCGAGCCAACACCGACCTCCAAGCCATTATCTCAGCCAGTTCCAGCATCATCTCAGCCAGCACCTATCTCAAAGTCATTCCGGGAATTACCAGGGCCAGTATCTCAGCCACAACCAACCTCTAAACCGCCAACGCCGCCTGTATCTCAGCCACCACCGGAAATTCAACCTTCTCAGCCACTTGCAACAACCTCTACTTCTCCCTCTCCACCACCTCCTCCTGTCTCCAATGCAACTCAGCCACCTCCGGTCTCTACCACTCCCTCGCCGCCACCACCAGTCTCTCAACCAACTCAGCAGATCCATGATCAACAACAAACCCCACCTGCTGAACAAACTCCAAAAACCAGGGTTACAAGCTCCGACGCCGAGCCAAACGTTGCAATATTCTGGACAACTTGCCCTTACTGCTTCGTGCTTTATGAGTATCCAAGCATCTACGAAGAAAGCGTTCTTCAATGCCAAACTATAACCTGTAGGAGAGCTTTCCAAGCGGTGAAAGTTCCTTCTCCACCGCCACTTACCGATGAAGAAGATAGTTATTATTGCTGTTGGGGTTTCTTTCCGATAGGATTCTCACAAGTTGCCATGACTAGTAATAAAATCCCAGTCAACGCTGGTTTACCGCAAAAGACAACACTACCAACGAGAAAAGTCGCTCCAAAAGTGTATTATTATGACGACGTAGTTGATGCTGATGATTCTTTCGATTCTGGTCCTAGCGAGGTGGATGATGACGATGATGATGACTGGAGGAATGGTGACTGGATGAATGGAAGAAAAAGAAGAAAGAATGTGAAGCAGAGTAATAAGAAGGCGAAATCAGCGAAACCGAGACGTGGAAGAGCTCGAAAAGTTGTGAGGTTGATTGAGCAAAAAGAAGAAGAGGTATCAATGAAGTAAGGCTATTGTCTCTCTCACCCTGTTACCTCATTTTTCTGGCTATGTTTTGTACTATATTTTTAGCTCTAGTGTTAGCGTAAAATTACGACTGGTGTAGGTTTCGGTCTTGAAGCGATTTGGGGGTTTAGAAACAATGTTGTTGTTAATCTTGTAATGTTTTGTATTGGTCGCATCTTTTTTGGATTAATGTAGTTTAATGGAAAGAAGTGGAGAGAAGTTAGCCTGTTTAATCGCGAATGTGTGCAGGTTCATCCTCACTTGTGGAAGTTGCTCTGTTCTTTGAGCTCTTTGATTTTGGTATGCTCTGTTTTTTGGATCAGTTTTAGGATTTTGGTATGCATTGTTACTAATCGTGCTCATTAATTATTCATTTGAAGATTAGTCATTTTTATAAACAGTAATTAAAGATTTGCAAAATTGAGTATGGAGCTGGAGCTGGAGCTGAGACTGTTTAATAACTAGAACCTAAGATGAAAAGAACCAGGATTGAATCACATTCTATAGCTTTAGTTACGATTGAACCAAGCGGTTGAGACATAATGAAGTAGCGTTAGCGGTCTGAGTTTGGTGCAACAGCAACGCCATTTTTGTTCTTCATGGAACGTTTTGCTTCTCATGAATCAAGTATTTTAGCTTTCAGCTATTGAATTCTAGCACAAATTGCCAGACTAACCTGATCATCAAACATAGTTTCTACGGAGAAGACCTCCTTTTTGATGAGTTAACGGCTACAAAGGACTAACAACCCAACCGGTTATCGGATTCTTCCTACGGATCCTAGATTTCCCGTGAGAGCCAGATTGCAACCGTTCAAGCACGGTGTACGTAATAGAATCCGGTGTGAGTCCTTGCTGTTTCATCTTCGCGTACAGATCAACCGCTTCCGCGGTTCGCCCGCTCTTCTCAAGACAATCAAGCAAAATGTTATACGTCACAATATTCGGTTGACAACCTTTAACAAGCATCTCTTCAAACAATCTATACGCCATTTCAACTCTCTCTGTTTTCCCAAAACATTCAATCAAAGTACTGTAAGTAACCACATCAGGGTTTAATCCTTTCTCTTGCATCTCCTTGAATCTCACATGCGCTTCATCAACATCACCGTTCTTCCCCAAAGAATTAATCAAAGAGTTGTACGAAACAATGTCTGGTTTACAATCACTCTTCTCAAGCTCCTCAAAGATATTAACAGCTTCATCAACTTCTCCTACACGACCGAAACTAGCAATAAGTATATTATAAGTGAATATATCTGGACAAGGACCGTCTTTTTTCATTCTCTCAAAGAGATCATGGATATGAGATACTTGCTTTAGCTTCCCAAGCGTAGAGAAAACAGTGTTGTACATCATTGTATCAGTAACTACACCTTTCTCATGAATCTTGCTTAACATCTCTATAGCTTCAATGGTTTTACCTGCACTACACAAACTCTCTAGCATTGACATGTAACTATCTCTCTCTCCTTTCACAGGGAAGCTCCACATATCACAAAATAGCCGGTGAGCTTCATTCACATACCCTGATTTGCTCAGAGTTCTAACCATATAAGAATATATCCCTTGAGTCATGTAACTTTTCGACATCTCCACAATTCCATCTAACTTCACTAGTTGACCTTCAGCTACTAAAATATTCAAAACCAGATTGTATGTAAACTGGTTTGGTCGACAACCTGTTTCCACCATTTTTGAGAAAACCTGAATAGCTTTATCAACCATTTTCCCTCTACCAAGAGCTTGTATCAAAGTATTGTAACCAACTACATTAAGAGGAACGCCTTCAGTTATCATCTCATTGAATAACGCAATTGCTTCATTGTATTTACCAATATTCCCCATTGTTCTGATCATAATCGTGTACGAATATTCATCTCCTCTACAATGCTTTTTCTTCATATCTTCGAAAACTTGGTAAGCCTGATCAATCTGACAAAAGGCTGCACCATTATACATGAAACTCAACTGATAAACTGACTAAAATTTACTTAGTTTGTGTGAAACAGAGAGAGCTCAAAGAAGATTATACCTTATCATCTTTAGCTAAAGCATCAAGGAACATATTGTAAGCGAAGACATCGAGTTTATGCCCTCCTCTTTTAATCTCGTTATACACATCGAATGCTTTTGAAGTATCACGGGATCTTAAGTAAGCCTGAAGCAGACACTTGTAGGTGTAGGAGTTCATCTTCAATTCCCATTTCTTCACCAATCTTAAGCACATTTGTATATCTTCGGCGTTTCCGAAGAAACCGATTAAGATATTCACGGTGGATATATTTCCGCGGACGTTGGATTTCACCATTAGATCGAGAATGTTCCGGGCGCGATCGATTCTGTCCGGGAGATTTGACTTAGAGAGGATTGAGATGATGCGATTGTAGAGGACAGGGTTACTGTGAGAGCTGGGGCAAACAGAAGGAAAAAATTGGAAGAACTCGACGGCGAGGCGAGGGCAATTTAGGGATTTGAGAATCTGGGAAGCTTCGTCGGGAGTGAGTGAGGGTGAAAGGGAAGAGAGGTAATCAGAAAGGTCAGAGAAAGCATCAGAGAGATCAGAATTTCCGACGCCTCCTCCGCGGTGATTGAGAAGGATATTGGTGGCTCGGCAGATGAGATGGGGGCGAGGAATAGGGTAGCCGCGTATGTCGGCGGGAAGTGGATTAGGAAGGGAAACTTCGGCGGAGAGAGATCGGCCAGAGGGAGATGATGAAGTAACCTTAGCGACATACTGGGTGGCGTATCGCCGGCGGTTTGCTCCGGCAATGGCATCGACGGAGTTAAAGAAGCGGCGGTGAAGAAGCCTCATGTTTCGGCGGGGAAGGAAACGAGTTCGCTTAAGCGGAACTCAGAGGTAACGTCGTAAAGGCGATCTTTTCTATTTAAGTTGGGCTCAAATTGGGCCTGAAATTGGTTACGGCCCATTTATCTCTAGATTTTCATGATTAGCATGACAAGTTGATTTCTCATGTTGCGGAACGAAATTGTTAATTCGAACTATTGTCTATGGTTACAGTCTTACAAACACTTTAGAGTAAGTAAATTGTTTGATAAATGACCCGAGAGAATCATTCTGACCTGACCATTGAAGTAAAGCATAGCAAAATAATTTTATTTGTCATAAAGACTCATAAAATACATGAAAATAAAAATAAAAGTCATGTAGTTAAATTAAAACCGCTAAATAAATATAAATAAAGCTCTAGAATATTAGAAAAATAAATAAAATAAGGCTACTTAATATGGTGGAACAAGAATCTTCCATAGTCTTTCTTTTCTTTTTTTTTCTCAAGAAAATTTCATTTCATAAAATATATAGTAGAAATTCTATAAATTAATACTCGATAAATTAATAAATTTTTCCGGTCCCGAATTGGATCAGTGTAAAATTTTACAAAACTCGATAAGATAATAAGATAATAATTTTTCAGAAAACTTCATGTAAATATATGCTCCCAATAATACTATAAATTAATAATTATGTATATAAATTTATGCATACATAGTTAAGTTAAATCAATTTAATAAAATATGATTTTAGTGTTGTTTGTTTTGTCTTGAAACTAAAATATTATTGGAGTACATTTTTAGTTTTTCTTATTGCATCAAGAACTTTTCTTGTCGTTTTTTCGAACTATATAAAAGAATTGTGAAGATATCTAGACACGATAATTTTTTTCTTACATATAACTATTTCTAAAGGTATTGTAATATCATCTTTAGTCTTGTAGATACAATTTTTTTTCATAACTCAAAATATGGATTTATCCTTTCAAATTAATAAATATCACGATTCCGACATTATTAATTTATAGAGTTTTTATTCTACGTATAAAATTGGTTTTACGCGACATAGCTGCCATTGTCATTAGAGTTTACATGAACACTGGTTTCGTTTCCTTTTTTGGTACAATTTTTTAACTTTTTCTTTCAAAAAAGTTTCCTACATCATTTTCTGGAAATTTTACACTTTATGCACTCGCCTCTATCTATAAAAACGAATGGCGTGACATAAAAGCAAGGAAAAATGCAAAAAAGGGAAATTCTGTTGATATGCAAATATAGTCACAAATATTATGAGCGTGACATAAAAGAAAGAAAAAATGCAAAAAAAAGGAAAGAAAAAAACACCAAAAACTATCAATTTGACACAAGACAAGATCCTATTCCTTCCTATGGAATATTGGAAAAAAGAATTGCGCATCTAACTAAAAATCCACAATTTGATCATCGTGAACAATATTTCATAATAAACCGGACTTAACCAGCTTGATATAAAAGAAAAGAAAAATGCAAAAAAGGGAAAAAAAAAGTGTACCTTATCTATACATGTAATTTAACCAACTCTCCAATCTATATATTGAAATCCCCTCAACATGGAGGTGCCAAAATGTTACAAACTCCCACCTTGGCAATGAGATCACGGAATGAAGCTGGATAGAAAACCTTGGTAAGTGTATCAGAAATTTGGTTATTGATCCAGACATGCATGGTTTTGAGAAAGCCAGAAACAAGTTTCTCACGTACCACATGACAGTCTATTAATGTATTTTGTGTGTTTATAAATCACTGGATTACTTGCTATGTTGAATGCCGCAGTGTTGACTCAATAACAAATGAACGTAAGTGGGATAAGGAGATCAGTCATAAGACAAGAATTCATACCAGTTCATGAGTAGCGGGCCTTAACCTTATATTCAGAAAGCTATACTCTAGAATACAGTTGACTTCTTCTTTGATCGTCCATCTAGTGTTATGAGCTTGACCAACAGTTCTTTTCAAGTATCTTAGTACTTTATAGCTTGAATGCTTCATCTCAATTCTCATACATCAAACAACCTTTACATAAAAGATTAAAAGTAAAACACAATTGAGTTTGAGATATCTTTCCTGAAAATGATACACACACAACTGAGTTTGAGATATCTTTCCTGAAAATGATACACTACTTAAATTTCTTGTATGGAGTAAAAAATCATTATTGGGGTACCATAGTGATCAACAAGAGTACAAACATTTTTGGGAATTGAAAGAGAGAAAAAAAAAATCCGCCATTTCTCACCTATGACTATAAAAAAAAAAAATTAAAATTGGTTGGGTCTTCATCTCCCAAAGAATAATCTACAAGATTCACATCTTACAAAAGCAAACACCAATCGAAAGGCCTTCATCTGATCCAATCTTCTCAGTTATTAAGATTGGTCATCCGCAAATCTTTTTCTTCCTTGGTTCATAATGTGCATCTTTTTTCATATGAACCTAATACGATTTAAGTCACATATAAAACACATCAATCCAAATTCAGTCTTTTTTCCTCATTGACTACCATTTTTCTATTGTCTCTAGACCATGTCTTTAGAGGTTTTATATTGACTAATATGCTCGGTCGCTACTCGATCCACTTATAACCCGAAAATATATTATTTGGTCATGACTCGCATTATCAGACGATATAATCATGCTAGCCAAGTTTCCTTTGTATCCGTCGATGCATGCGTGTTCATCAAGTTTTCTTTGGTATCGATTTATGATATCGGTTGCCATAGACCAATACTAAATTTTTTATTGCCCGAATCTTCGTGCCTTGGTCTTCTTTCCTCTAAACTCTATCCCTTTTCCTCATTTAGCTCCAAAATGACCCTAACATCACAAAAATCCAGTGTGATGCAATACCTAGTTTCCTAAGACTCAAAGTAGTGAATTAATCTTATTTAGGTATGTTTGTGATAGTGGAAATGGTCTTTAAGGGTCTAAAGCCTACGTAGATAAGGTGCTAAAATTGTCACTATTGGACTTATCACTTCACTTATTCTCAAACGGGTTTACCACAAGAAGAAAAAGGGCAATTTTCGATGATTACTCTGACAATATCAAATCCATCAGAAATTTACTAAAAAAACTCCGACGAATTTGGCCGAAATTACCGAGAACCGTCATTCATTCAAAGTCTCATCGGAAATTTCTAACGAGGTTCCGTCTAAATAAGGTTTTTGGTAAATTACGATGGACCTTTAGACTAATTACCAACGGAGTTTCGACGTCTATGTTAGCCATTGGGAATCAACCGCATCAAATCCCGCAGTTGGTTTTACTTATGGTAGAACAAAATGCGACATTGGAACCGCTAAAATTTTCTTTCCTTATACTGATGACTGTGAAAATAGAAGATATATTTAGTTAAAAGCTTGTTTGGATGCATTTTCTTAGAGGGCTTATTACTGATTACAAAGTTGGTTTAAGCATGGAGAGGATGCTTCGATGGTTGGTTTAGGTAGTATGAGTGCTTAATATTTTGAGGAACCGGTAGTGGCTTGTTTATAAGAACAATTAGCGGAAGAAAATATCATAGGAACTTTTTAAGTAGTTCACCATGCGTATCCACAATATGTCCATCGGATGCTCCGGAAGACGAGTAGACGAGCCTAATCTAGAAGCCCGATTTTTATTTGATATGGTAGATGATTGCAAGTGTCTGTTGTACAACGCTGTAAAACAAAGATCATTCGGCTTTATCAATGACAACTAAAACATGTGAATTTAGAGTTTCACGAAGTTAGAGAACGAGTCCGTAGTGGTTTGATCAAGACTACTCTGCATATCACAACATATTCTCAGTTAGCTGACTTTCACTAAGCCTTTGTTCCCTGGTCAATTCATGTTCTCATTGGAAAGATGTCACTACATTCTATTGACATGCCATCTTGAGGGGAAATAATAGGCTAAATAGGTAAACCGATATTGATTTGATTTAAACTGGTTCTATATATTCAACACATTTTAACAATATTTCATGAAGATGTATAATAGATTATTTACTCTTTCTTCTCTGTTTTAACCATTTACCAAATGCTGCTGTTCACCAACACACAGAATAAGCAAGTTCCAAGCGAGTATCAAATCCCAACCCTTTCAAAGCTACTCATCCTTCCATCCAACCACTACCACTGATCTAAGAAAATACTATTATTTTTTTTTATCTTAAAAAAATTCCAATTAACTTGGACCCTCTTAAACAAAAACATAATGGTATCACTAGATAACCAGTCTTTCAGCGGTGTTCCATTTGGCTAAAACGTGATCGATCGTTTTCTGGACGTACAAAGGGGGACGTAAAAAGGTTCCGTACAGATTTCTCTTTCAATCATCATGTGATTTAAGAGACATTGTTATATTATATGGCTGAGTTAGTACAGTGAGAGAGGGGGGGTCCGTCACCCCTATTAATTTTAATAAGTTTAGTTGCAAGCTTAATATCTTGATGATTGCTAGATATGGATTGCTGACAAAAGAAAAAAAAAACATATAGTAACGAAAACAGCTATCACCCCTTAATTTAGACAAACATATAATCATGTTTTTGTTTTTTGTTTTTATGTGAAACATTTGGTGTATTTTTAATTTAGATTTTTGTGGTTCTACATTGTAAACGTGTAAAAGTTAGATCCAAAATACTGTGGAAAGTAAAAATTAGTGTTGTAATTAATTTAATTATATTGACATATTAAGTCTAGACAAATACAAACCTTGAAGATGGTTGTAATGAAAGAAAGGAATGACAAGAACAATATCTTTTTGAACGTGTAGTATTATTTATCTTTTTCAAATAGGAGAGGTGAGTGTGAATTTTACTTTCGTATACAATGGGATAAATAGTGTGAATTCACAAATTTGAATAGTAGCATGAGATTCAATTTCACCATTGTTTCACTCCCAGTGCTAGTGCTGGTCTAATGTTTTTGGAATCCCCTAAACAAATCATAAAAATATGTTATATTCATAATTCTTTTCCAAATTCACAAATAGTAGTAAAAAATAATCAATTTAACACTTTATAAAACAAACCAATTCCATAAATGATTTATTAAAAAAAAAAAATAATAATTTTTTTTATTATGGAAATAGATTTTTAAATATGCATTCAAAATCATTTATTAAACTAAAAAAATTGAGAATCAAGAGGCAAGTTGAAGTCAAACTTTCTTAACTGTGCAAACCGAATCGCATTAGAGTTAAGTTTCGGTACGTAGTGAGGTGAGAAATGAATAACGCGAGGTGAAAGATATTTAGCGAGATGTGATTTTATTTATGAATTAGATTTAAGGGTCGGAATACTCGTTAAATAGATCAGTTCGGAAATACAAATGAGTTGACATCAAAAAAAAGAAGGTAGAAGTGGATGTGCCTCGAAAGGCTGCCTACGTACCCCGCGAGGGGATCAAACCATTCGTAGTTCGTTTTATCTTTGGGGTGTGGAGAGAGTCAAGGAGCTCGTGTCGAGACAACACAAAAGGAGGCTATAGCTGAACAACACGGACAAGGTCGCGATGATTGGTAAGCAAGGTTGTAGTTAGACGGGCGAGCAGAATTGTAGCTAGGGAGGGCCGACGAGGCGAGCTGACGAGGCTAGCAAACGAGGTGACCGACGAGGCGACCGATGTGGCGACCGACGAGGCGAATCGACGAGGTGAACTGACGAGGCAGACGAAGAGGCGACCGACGAAGCGAGCCGGCGAGGTGAATCGACGAGGCAAGCTGACGAGGCGACCGACGAGGTGAATCGACGAGGCGACCGACGAGGCGACCGACGAGGTGAATCGACGAGGCGACCGATGAGGCGAGCCGACGAGCTCAGGAGAGCTGAGAGCTGCTCCAAAAATAGGGAGCCTGTGAGACTGAAAAAAATAGCTCCCCCTCCCTTTGGTCTAGAAGAGGGGTATTTATAGAGTCTAAGTGGGGAGAGCTTGTATTTGTGATTGGCCGGACTTGAATTTGTGTTGGGCCGGGTGGTGCTAAATCCACCCCCAATAGTTAGTCCCCCCCTAATCCTACGACGAGGCAAACTTGTCGTTGGACAAAAGAAAAATGGTCCAAAACAAATCGAGGACGGCCAATCTGACTCGGACTGGCCTCGCCTGGAGTGAAATTTCGAGGTGGAGGAGACGAAGAGGGATGCTGAGTGAAGCTATTCGGAGAGCTAAAGCAAGGAGCTCGTCGGAGAGCTGGAGAGATGAGCTCGCTGGGGAGCTGAAATGAAGAGCTAGCTGTGGAGCTGAAGTGAGGAGCTCGCAGGGGAGCTTAAGACCCTAGTAAGATTGTGCTTTTACTTAGGTCTTGTGATTTTGATTGCGAAGCAAGAGTTCGGCTTACTGCGTCAAAGGTAGACACGTATTTTTGCGGGATTGACCCAGCTTAAGATTGCGAAGCATGGTTTCATCTTACACAGGGTTGCGAAGCATGGGTCGACTGATGTCTTGATGCATACCTTGCGGGATGGACCCGGCTTAAAGGTGTAAGTTTGCGGGATTGACCCCGGCTTGTGGTGTTCACGAAGGAACGGATCGTAGGTGATCAACCTACTACATCTTGGCGACGCGGTTTGCGGGATGGACCCGGCTTAAATCCTCCCTGGAGGGTAGGATTTTATGGATGCGAGGGATTGCCTCGACTCACACCGTGTAAAAGCGTTGCGCTGATGCTTTTACGGGGAAAAGGCTTAGTTTTCGTAGATGCGAGTGTTGCACTCGTACTTTTTCCGGAGAATACGTTTGATTTTATTTATAAGGATAGTTGGAGATAGGCTCACCAAGATAGCTGAAAAGCTGGGGAGCTGCGAGCTCCGGGAGCTCGTTGTAGAGATCTACGAGGTGATCAAGTTGATTCCCATTGCGAGGCCTGACCATCTTCCGAGGTGATCTGTGCGTTAAGAGATATTCCTAACGTCCCCTCAGACGGCGCCAACTGTGCGAACCGGATCGTACACAAGTCGTTTGGAGTTAAATTTCGGTTCGTAGCGAGGTGAGAAATGAATAACGCGAGGTGAAAGATATTTAGCGAGATGTGACTTTATTTATGAATTAGATTTAAGGGTCAGAATACTCGTTAAATAGATCAATTCGGAATAACAATTGAGTTGACATCAAAGAAAATAAGGGAGAAGTGGTTGTGCCTCGGGAGACTGCCTACTTACCCCATGAGAGGATCAAGCCATTCGTAGTTCTTTTTACCTTTAGGGTGTAGGAGAGAGCCAAGGAGCTCGTGTCGAGACAACGCAAAAGGAGGCTATAGCTAGGCGGCGCATGCTCAGTCGTAACTGAAAAACACGGGCAAGGTCGCGATGACTGGCAAGCAGGGTTGTAGCTGACGAGGCGAGCTGACGAGGCTAGCTGACGAGGCTAGCAGACGAGGCTAGCAGATGAGGCTAGTAGACGAGGTGACCGACGAGGCGAATCGAAGAGGTGAATTGACGAGGCGACCGACGGGACGAGCCGACGAGGTGAATTGATGAGACGAGCCGACGAGGCGACCGACGAGGTGAATCGACGAGGCGAGCCGACGAGGTGAATCGACAAGGCGAGCCGACGAGGCGACCACCGAGGCGACCGACGAGGTGAATCGACGAGGCGAGCCGACGAGGTGAATCGACGAGGCAAACCGACGAGGCGACCGACGAGGTGATCGACGAGACGACCGACGAGGTGAGCCGACGAGCTCAGGAGAGTTGAGAGCTGGTCCAAAAATAGGGAGCCTGTGAGACTGAAAAAAAATATCTCCCCCTCCCTTTGGTCTAGAAGAGGGGTATTTATAGAGTCTAAGTGAGGAGAGCTTGTATTTGTGATGGACCGGACATGAATTTTTGTTGGGCCGGGTGGTGCTAAATCCTCCCCAACATTAACGGAAATAAGACTTTCATTCTTGCAAATTGGATAAAGATAATACATCTTGTTCGCTCAGTTGTAGGATGTTGTATCGCAAATGCTATGAACTGTTGAATACTGTTGAAGAAATTCTCTGCAAGTTAACTCAATGGAATCTGATGAAGTTTATCCTTCCAAACTCAAAAATACTAATTGGAAGACATTTCTATGTTTCTGTTGTGTTGTTTCCTTTCTTATTGTGTTGAGTGTGGTTGAAGATGAATTATCAGGATCGAGATTTCTACCGGATTGTCTAACGTCTATATATCGGCTGCGTATTTCTAACGTGTGAAATCTGAATCTCACAATCTCTGTTCTACAACTGAATATGAGAATATGAATGTATTATTGCCAAGAATTCGGGCCGTACATAGTAGTTCATGCTGAATATTTATACAATTGAATTTGTAACTACTTACTTGTTATTTACATTAAACATATTTACTAAAATAAACTCATTTCTCATTAATTGGAAATATTACACTGTAGCTTGTTTATATACAAGTGTGAGCTGTACATAATTAACTATATGATGAATAAGGTAAAAGGAAGCCTTATTCATAAAACTATATACACTATAAAAAACATAGAATTAAACATATAATCTTTAAGTTTAGTGATGAGTTTGATTCGGGGTTATCAACGTAAAACCCTTGACCATGTTTGGATTGGTCAGACGTACGCTCCCTCCTCCTGCGTCTTCGCTGCTTCTTCTACTTGTTGCTGTTTTACACATGCTCGCTGCTTCTTGTGACCTTGCTATGGACCTAGTCCACGTTTCTGAGCTTCCTTATTCAAGTTAGATTTAGTGTGCTAAACCTAGGTCCAAGACGACGGATCTCTAATTGTCACAGTTTCCGTCGTGTTGAAAAGATTTAAAATCACCGTTATTTTATGTTCTTTTGAAAGATTTTCATTGCCGTTTTGTGTTTTTTACGTTAAGCATTTTACGTGACTAAGATTTTTTGTTTTAGGTCGTCAAGCAACGTGACTAAGAATTCAAGTTCATTGATTTCTTTTAATAAAAAGATATTGGATCTTACTCGAACAATAACGTAAGTTGACGAAAGGTTGTAGGTTGACAAGTGCTTAATGCTTGTGACTTTGCCGTGCAGGCTGGAAAACGGGTTGGGGTCACATTATAAATCCATAAAATTCTTAGATCTTGTACTAAAACATATAGATACTAAATGTGGTTAGTATAAAAGGATTTATTAGAGTGGGTATTTCTATTTAACTTCGAGTTTGGTTTGGTTAATTTGGTTTTATTAAAACTCTAACCGAACTCAACCAAAATTAATTTGGTTTGGTTCAGTTTATTTTGATTTAGTTTAATTATTTCGGTTCGATTTGTACATAATTCAATTTTAATTAGGTGGTTAAACAAAAATAATTTAAAAGCCAGAATACTCATAACTGATTTTAAAAAATTCATTTAATAAGAAACAATAAAATCAATCTTAGTCAAATTTATTTATATTAGTTCACAATGTTGATAAATATGTGATAAATATGAATAAGTAAGAAATGAGATTGAATTTTTCTATTATAAATATAATTAATTAATTATAAATAAGCACATTAGTTTGGTTCGGTTTAAAATTGAACCTAAGCATTCAGGTTGAGAATAAGCTTAACCAAATGAGTTGCATATATATTATAGTTCGGTTTGATTCGGTTTAAGTTCTATTGGTTCGGTTCGGGTTTTTTGCCCACCTCTTCAAATATATTATAGATAATATAAACATATATTTTAGAGGTTTTTGTATATTTTTATATGAATCTACTTAGTAATTAGGTTAAACATTGGTGCTACATAAAGTTTTGTATGTGAATCTTTATGATTATAAGATTTTATATATATATATATATATATATACTTTTTCCAATCCTAAACTCTCATCAACCCAATGTGATATCATAGTGGATTTGTTCCTAAGTTTTGATCTAGCGATCTGCCAAATTCGGACTTATATAACTAAATTGTTTTTGGTTCAAAATAGATTGACCATTATAACCCTATTAAATATTAGTTAGGTCTCATCTTAATTTTTGATATAAGATTCCTAACACGCTCTTTCGTGATGATGACTCTTCTATTTCATCTCAAATCGAATCTACTCTATAATTGAGTTGTGTTGTTTGATACAAGCTCATAGGGGCATATAAACAACTAGATTAGGACCCGCGTGATACGATACTCGGTTTGCAAGATATCTCCAATACGATCAAACTTCCTTTTTGTTTATTTTTTCCCTTGAAGCCATCTACCTTCTTTATTCAAGTCAAGGTGCCTCTGAATCTAAACCATAGAGTTTCTCTTTATTCAAGTCTATGATAGATCTCTGAATCTAAACCAAGTACTTCCCAATTCAAGCTTATAATGGCGTCTAAATCTGAACCACTGTCTTTCTTAATCGCTATTTAAAACTTCAAAAGAACCCATATTGATCTGACGATCAAAAACTCTCTTTGTTTTCTCTGGACTTTTCTAGCTTCGTTTGATTTACAGTTCTTCTTTCTTAGTTTCTCAAAACTTATTTTCTTTTATTAAAAGAAAAACAGTTTCTTTGCTTTCCTGTTTTCAAAACCACGTGCTTCCTCAATAAAACAAAAATGCTTCGTTGCACTAAAAAAAATAAAATAAAATTCACCGCCATCACCGGAGATGACCTCCACCATCGAGTTGTCTCCACTGCAGATTTCATACACATCTCAACTCGATCCCATCACCACCACCGAAGCAGAATAACAGAGGCTCAGCACAACACATATCTCTACCGCCTCACCGTCATGTTTTGTCATCGTCTTCATCACGTATTTCCATTCAACATCTGCCACAAAGTCACAATCCAAATCAATCTCAAGCCGCTAATCCCCCTTCACTCCATCACTGCCTTGAGTTTGAGGGGGCGTATGAAAGGATCTAGAAAAAATATATTGTAGATATTATGAAAAGATGTACCCAAAGATTTGTGTATATCTTTATGTGATTCTATTAGTTAGCAAGGTTAAACATTTGTCCTATATAGTTGATTTTGAGTACAAATAAGATTTCCGTTATATAATTTTGGAATTTGTTTCACGACAACTCTTTGGACTTGTGCATCTTTTAATTAGTTTGGTGACATTTTATATCCATGCATAAGTTTTTACACATGTTTGTTTCAAAACAAACCCGAAATCGGATCAAATCCCTTCAAATCGGTCATTTTGTTGTGTAGTTTAACAGTTACCCATAGGTTAGTTTGCATGACCAAATTAACTTGCAGAAAAATCAATATCAGATTTGAACGGTCCGCATAACATAACCCAATATCAAACTGAATAAAACATTCTCTATCTACCATAATGTATCTATGCCTTGTAAGGAGATAAGAAATCAGTACATCAACTAACCTTTGTTTTTGAGCTTTTGTTTTGTAAGGTACTTGGCCATAATGCATGGGAAGCTACTCGGCCACACCCCACAAATGGCCTTTGTTTTTTAGATTTATCTTTGTAAGGTCCCGAATCAATAATGGGTAATTCTATCTCCTTATCTCTTTCCCTCTCACTCCAATATAAGTAATAAGGAACCTTAGAATTCCTTCTAAACCCCCTTTAAACATCACACAATCATCGAGCTACACCTTAAACTCAAAATTAAAAAAGACAAAGAAAAACTTATATAAGAGAGAAACAATGAGGGGGACATCAAAGGAAGAGGCAGCAAAGAATTCCGAGAAGATGAAGAAGAAGAAGAAGAAGAAGAAGAAGCACAAGTCTTCTTCAACAAAAGGAGTTGAAAAGTTTTTGAAAGAGAAGAAAGGAAGGTTCTACATTATTCAAAAATGTATTACTATGCTTCTTTGTTCCCACGAGTGATCATCAAGCGTGAACTTTTTTTATTGGGTATGGAAAAAATATTTGTTAAAGATGTAAGCTATAAATTTCCAAAGAAATGTCTACAAATATACTCTTCATTCGTTCTATCCTCAAATAAATCTTCCTCGAAAAAAGAAAAGAGAGAGTCACTCTTAGAGACTGGCCAGCGATGTGATTTCGTTGTGCGGTATTCACAATCTTCATTCTAAAAAACGATTTTTTGATGGTTGCTAAAGCAACATGAAAAATCAAAATTAGCTTCATTACCTATAAAAGTCAATAGATGGAAAAGATGTTACTTAGTTTCTACCGTTGCCCTTCTAGGTCTCCAAGATTTCGTAAATCAATAAACCTTTAATCTTCTCGTACATTATTATTGATATAAATGGTAAGTTGATTTTCAAGAGATATGCTCTATACAACTAAAATTCAAAAGATAAAATTCAATCAATCCCAACAACTTTCTTTGTCAAATTGACAGAATAAATAAATAGTATTTTAGAGTATAACGCACAAAAGCGGTCATTAAACTCTTGAAATTGCACATCCAATACATTAGAAAATAATTGACTTGGTGAGGCAAAATGGTTCTGTTGATCTGTTTCGGTGGCCTCCATGAATCGATGAAGTTGTCTTCCATGTTGAAAGTTTATGTGTTGTGCTTGTAACAAAAATAAAAATCTTCTTCACTAAAAGAATCACATCCATCATCTCTTACCTTTAAAAATTTTCGTTTAGTGGATTCAACTAATGAAATATCATTTACAATGTTTTGAATTTTTTTAATGATGTGTGTCATAGCAAATCCATTATCAACTGCAGATAGAACACAAAAACATAAGTATTAATGTATTATAGTAGACCATTTTCTTGACGTCTTTTGGTTTTGTCTATACCTTCATTCTTGACATACTCAAGTACCTTAATCATAGAAGAAAACAACTAAACTATCTACAATAACATTTTATAATGAGAAACCAAACATATAATTCCTGGTATTTAAAGTGTAGACTCTTGATTTAACAACATATGTTGCTTTGGGCGAAACTAGCATACAATGAGGGGGGTCAGCTGACCCCCATGGATTTTAAATATTAGTAAATGCAGTAGGCAATCGTCTTATTTATCTAGCTCAGTTGGTCTAAAATCTTGATTTTGACCCCATAACATGATGAGTTCGAATAACACTATGACACCTTTCCTAAGCAATTTTCATTAATGAACTTATAGCCCATACAAATTTTGGTTTCCTCTTTTGACAATTCCGTTACTTTCTACGTGGTTATTAATTGGTTTATTATTTGGTTTTGTCGTTTCTCTTGTTTTTAAGAAAAGTTTGCTTAATAATATTACTGTCCATTTTTTTTATGTGTATGTATTTAAATACCTAATGTTTTTCTACGCTTAAGAAAATTGATAAATGCCCATTAGAGATATCACTAATTAAAAATTACATTTTTATCAGTTAATTAATATAAAAACCATTTACGCTATAATAATAACATTAATTAAGAAGTTTTGAATTTTCTTATAATTTTTTTTCATGATACAAAATAGCATTCTAAATTCTAATCGCATAAGATGATTGAAAAATGATCCTACATAATATTTATGTACTTATATTTGATTTTTGAATACATACATTGAGGTTTTGACCCCGGTGAATATTGTTTCTGGCTCCGTCTGTGGCCTGCGAAGAAGAAGGCGAGCCTCGAGTATTATTACATGGATAGAGAGGGTAGTTTTCTGATGTCAAATATTCCCTCCCAAATCTTCCATCCATTCTACACCACCACCTCCACGCCTTAAACTTGCTCACTTGGCCTCAGCTATCACAAACCGATTGCCTCCACTACACCAACGTATATTTATAACATGTGGCCTCAATTTTTTCTACTTAATATGTGGCCTCAATTTTTTCTACTTAATATGTGGCCTCAAGATAATGCTCTATATGCCTAATGGGAGGGACGACACTACATGTTATGAATGTTTAAATAGATGTCCACTATAAGGCTCATGTTCTAGAATATATATTTTTTTTTATTGATGAAATCAGATACAACCCTTTCATTTTCCTCTCTCGTTTTACAAAACATTATCATTATCAGTATGAACCCTAGGCGTTTGAGAAAACGAAAACCATAGGCGTTTGAGAAAACGAAAACCTAGACGACAACTCCGATCAAACTGCCATCTCCGTTCTTTGAACACCTCCTTTGCCGATTTAGTATTTGTTTTTGTAAACGTCATCAGACGTCGCCTACATAACCTCATGGTTCATAATAGATCTACTGCTTTCGATCGAGGTATGTACTATTTGAAATAAATAACATGATTACGTCATAAATCGTATCATACTTTATTAACATCGATCAGCACATGTCTATTGCTACGTTTCAATATTACGGAGACGCATAGTTAATTATTTGCTCGATCGGTTGTTAGACATAAGCGTTTATAATAAACAGCGATTAGTTACACAACCAAAGAGAAATCGAGTCAAATGTGAACTCAACAAATAACTAATCAGATTCTCGAGAACTAGCTAGCCGGGAATGATCTATTGAACCATTGTTGCAATAGATTACTTGATAGCGAAGGTGACGAGGCGCGGAATGAGGATGCCCGATTCCGGAACGTGGTATCAATGTGGCAAAGGAGGTGTTCCTCTCGTACCAAACTAAGGAGATGATGATGTTCCAGCAAAGAGTTGTAACACGTCTACTGTTGCCTTGTGAAAGGGAATGAGCCAGGTGATTATTGAATACCATGATGTCGGAGGAGAAAGATGACCCAGCCTGGACATTGAGCTCAACCAAAGCACCTTGGTATAAGGACAAAAAAAAAGGGTGACTGCGGGCAGCACATAGAACACAGATAGAAAGAATAGTTAGACCCCATTGTGCGTGTCGGTTGCCTGTTCAACATGAAAAGCCAAGAGCAGAAACTTTGTCTCGGGATAGTTTCACGGTTCCATATCAGTTTGTGCCAATCGTTGATCTCTCCTCGCTCACGGATACAGTGCCAATCCTTTAATTAGCATGTATATGTGTGTTTATCAATATATAAGATAAATTCAATGGTTTGATAATTGTTTCTTTGAACAAAGGTGTTTAACCTTTTGTTCTTATTCCAATTCAATTCACTTATCGGTATTGATAATTATAATCAATTCTTAGCATAACTGGGATTAAGTTTTTGTTTCCCAAATTATATGGTTATTGCTTTTATCCATATTGTTTGATTATTGCCTATTGCTAATACATAGTTTATAGCAGTAATATACTCGTGTAAATATGTGCATGTACATTAATGATTCTTTATAATTTATGATTGATTAAAACAAACCGTTTTGAATTTTTGATATACTCTTCTTGAGTAATTGGTGGAAACTGTAAAGTTTTTAGCATGAAATCGTAACCCCATTACTAGTTCATTGATGCTTTATGGTTAATAAGTTATCGAATCATGGTTCTTTATTTTTGGTGGATAACATATTTGATTTTGCTTAATTATATTTATGCCTATAATTTTTAGTTTTACGATAGTACGAACATGTTAGTTTCCAAAAATGATCATAACATTTGAGCATGGGATAGATCTTAGTATTAGTAATCTTTTGATCATAATATTTGAGCATGTGGTCGTAGACGATATGAATATGGTTAAGGTTGAGTCCGATGAGTTTCTTTCAAAGAAAAATATTCTCACAAGAAGTATGAAAATAGAGTTAGTAATCAACAAGAGATATTTCTTTTATATGACGATAAACAAACTAATATGAATACAATGTTAAGTTTTATAAAGATTATTGAAAACTCCAGAAGAACAAATTTTCTATAGGAACGCAATCAAAAATCATTAATGCGTTATCTTTTCCCAAGTCTCAAAGATCAAAAGACTTTAATATACTACGCATGACCTAAGTTGGGTAGGCTGTAATGATGCCGCATTCGCTGAAAAACCAAAGATATCTTATGATTTATCTACTATATGTTGTTTGCTTACAAGAAAATATGGTAAATAGATTTGGAATCTATTAGTTTTTTAATATACAACAAGAATTTTGTGGGTTTGATCACCTATTGGTGGACTGATCATCCTCTACATCGACTAGAATATTGTATTTATATCCTTGTTATATATATGTAATCTGAAAGTTTACAAGACTAATTGGCAATCATCAAAGTCTTGGTATGCCTGATCAATATGACAAAAGGCTGCACCATTATACATGAAACTCAACTGATAAACTAACTAAAATTTACTTAGTTTGTGTGAAACAAAGAGAGAGATCTCATTATACCTTATCATCTTTAGCTAAAGCATCAATAAACATATTGTAAGCGAAGATGTCGAGTTTATGCCCTCCTCTTCTAAGCTCGCAAAACACATCAAATGCTTTTGAAGTATCACGGATTTTAAGTGAGCCTGAAGCAGACACTTGTAGGTATAGGAGTTCATCTTCAATTCTCATTTCCTAGCAACATACTGGGTGGCGTATCGCCGGCGGTTTGCTCCGGGAATGACATCGACGGAGTTAAAGAAGCAGCGGTGAAGAAGCCTCATGTTTCGGCGGGGAAGGAAACGAGTTTGCTTGAGCGGAACTCAGAGGTAAGGTCGTAAACGCGATCTTTCTCTTTTAAATTGGGCTCAAATTGGGCTGACATTGGTTACGGCCGATTTATCTCTAGTGTTCATCATCTTTGTGATATGCATGAGAAGTTGATTTCTCATGTTACGGAACGAAATTGTTAATTCGGACTATGGTCTATGGTTACAGTCTTACAAACACTTGTTTGATAAATGACGCAAGAGAGTCATTCTGAACAATGAAGTAAAACATAGCAAAATCCCATAATTTTATTTGTCATAAAGACTCTAAAACACATGAAAATAAAAATAAAAATAAAAATCCTCTAGTTAAATTAAAACCCCTACTTAAGTATAAAATAAAGCTCTTGATTATTATAAAAATAAATAAAATAAAACTACTTAATATGGTGGAACAAGAATCTTCCATTGTCCTTTTCCCACATAAGTCCAACTTGATCGTTTGCTCTTAAAACTTTTGCTTTGGTGATATCGTACCATCCTCCTCTGAGCAAGTAAGTGCCATTGTATTTGATCAATTTTAACGTGTAGTCTTGAGCATTATGACCTTTCTCAATAATATGAACCTTCACCTTCACTTCAACGCCGTTGGCCAAATTCTCGACCAAAGCACGTTCCATCTTCGGAATTGTATAAGCTTCAAAGGCTCGTCTCGGTAGAATAAGCGGACTACCAGAAGAAAGATCTCTTTCTGTTAAATTCTTCTTAAAATCCCATGGATCATATGGCCTTAAATGTAAGTCCAGATCGAGTTCTTGAGCCATTCTTCCTCAACTTAAGGAGTAGCTATGAATGTTTTTTGAGTTGTGAGATATTATTATGAGTTCGAGAAATAGCATGCAGTAACTATGATATATATAGCTTCCGATCAATATAATATTTCCTTTAAAGAAATTTACATTTTAATTTGCCTTACATTTTTTTTGTCATCTTTAAAATGCAAAGTTAACATAACTTTTTCTTTTTTTTTTTCTCAAGAAAATTCCATTTCCTAGCATATGTACAAAATTGGTTTTACATAGCTGCAATTTTTATTAGAGTTTACATGAACACTGGTTTCGTTTCCTTTTCTTTACAATGTCTTAACTTTTTTTTTTTTTTTATATATATATTTTTTTATATTGGGTGTATGATTTCTTAACTTTTTCTTTCAAAAAAGTTTACATTGTAAATGTTTTAAATCATTTTTCTGGAAGTTTTACATTTTCTGTTACCATAAATGCAAATATAGTCACAAATATTACGAGCTTGACATAAAAGAAAAAGAAAAATGCAAAAAAAAAGAAAAAGCACTCAAACTACCAATTTGACACAAGACAAACTTGCAAAAATGGTTAAACCCGTTTTAACTTGTTGAACGCCAAGTGACAATTATGAGCTACGAGTTTGAAATTAATTAACAAGGAACGACAGATATGGAACTGGAATCTTTAACAGAATACTTGAACGAGAGATATAACTGACAATGTATGAATTCTGGAAAGTTTCTTTCTCATTAATGAACAAAGAATAATAATACATTACTGATTACACATTCGTTCTATATAAAACTGGAACTAGGTGTATCGCCCGTGCGGCCGTCGCGGGGAATGAATTTATCGTCCTTCGTTGTTTTTGTAATAAATTATGTTTGGTTATTTTTATGTTTATCGTAATTGCGTTTTTGTATATTATCGACAAATATCATCTGATCGGGTCTCTGTTACGATTAATCATTTACTTATTTACATACATATATATACTATCGACACATATATTACTTGTACGACTATTGTATTTGCGTATTTGTTTGGTTCTATTGTAATTCCTCGTTATTCGTCGCTATTATTGTCACTTATACTCACGTATATCAAAATTGCGTTTCTTCATATACTATCGGCATATATCATCTGATCGGGTCACAAATACAATCACTCATTTATGTATATCGTTATATTATCGACGCGGATATTACTCGTACGACTTTTTGGATATTATCGACACATTAATCTAAGGGTTTTTAGTGAAAAAACCCCTCAAGAAAAGATCAATCGTGAAATAACCCCTCAACTAAAGATTTAATGAAAAAACCCCTCAAGTTTAAATCCGTTAACACGTTAACCCCTCCATGAACAGTACCGTTAAAAATTAAACAGAACCCGTTAAATGGAACGCTGTGTTTTATTTTGACCGAAAAACTACGAATTTTTAGTGAAAAAACCCCTCAAGAAAAGATCAATCGTGAAATAACCCCTCAACTAAAGATTTAATGAAAAAACCCCTCAAATTTAAATCTGTTAACACGTTAAACCCTCCTTAAACAATGCCGTGAAAAATAAACAAACCCCGTTAACTTGACCAAAATGACGCAATTTCTAGAGTTTCTTTCATTGGGTTTTGGTTTGCAAGCCGTAATTTCAAATCATGGGAGAAACGAATGAAAGCTTTGCACGAATCCACTTGGAGAAAAGTGGGAATTTTTGAGGCGATCAAGGCATTGACATACAAAATTCATGATCAGGTGTCCTGAAACGAAATCCTTTATCTTCCTTTTAGATAGTTCTGAAATTAGAGATTCCATAGAGAATATGGAAAAAATGAGGGTAGACTATGAACATGATTTCATTCTCGAGCGGAAAAAAATGGATTTTTAGTTAGCAGAGGTGATCAAATGGAGCTTTTCTTGCATTGTGGCTTTCACATTTCTTTTTTCCTGAAAAGTCTCATCGTTAGATTTCGAGTAATGTTCTCTTTATCGCTGTTCGTTTAGCTAGAGGTGAAATAATTTCTCATGATTCTCATGAAACTTCCCGATCTCTTTCGATGCCGCAAATCCATCCTTGAAACGTCCCAATCTCTTTCAAAAGTTGATGTCGCTTAACAAATAGTGTAGTTATTTGGTCAAGTTAACGGGGTCTGTTTATTTTTCACGACATTGTTTAAGGAGGGCTTAACGTGTTTACAGATTTAAACTTGAGGGGTTTTTTCATTAAATCTTTAATTGAGGGGTTATTTCACGATTGATCTTTTTTTGAGGGGTTTTTTCACTAAAAATTCGTAGTTTTTCGGTCAAAATAAAACACAGCGTTCCATTTAACGGGTTCTGTTTAATTTTTAACGGTACTGTTCACGGAGGGGTTAACGTGTTAACGGATTTAAACTTGAGGGGTTTTTTCATTAAATCTTTAGTTGAGGGGTTATTTCACGATTGATTTTTTCTTGAGGGGTTTTTTCACTAAAAATCCTTAATCTAATTACCAGTTCACTCATTTGATTAATATCATCATGAAAATATTTCTTGCCATATATAATTGTTGCCTCCTCTTGAGTAGTAGGTGGATCTTCAAATTCTTTTTGAGCTTTTCCATATATTTCCTCTGGAGTCTCCTCTTCAGTAACATATGTCTTTTGAGAACCGTCTTTGACATTTCGTCGAGATTTCCCTCGAACCTCTCTTGAGTAGTAGGTGAATCTTCAGATCCCTTTCAAGCTTCCCCTCGAACCCCCTCTTGAGTAGTAGTTTGATCTTTATATCTCTTTCGAGCTTCCCCTTGAACCTCCACTTGAGTAGTACGTAGATCTTTTGATCCCTTTTGAGCTGCCTCTTTCATTATCCCTTTTGAGTTTCCTTTTAGCTTCTCATGGAGTTTCCTCTTCAATAATATTAACATGTTCCTTTCGAGAATCGTCTTCAACATCTCATCGAGCTTCCCCTCCAACCTCTCTTGAGTAATAGGTGGATCTTCAAATCCCTTTCGAGCTGCCCCTTTAACTTCCTCTGGAGTTTCCTCTTCGGTAACATGTGCCTTTCGAGAACCGTCTTCGACATCCCATGGAACTTCACCTCGGACCTCCTCTTCAATAATATGTGGATCCTCATATTCCTTTCGAGCTTCCCCTCGAACCTCCTCATGAGTATTAGGTGGACCTTGAGATCCCTTTCAAGCTTCCCCTTTAAGTTCTTCTAGAGTTCCTTTTCAATAACAAACGCCTTCTGAGAACGTCTTCAACATCCCATTGTGCTTCCTCTCTTACATCTTCTTGAGTAGTAGGTGAATATTCATATCCCTTTCCTTTAACTTTTCTAAAGTTTCCTATTCAGTAATAGGTGCCTTTTGAGAACTGTCTTCGACATCCTCTCGAACTTCACTTCGAACATCGTCTTGAGTATTAGGTGGATCTTCAGACTCCTTCCGAGCTTCCCCTCGTACCTCCTCTTAAATAGTAGATGGATCTCCAAATATCTTTCGAGCTTCCCCTTTGATTTCTTCAATAGTAACATGTGCCTTTCGAGAACTATCATCAACATCCCTAGGAGATTCTCCTTAAACTCCCTCTTGAGTAGTAGGTGGATATGTAGATAACTTTCGAGCTTTCCTTTAGCTTCCTTTGGAGTTTCCTCTTCAGTAACTAGTGCTTTTAGAGAATCGTCTTTAACATCCCCTCGTACCTCCTCTTAAATAATAGGTGGATCTCCAAATCTCTTTCAAGCTTCCCCTTTCATTTCTTCATCAGTAACATGTGCCTTTCTAGAACTGTCTTCAACATCCCCTCGATATTCCCCTTAAACTCCCTCTTGAGTAGTAGGTGGATATGTAGATCACTTTCAAGCTTTCCTTTAGCTTCCTTTGGAGTTTCCTCTTCAGTAACTGGTGCTTTTCGAGAATCGTCTTTAACATCCCCTCGTACCTCCTCTTAAATAGTAGGTGGATCTCCAAATCTCTTTCGAGCTTCCCCTTTAATTTCTTCATCAGTAACATGTGCCTTTCAAGAACTGTCTTCAACATCCTCTCGATATCCCCCTTAAAACTCCCTCTTGAGTAGTAGGTGGATATGTAGATCACTTTCAAGCTTCCCTTTAGCTTCCTTTAGAGTTTCCTCTTCAGTAATCGCTTCTTTTCAAGAATTTTCTTTAACATCCTCTCGAGCTTCCTCGCAAACCTACTCTTGAGTGGTATGTGGATCTTAAAATCCCTTTTGACTATTTTCTTTAAATTTCTCTATAGTTTCCTATTCAATAACATATGTCTTTCGAGAACTTTTATGCACATTCCCCCAGACTTCACCTTGAACCTCCTCTTAAGTAGGAGATGAATCTTCAGATGCATTTCGAGCTTTTCGTTGAACTTTCTCTTGAGTGATCTTCAGATTCTTTTCAAGCTTCTCCTTTAACTACCCTTTTGAGCTTCTCTTTAACTTCTTTTTGAGTTTCCTCTTTAATAGTAGGTTCTTTTCGAGAATCGTCTTCAACATCCTCTCGAGTTTCGCCGCGAATTTCCTCTTGAGTAGTAGGTGGATCTTCAAATCCCTTTCGAACTTTCCTTCGAACTTTCTTTTGAATAGTAGTTGGAAATTCATATTCCTTTCGTGTTTCTTCTCGAACCTCTCGATTACCATTGGTTTTTTAAAAATACATGTTATTAAACAAATATTTTAAATATACCCTTTTATAGATATAATTGAATCCAATGAGAATAATATCACATATAAAATGCATATACTCCGATTTTGATATTGTGGTATATATGTCATTCTCATGTGACAAAATTTAATTTAAACTTGATGGCATTTTTCAACACTCTTGATCCTGCTACTTTGTAAGAAGAGATACAAGAGAAACAAAAGAAATCATAGAATAAATTAATACATGAAAAAAATCATATTTTAGAAAATAACACTACAGTTTATTTTTCCATGATTAAAAATGACACTACAGTTTTAACCGCTTGTCTTTTGTCACCAGTGCCGGTCCAATGTTTTTCGATGTCCTAAACAAATCTAAAAATATGTCATTTCATAAAAAAATTCCAAAATAATAACAACAAAAAATCACAGTAAATTTTTTTAAAACAATTCAACTCCATCAACTGTTTGTAAGAAAAAATAAACATTAAAAATAAATTTTTTTAGTTAAAATATATATTTCCTTACATTTTTACCTGCAAAATCATTCATTAAACTTATATAATAAAATCGTTTAAAAATGAAGTTATCTCAATTGTTAACAAATTCAGCGCATTAAAACTAAGTAAATTCAACATTCAAGCAAATAAAAAAGTTTGTTACTAAAATACCCAAAACATTCTTAAAAATCCTATAAATATCTTTATTATTAAAAATACCTCCAAACTTTGTTGTAATATATATTAATCACAAAATATAATTAAAATATATTCCTCAAAACTTTTTTTATATATATATAAAATTTGAGAAACAACTATGACAGTCGTTAAAACATATACAAACTAATGATTAGCCCTTCAAAATAAAACAAACCTCAAATATTTTTTATCGGCATTACTCCTTGACAGCTTCCTTATTACATAAACAACCTCATTAGTTTTACATCAATATTTTCTTAATGTTTGCTCTTCGTTTCTTATTCTTCGTTTTCTCTTTCTTAGCCGTAGCTCTTGACAGCTCAGGTAACTAAAACTGAAAATAAACTCACAATAGCTTATTATAGTAGGTGAAACAAACATGTAACTGCCTTCGAACTTAGAAAGGCGATTAATAAGCTTAATTTGATTATGATTCTTTGCTTCAGATAATGAATAAAGAGATTACCTCAACTTTGGCTTTGGCAAATTCCTGGATGTCAGACCATAGAATGTTAGAGCCAACCCATCATATAGGATGAAAAACTTTTCTTTGCATAAGGTTTGCCTTTGCCTCTTTCTTGACCCTTCTTGGTTTGCGATTGATCCTTCCCAAATCCGAAGGTAAGTTTTACACCTTATACCAATCAAACGATAAGCACGATTTGTTTCAAAAGATGTTTTATAGACGGCCCAAAAGAACTGATATATAATGTTCAAAATTAAAAATCACGTTTATAATTTAAATATATTTGTATCCATAACTAAAATAAAATTTGTTAAATATTATCATATTGTAAGAGATATTTTATCATTTTACATACCATGTACATTATCTTTTTCAACACACTTTTAGTTTTGTAGAACTCAAAATAATTATATTTTTACAATTTAATAACTTCAATTTAAATAAAAGGGTCCCTTAGATAAAACCATTCTTCTTACTTTTTTTAAAGCATATTCTTAAACTAAATCATTATAGTTGGTCTTCTCCAAAATATCATTTTTATTGCAATCATTGTTACTCCATTTAGTATTTTGTACCAATTGTACACAAAATAAAAGTTCAACAACCTTAATTTCGAAAGAATTCTTTCAAATGCAACGATTACAATAATAGTTAGTTCAATTTAATAAGTAATAACTGCATTTTGCATTTGGGAAATAATTATCACACTTCAAGATATTCAAAGGCACCTCAGGAAGACTGTAGGTGGATAGACATATACATAGGCAAAAAATCACAAAAACTTCAAAATACTCATAATTCAAAATTCATTCGCTTTGATAATGAAGTCTCCATTATCCTTCTTAGAAGGACATTCGATCCATTTACAATGAACCAAATCTTAAAACTATGATCTAACATGGATGCTTGTGATCTCTACATCTTGGGGGAGATGCAAACTTCTTCTCCATAAGAAGATATAGACAATATAGCCTTCATGTGTGGGTGTAAGGCTATAATCACATCCTTTGATCCTCTTCAGTTTCTCTTTAAATGATTTTAGTATGTTCTTAGGGCATATAATGAGAATCTTTATTGGCACAACAACTTGTGGGTGAATCCCAATCTCAGAGACAATAGGAATTGAACTAACCTAATCAGTATAAATCGGAGATCATGAATATACAAAATCAATTATGTGACCGGTTTTAAGAAAGTTATCATACCAAGATTTTCCTGCATAAATCGTTTTCTTTTGAGAATGTTGAATCACTTTAATCTGGTCAACATATGAACGTGCTTGTCCAACACATGCTGGTGCTTGTCCACTTGGAGGTCAAAATTTTTCACCGTTACAGAAAATTCCTCCTATAGCCGACCAAGCTCATTTATGCTGTACATATCAGTCAACAACCACTGGAACAACGGATGAGACATATGAGACGAAAGAATTAGGTTTAGGATGGTATTACTCTTCGATGACATTTAATATATATAAGAGAAGTTGTTATATAAATATTTTTTGAGTTTAAAGAATTTTTTTTTTTTTTTTTAAATAAAAAGATATGTATTGAGTATTTTTTTAAAAAGATGATATCCTTTTTGTTCTTTTTTTTCTCTTTTTCATATTATAGGATATATAAAGGTATATTTTCATTTTTTAATATATGACGATAATTATTGTAAAATGAGAAGTTATGTATTAAGGATTTTGTATAAGAAAGAATCCTTTTTCGGAGCAAATTTCCTTTCTCTTTATTTTTCGAAATATTCGGAGTCAATATCTTTTTTTTGGTTCCATTTTGTAAAATATGATGATAATTATTGAAAGAAGTAATATAAGGAAGATAGTAATATTAAAATTCGATTCGATATTTTGGTAGAAGATTTTCTTTTTCTTTATTTTTCGATATTTATGGAACCTATTTCTTTTCTTTTTTTAAACAAATCGAATGGAGCAAATGTGCAAAAAGAGAAAATTAGCAAAAAGGTGATATTGATTAGATGAAAAATTTGAGACCATTAATTTAAGGGTGATGAGTGTACAGTCTTAGAGATCATTATGTTTCATATATTTATATATAAAGATAAATCAACTAAAGAATGAATCAAGTAAACTAATGTCCCAATATAAAAACGGATTCAACCAACTATCCAATTTGTATATTGAAACCTTTCTCGAGATGGAGGTGTAAAAATGTTACAAACTCCCATCTTTGCAAAGAGATCTTGGAATAGAGCTGGATAGAGAGCCTATCAGCGATATAATTATTGGTTTGGACATGCATTGTTTTGTGAAAGAGCAAGTTTATGTCTGTGTTTTGTGTGTTCACATGAATCACTGGATGTAATGCCATAGTTGTCACAATACAAGTGAATGTAAATGGGATAAGGAGATGAGCCATAAGACATGAAATCCATACCAGTTCATGAGACTATGAGAGCATAGCTTGTGTTCAGAAAGCTCTACTCTTTGGATACTGTTGGCTTCTTCTTTGAGATTTCCAGGAAACTAAAGAGTCAAAACCCAATCTGAGTCAGCTGCATGACCGATGAGCAACTTGAATACCGAACTTAACCGATGCTTCAACGTAACTTTCAGACATCAGACAACTTTTACAAAAAATATTGAAAGTAAAAACACCATAATACAAATGAGTTTGAGACATCTTGCATAAAAATGATACACTAGTAAAAATTCTTGTACGGAGTAAAAGATCATTATTGGGGGTACCATAGTGATCAAACAAGAGTAGAAACATTCTTGGGAACTGGAAAGAGAGAAAAACAAAAAAAAAAATCCGCCATTTTTATCACCTGTGGCTGGAAACAAAATCCATTTAATAAAAATTAGGAAGCTGTAAAAAGAAAAATAAAATTGGTTGGGTCTTCTTCTCCCAAAGGATGATCTTTTATTTTACAAGTCCCAAAGATATTGTTGATTTAACAATCGCTTCAACAAAATTTGCTGCTTATGGTGTCGTAACTCGGAACACTCAACACTGCCAAAAACCAAAACAGTAAGACACGAGATCTTTTTAATCTCTTTAAAAGCAAAAGCACTTAAAAACTTGCTTACCATCTCCGAAGGAAGCCATAGTCAAAGGCTTTGAGATAACCTTGCTTGTGAAATCTGAAATGTCCTTCAAGGTTAGTTGGTCTACTGTCTTCAAGAATTGCTCAACTGGTTTCCTGCAAGCATTTTATAAAACTTCGATGAGTTTCTTCAAATTCTGACTGAGTTTCTTCTGTTTATTAAATGAAATATGCGTATACCTCTCTCCGTATGTAAGTAATTGTCTGCCAATGTCTTCTGCTGCGATCATCTGCATACGACACACCACTTAACTCGTTAATAACAAAACATCTAATAGATTGAATCGAGTAAAGATACGGATTAGTGAGAGTTAAAGAATCACCCGAGATTCCAAATTCATCAGGACTGCAGATTTTGTGGCTGCTTTGGCGCGATCAAGATTTTTTTGGTTAACTGTCAAACATAAGGAGAATATTTCATCATCAGATAAAAGAGACGGTTTCAACTTGTTAACATTACAAGAGGTAAATTAAGTAACAAAGTACAAACCTTTTCCTCCAGCAACATCTTTCAGTTCATTAGCTGTTAATTCAATTGCTTTTGCAGCAAACTCAGAAGTCTGCAACTCAAGCATGTAAATACATATCACAAAGCCAATTTTCTTAAGTTTAATAATACTCACAAAAAAAACGGTATTTCTTTTCTACACATCTCATCAATGGAAAAACATATTAAGCATCATCAGAACTCACCGAGCAACCATAGATGCCAAACAATCCAGTGTTGTTAAAGATGCTGGTGAATGCAGTACATGACTGAACCTCCTGATGTTCGTTTAGAATGCGAAGATCTGTAATCAGACATACAAACGTTTATCACTTTTACTGATCGCTTACCATTGCTTGAGAATGTTTCATTAGTAAATGCAAAATAGAATTTGATCAACGGAAAACAAAGGATATGACTTACAGAGCCATGAGTGCATTCCTTTGCCAGGACCTCCCGCTGAGAATGAACCACCTCCTCCCAGAAGCATCTAATAGCAATTATATAGGATTTGATTACACTAGTAAAAAGAATTTGATTGAAACAAGTGAAATTAGCAAAAGCAAAACGTAAACATTCAATTTACCACACCTGTAGAACAGTGGCGGTGACTGCTTCTTTCTCATTATTCCACCCAGGAACTTCAAAAGCAAGCGCAAAATGTGTAGCCTGAAAATGACAGAACGAAAGCTCAATTAGAATTCTGACATAAATCCAGTGACATGAAATCCGTCATGAATACCTCTCCACCAGTATGTTGGCGGAAATCTCCACCAGTATATTGAGATTTTGGCTCTGCTTGGCGTGGTACATTAGGAAGGTCATCAGTTAGTGGCTGAACAACTTGTAAAAGTTCCTCATGTTCAACTCCACTTGCAGCAATTACCATTCGTGCAGCAGTGAAATTCTCCTGAAATTGCCAGATCAAAGTAGTAAGAAGAAGTATATATAAATGGGAAACTAACTTAAGTAAACGATATGGTCATACCTTCATAAACTCTTCCAAGAGCTCTCCATTCAATCTGTCTAAAGCAGACTCTGGTGCGTACAGCGGATTTGCCAATGCGCCGGAATAACCAGCAGAATGAATGGCCTCCAACAGGAGACCCATAGGGTTTTTAGCAAGATCTGCTATTTCGTGCTTCACCTTCCTTAGCTGTGAAAAAAAGGCCAATACGTGACAAAAAGTAACATAAAGTTTTCACAGAGTTATCAGAATAACAGAAAGGAAAAGAGATTTTTACCTCTTCATTCACTTCCCAATCCAAGAAAGCAGGGTTCCTCACACTGTCAATAAGAACTTCAACCATTTCAGGGACATAGGTTTTAAGAGCATCGATAGTGTAACTCATTTGCTCCCGAGACGCAGAGGCGGACGTGTTGCCTCCAATAGCCTCAATTTCCCTCACAAGACGTAGATGGCTTCTGTTCAATGTGCTCTTGAAAGCCATCCTTTCAAGCAAGTGTGTTGCTCCATGGAAATAAGGTGCCTCGTAAATAGAACCGGAGTCAACATATAAACCAATCGAAGCTGCCGGATTCTGCCAAAATAAAGAACCAACATAACTTTCGATCAGTTCACGTTTTGCATTTTCACAGATTTTCAGAGAAATAAGACATAAATATAAGTCCCTACCGGAGACATCTCTGAGGCTATTTTGAGACCATTTGGAAGAGTAGTGATCTTAAGTTTGCTTGGTTCAACGTGGTCAGCGAGTGGTGGAGGAAGAGATACGCCTTGTAGTGGCATGTCCAATGAAGCAAGCGAACCAGATGAACCACCAGTCAACCAGCTCAAGAAGCCTGGCGAAGAAGAACTAGTCGCAACAGCACTAGAACTTGCATAACGAGCTGGTCGCAAACTGCGGCTAAGGGATCCCTATAAAATCCGAATATGATGCGTCATCATAACAAGAAGTCTCAATCAAAGGGAAATTAAAAGCATTTATGAAAATAAAACAGATTCTAACAATTCATTATCCCCGATTGATGCAAATAGGTACAAAAAGAAAAGGTATTTAACATTTCATTTCTCTTAATCGAAAATTGGATGCAGAAAAACGAATACATAGTAGGCTCATCTAAACCAATAGATTTGACTTCAGAAACTACGAGAGACTCTCAGAGAAGGAATCATTTTGTAAACCTAAAAAGTAATAACAGTGCCATCTTCTCCGGCAGTCAAGCGAAAAATACGAATCCAGATCTATAAATTTTCTGAGAGTGTCAAGCAGAATGATTGAATCGGACGCAAATCGTTCCTTACTCGTTTCAGAATCTACGACGACAAAACAAAAAGAAATTGAAAAGATTTGGTACCGGACCTTAAGAGCCCTGGCTCGTGAAGCTGCCGTGCGGTACATGGCGACTGGGGAATCTTAAATCGGAAAAATTGAGTACGAGCCGACGAAAGAGAGGCCAAGGCGAACAGAGAGGTGAGAGAAGGATTTTTCTGAGTCTTTCCTTTGTTTTGATTTAGTTTATTCGATCGAGAATCTACTTCCTGCAAGGCTGCAACGTACTCGGCGATTTCGTTTGTCAAGTTGACCCAGTTAAGTATTTATGGGCCTAGCCCAATCAAATATATAACATATTTTTCCTTCTCGAAACTTGTTAAGTAACTATCCAAGCAGAAGGAAGTAGTAGTAGATATACTTTTTGATAAGAAGTTCAGCCTGGAGCATTTGTTGATGACATAGAGAATCATGTCCCTCTCAGTCGGGATCAAGTGAGTTTAATCTCGATCTTCTGAAGCTGGTCCTATTGGTAAACTGGTTAAAAGAAGCAAGACCAGAAATAGACCTCCAAAGAGTAGAAGAAATTTGAAGATCGGTACTAGTCAGAAATAGACTTTTCACTTTTGAAGTGGTGAAAGATCTTGGGTTAGAAGTTGTGAAACTTGGAAATCAGTGGAGGATAGAGAGGATGTTTCTAAGGTGAGTCTCATAGGATGGTCTCAAAGAGACACTAAAAGAAAACATCATTATTGTAACTATAACAAAAATTACAATTTAGTCGCAAATAGGGATGTTAAGACTCTTTCGACTACATGCTGATTCGTAAAAGTGTTCATCTCAAATACGTGGAGTCGAATTTTAGTCGCAAAATTAGCAATTTAATTGAAATTAAAATCGGAGTCGTTATACAACCACTTATGTGCTATTAAATTGTGATCCATTTGCAACTATTTAGTGACTTATTCGTAATCTTGTTGTGACTCATTTGCTACTAAATAACAAATGATATTTAGATAGGTATTTTGGTAGTGAGTAGAAAATAGTAGCAAAATATGATTGATGTTGTGAAAGTCATAAAAATGGGCTATCACATTTTTCTATTTAAAATTATTTTATAATTTGTCTGGAACACACACGTCAGTATACGTATACATTCAAACCAATTTTTTTACTTTTATATAAACGATCGAATCCATCTATGTAATTCATATCTTAGAATACATCTTTTATAAGAAAGACAACTCGCTCTATCTAATATATTTAAGTATATCCCACTTTTTTCACGGCTATAATATTTTCTCTCTTATTTATTTTCTTTTTTACAATAAAATACCATTTTATTATAACACGTTATCAGCACGATCACTCTACAATTATGTTGAGTAAATATACATGTATATATTATTATTTTAGTAAGCGATATATCGCTTCTATAACAATTCTTAGTTTCACAATGGATGTTTAACGCACCACCATTTACTTAATATTACTATGAGAGGTTTGTCATCCTGGTATTATTTTATTTCATAGTTGCCGAATGCACCATAAACATTTATTTAGTGTTATATCATGGACGGCCGAGCCGCTGCTAACGAGACCTTTAAAAATATTTTCCTGATCAGTCGAAAGGAGAGCTGGTAAAATTGTACTCTTTTTACTTTACTATGGTTTTTTCCATAGAATTTTATTAAAAAGGTTTTTAACGAGACAATATAAAACAAATCATATTAGTAATAATGGTCTCTAATGGAAAGTGTTGTGAAAATCATAAAAAAAAGACTATCATGTCTTCTGCATTCAAGAGGTATGGAATTCACACCTCACTATACACACAACTATTTACTTCAATATAAATGATTGAATCCATCAATGTAATTCATATCTCATAATATATTTTTTATAAGAAAAAAAATTATCTATCTAATATATTCAAGATATAATAGTTTGTTTCTTATTTATTATTTATCTTGACAATAAAATATCATTTTCTTATAATAATGGCAGTTTAGTCACGATTTTTCACTAAAATGAAACTTCGTTTTAGCCACAAAGTGGTTGCAGTTTTGTCGTTGATTTTTTGCCACTAGACTTTCTTGTTTGTATAATTTGAATTAGATAAATTAAAGAAACACATTCGTAATCTAGATTTGAATTAGATAGTGATACAACGAAGACACTAATAAGCAAAAGACAAGATTACACATGTTTTGGTCCAAAAAGAACGAGTATTCGAGGGAAAAATATATTCAAAACCAAAAAACAATATATTCAAAAGAAATAGAATAGACTTTATTTATTATAATATAAAATGGGCAATCACATGAAACATTGGACATTATTACATTGAGACATAAACACAAACATAAACCTTGAAGCCAAATATCCGAAACATGGCTCCAAGAACTTTATTCACACGGATATCAAGAATATAGAAAACCACAACTCTTAATTGGTGATGGGGGCGACGTAGACACCGATTTGATGAACCAAATCACTAGCTTTTCCATGAAACCCAACGATTTTGTGACCTTCTTCCTTAAGTTCGAAAATTTCTCCACTAGTCATTCCAAACGGTTGAGATGTTTGCTTGTTCGTCTTGAATATCAAACTCGTTATCACTGTCACACCGCCTTTCTCTCCTAGGATTTTATCATAGTAACCCTTCACTTCAGTAATGTATTCACTTGGATAATCAAGCTCAAACTACAAAAAAAGAAAGGTTTGAAAATTCAGATCTTGGGAAAGGAAAACTAAAAACAGATAAGAGAGATCAAGAGAGAAAGAGAGAGAACCGATTCAGTTCCAAGAAGTGATTTTTTTCCATGACCATCACCAAGAACTACTTGAGAGCCCTTGTCGTACTCAACCATGACGAAAGATACACCATCGTTAGATTGTCCTACAAGTACTTTTCTAACGCCGTCGAACACACCATCATCCCATACAGCTCCTTCTTCACCACCTTTTGCTTGAAGCTTCTTGGCAGGTTTCAATTGAGTTGAGGTTATTGGAGCGAAATAAGCTCCAAGAGAGTTGAGATGAGAGTCGGCGAAACCATGAAAACCGACAATCTTTTTGTCCTTGACTTGAAGTGAAAATTGTGTACCATCTCCAGCAAATTCATATCCAAAGTACTCAGAAGTCTTTGTGGTTGTTATAAACTGAATTCCTTGAATGGTATTGGAAGAGTCGTACCAACCCTTAACGGAAATGAGATACTCATTGGGATGACTTATCTCAACCTGCATGAAGCAGGATCACGAGAAATTTCAGCAATCTTGAACCAAAATTTGATATAAAAGATTCATTAACCAAAAGAAAAGAAAAAACAACGTACTTGTGAAAGAAGACCTCTTCCTTTCACACCATGGGCGGGTCCTTCCTTTGGTTGTCCGTTCTTGAGATAGTCGAACCTGATTTGCTCAATTCCCATACCACCAGCTGTAACGTGTATCTTTGTTACACCATCGTGATCGGCACCGTCGTCCCATTGATTGCCTCCCTTGCCTCCTTGTGCTTCCAATTTCTCAGGACTAGAATCGGTGTTGGATCCGCTTCCGGTGCTCGACCCGGTATTGGTTCCAGTGTTAGCGCCAGTCCCTCCCGTGCCTCCAGAGCCACCGGTGTTACCTCCAGTGTTGGATCCGGTGTTTGAACCACCTGTGTTGCCTCCTATCCCTCCGGTACCTCCAGAACCACCGGTACCTCCGGTGTTTGAACCACCTGTGTTGCCTCCTTTCCCTCCGGTACCTCCAGCGCCACCGGTGTTGCCTCCGGTACCTCCCGTGCCACCAGTGTTGGAGCCGGTGTTCATACCTCCGGTGTTGTTTCCTATCCCTCCGGTGCCTCCTGTGCCGCCGGTGTTGACTCCGGTACTTCCAGTGCCGCCAGTTGTGGTGCCGGTGCTGCTGCCGGTGTTAGCGCCGCCGGTACTACTACCAGGGGAAGGAACAGGGGCAAAGTGAGCGTCGATAGAGTTGAGAGCATTGCCGCTAGATCCTAGAAATCCGGCGATCTGATTATTTTTTGGTGCGTTGACGGAAAAGTAGTTTCTGGTCTTTTCTCCATAAGGCCCATAAGTCTTCTTGTTCGTCTTAAAGGTCAACGCCGTTATGACGTCTCCCGTAAAAATAGTTTTATAGTAACCAGTCATTTCCGTTATGTACTCGTCCGGACTTAGCGTAAACTGCCAAGAAAAAACTATGTAAATTAACGAACGATAATATAATCTTGTAATTACAATTAGGACATTGCTAATATTTAATCGCTAAAATGTGAACTGATGTTTAGTGTTTACTAACTCCGTCAGATTTGGCGCCTTGGGTGCCACGTAGCTGGGACTGAAGAGCGGTTCCGTCGTATTCGACCTGGATAGATTTGATGACGTTATCATGCGTTAGCCGAACACTCTTCACCTTCGCGTGCTTTCCGTCATCCCAAGACATTGTCGTGGCCCTTTATTTGGCTAATATGGACACGTCCCTGTAGGAGTAGAACGAATCAAATTCACGTTACTATTATAACAAACATATAGTCACTCTCACTTATAACTATGTACTGTTTCTAAAACGAACCGGTCAGGATCCGGTAAAAGTTCAACCGATGTGAACCGAACAATCTTAATTCAATATTGTGTGATCAACGTCTATTTGAAAGGAAGATAAAAAACAGAAATTCTATTTCAATGTCCGATCAACAAGGTGGCCCCATTGATTCCGAGTGAAAAAATAAAACAAAGCATAATAATATATATCAAGAAAAAGAAGAGAAAGTAAAGGCAAAAGGAAAAGTCCCAAAAATAGAGTTGGTCCGGCCAATAATTGTTATCAAGTTATCAGTAGAGCCAAAAGAATTCGTATACAACTATTTACAGAAAAACAGAGCCAAAAGAATGATTGGTTCATGAATTCTTGAAAATCTTTACTAAAAAGCTAAAGAAGAATTGATAAATACTTCAACCATACACTCCTCTCATTTGTTTCATTAAGCCGTTTTACGGATGAATAGTCTAAAAAAATCGAGAAAAGAGAGAAAAGATACCTGAGTAGAGAAAGATGAGGAGAGTGAGTTGCAATAATAGAGGTATGCTATAATGGTTTGATATTTATTGACATTTTCGAGATAAGGTTAGTTAACGTTATTTGTCACATGGGCAATATAGAACATTTTTGGTTGTAAAATATAGGATATTTTTATATTTTCTCATTTTACGTGACCACATATAAAAAAAAATATAAGAGAAAATTTGCGAAAGTATTATAAAATTTTTTTCTAGTTGGAAATATTACCCACGTTTTCAAAAGTATTTTCTGTTCATTAAAATTACTATAGTGCCATTGATTAATCAAATATAAGAAAATAGAGAATATTTAATTAACGTGACTTTTTTCTTTTTTCATCAATTAACGTGATTTAGAAGAAAAGAAACAACCTTCTTTGATGATAAAAAAGAAAAAGAAAAGAAGCAACAATATTATATTATATATATTAAAAAAATGCATGTTTTGTCACGTGGCGTCACCACATTCCTTTAGAGAATTGATTTATTAAAACCTTATTAAAAATTTTATTAATATTTAAAACCGTATAATTATATATGAAAATCATACATTATTTTAATAAAACCTTTATTATTATATATATGAAAATCTTACATAATCAAATCGAATTATATGGAAATCCTCATATATCTTATATAGTAAAAGAATATTAAACCATAACATTAAAATCATTATAAATCATAGATTTAAACAATATTCGGTCTCTATATTAAACAACATAAAATCAACCAACTTATTAACTACTAAATTTGAATAACTCAAGTCTTTCACTTTTGTTTTATTTATTTTAATCTAATTTCTTATAGAAATTAAACACAATCTATTAAACACTTGGGTTTTAACTTAGTTACTTATGGTCCAATAGTCTTATTCCTTCTTTAGAGACTTCATCAAACCGTCTTATCATAAAACGTTTTCTCTTCTCATTCGAAAACACATTAAATGGGTAAGATGTTTCTTCTTAAAAAAAAACCATTAAAACCATTATTCAAGAATTTGTTTCTTAAAATTTTTAACTAAAATTTCAGCATTATTAGGTGACGAGTATCACAACTCTGATAGCACTGATAATTCGGACACTAACATTGCTGATGTAATGGTTTATACATTATATGAAATCCTCATATATCTTATATAGTAAAAGAATATTAAACCATAACATTAAAATCATAATAAATCACAGATTTAAATAATATTCGGTCTCTATATTAAACAACATAAAATCAACCAACTTATTAACTACTAAAATTTGAATAACTCAAGTCTTTCACTTTTGTTTTAGTTATTTTAATCTAATTTCTTTTAGAAATTAAACACAACCTATTAAACACTTGGGGTTTAACTTAGTTACTTATAGTCCAATAGTCTTATTCCTTCTTTAGAGACTTCATCAAACCGTCTTATCATAACACGTTGTCTCTTCTCCTTCGAAAACACATTAAATTGGTAAGATATTTCTTCTTCAAAAAAAAAAACATTAAAACCATTCTTCAAGAATTTGTTTCTTAAATTTTTTAACTAAAATTTCAGCATTATTAGGTGACGAGTATCACAACTCTGATAGCATTGATAATTCGGACACTAGCAGTGCTTATGTAATGGTTTATACTCATGAATTTCTTTGTAGTGTCAAAGTATCGGGATAGCCGAATCATTGTTTAAACTTGAAAGTCGTGATCATGTTGCTCCAAAATATAGATATAAGAAATGATTTTGTGTACAAGACTAAAAGTGGCTCAGTTGGCCAATCACGTGATAGATGACAAAAATATTAATGAATACTTAAGTAAGTGATTTGGTTTTTACTAACTAGGAAATTTGTGTTTTCCGCGGAAACAAAGTTCCCTTTTAAAATACAGTGTAGTCAATTTTCGGTGACAGTTGCATTTGCTGTGACAATAAATAACAACCAAGGTCAAACCATAGAGACAATTGTTTTTTTTCTACCCAAACCCGTGTTTTCTCATAGAAAAGTTTACATAGCTATATCTAGAGTGGAGTGGAGATCATGCTTAAAAATCCTCATCGTAGATGAATAAGGAAAATCCTAACGCAAGACGATGAATATTTTCAATACAGAGGTCTTCGCATACCTTGAACCCAAATAAAATATTTAGGTCATTAGTTGTAGATATCGTGGAATGTATATGAATGTGCTTGGGTTCCCAAAGGAAGGTCTAGGGTTTAGATTCCCCAGATAAACGTATCGTAGATATCGTGGATTAAATATGAATGTTCTTAGGTTCCCAAAGGAGGGTAGAGGGTTTAGATTCCCTAGAGAAAGATATCGTAGATATCTTGGACTGTATATGAATGTGAATGAGTTTCCAAAGGAGGTTGTATGGTATAGATTACCTAGATAAATGTATCATAGATATCGTGGATTAAATATGAATGTTCTTGGGTTCCCAAAGGAGGGTAGATGGTTTATATTCTCTAGATAAAAATATCGTATATATCATGGACTGTATATGAATGTTATGGGTTTCCAAAGGAGGTTTTAGGGTCTAGATTCCCTAGAAAAACGCATTGTAGATATCATGGACTTTATATGAGTGTGGTTGGGTTCCCAAATGATGGTCTAAGGTTTATATTCCCAGATAAACATATCGTAGATATCGTGGACTGTATATGAATGTGCTTGGGTTCCCAAAGGAAGGTATAGGGTATATATACCAAGAGAAATGTAACATACATATAGTGGACTGCATACGAATGTGTTTGGGTTTCCAATGGAGAGCCTAGGGTATATATTCCCTAGAGAAACATATCGTAGATATCGTTGACTGTATATGTTAATGTGTTTGGGTTCCCAAAGGAGGGTCTAGGGTGTAAATTCCCCTGAGAAACATATCGTACATATCGTGGACTATGAATGTACTTGGATTCCCAAAGGAGGGTATAAGGTATAAATTCCCTAGAGAAACGTATCGTTAACTGTATATGAATGTGCTTGGATTCCGAAAAGAGGGTCTAGGGTTTAGATTCCCTAGAGATGAATCGTTAACTGTATATGAATGTGTTTGGATTCCCAAAAGAGGATCTCGGGTTTAGATTCCTCAGAGAAACGTATCATAGATATCGTGGACTGTATATGAATGTGTTTTGGTTCCCAAAGGAGGTTGAAGAGTCTAGATTCCCTAGAGAAATGTATTGTAGATATTATGGACTGTATATGAGTTAGCTTGGGTTCCCAAAGGAGGGTCTAGGGTATAGAGTCACAATAGAAACACATCATATATATAATAGGTTGTATATGAAATGTACTTGGGTTCCCAAATGAGGGTCTTAGGGTGTAACTTCCCCTGAGAAACGTATTGTATATATTTCTGGACTATAAATATGCTTGGGTTCCCAAAGGAGGGTCTTGGGTTTAGTTTCCCCAGAGAAACGTATCATAGATATCGTGGACTGTATATGAATATGCTTTGGTTCCCAAAGGAGGTTGAAGGGTCTAGATTCCCTGGAGAAATGTATCGTAGATATTTTGGACTATATATAAGTGTGTTTGGGTTCCCAAAGGAGGGTCTAGGGTATATAGTCCCAAGAGATAGACATTGTACATATAATAGATTGTATATGAATGTACTTGATTTCCCGAACGAGGGTATAGGATCTAGATTCCTAAAGAAACGTATTGTAGATGTCATGGACTTATATATGAATGTGTTTGGATTCCTAAAGAGGGATAAGGGTATAGATTTCCCAGAGAAACGTATTAAAGATATCGTGGACTGTATATGAATGTGTTTGGGGTTCCCTAAGGAGGCTCTTGGGTTTAGATTCATCAAATAAACGTATCGTAAATATTTTGGTTGGTATATGAATGTGCTTCGGTTCTCAAAGGAGGGATGTAAGTTTAGATTCCTCCACAAGTAAGCATTTATAAGATATTATGATCTCTTACACCTAATTTATGATACGTTTATACGTCTCTTCAGATAGTAAGCACTAATTTGAGAATCTCGATAAAAATATGCAGGATATTTAGTATTTTAATGTATTAAATTTTACCCTCTTACACCACTTTTCCGCGCAACCGCGCGGGAAAGTCCATAGTTTAACGTTAATTATATAAATAGAAATCTTCTAAACTTTACATATCAAAGGATTTTGGGATTTGGTAACTTCTTGTAAGCTTTTAACTTCTTGACTAGGAAATTCTAATTTTATTTACATATTTAAGATGTCATAGTTAAACTTCCAAATCCTCTAAAATTTGCAGTATTGTATTTTCAAATGATGTCAAATCTATTATTATATTCCAATACTTAAAAACACCAAAAAAATATATGTTATTTTTAAAAGATTTAAAAATTAATCTTGACGAGGTTCCGATGATGTAGGAAAAACCGAATCCCGTAAACAAATCTCTATGTGTTCTTTACTTAATACACTTTTATATATAGTAGAAGATATGTTATTGTTTTGAAGACACTCCAGATCCAGCTGCAAATATATTTTTACAGAAGACACTCTAGATATTCTATAAACCTTGAAGACCACTTCATTCTTTTTATCCAGTGTATTTAGAATCATTCATAAAGCTTGTTATATATGTTCCTCATCTTGGATCACTTGACATGCATCCTTTTTGACATGTCTCTATCGTCTCTGATTAACTTGCTTTGATTTAAACTATCCGGGGTCAATAGTAAAAGGGTAGGGGAGAAGAGAAATTGCAAGTCATATCCATCAACAAAAGCTTACGCATCTAAATGATGTCTGCCTTTTTCCAAGAACATCAAATTCAAACAGTTGGAAACCTTCTAGCTATGAGAGCATGCGTTTAAAGTTTAAACCTTGCTTTTCGCTTCAGCATGCATAGCAACAACACAATAATTAAATCACTTTCTTCTGCATCGTTTAGAATATACCTCTGAATGCAAGAGGAAAACATAAGAGGACATAGGCAATATAAAATTAAAATCTATAACTAAAGTTTAGAGGTCACAGGATCGAGTGACGCTTGGGACGAGACCATATAACATGTTTTGGTCCCGGGTTTAAGGGATGTACGGGTTTCGGTCCAGAACCTCCTAATAATTAAAAAAAAAAAAAAAAGAAGAGAAGAAAAGTTTTCCGTTCTCACTATTGTTTCTTTTCTCATCACCCTCAAGTTGGAGAGGTGGCGGAAATTCTGACTAAGGTTGGAAATTTAATGGAAATTAGAAAGGATTTGTATATAATAAGTTATTTGTAAGAAAAAAGAGAAATTAAGACTACACTAAATGACACAAATCAGTCATAAAAACTGTTTTTATGACTAAATTACGACTAATTGATGTTGTCGAAAATATTTCATCATTAAAAATAGTAGCCGTTAATTAATCGTAATTTGACTACTAATTAACGACTAATTGTCGACTGTCCAATATATACGTAGTTTAGTTATAAATTAGTTGTTAAAATTACGACTATTGTTCGTATGAGTTAATGCCTCTTTTACGAGTGAATCGAATTTCTGAAATGGCTTATTTGTTAAATCTTACGACTAAATCCCGACTGTTATTTTTAGGACTGCGTTAAACAGTTTTGAAATAGTATTTTCTAAAACAAAACAATTATACAGTTATATGAATATTAATTTAAAATTTGGCGCTGTAAATCAATTTTTTGAAAACTAAAAACATATTAGACATCAAACTAAAGGTAGCTTAGTAAAAAAAACAACATCAATTACATAATAGAAAAGATATCTCTAATACTAAATGAGTTATCCAAAATAACCAACATTTATTAAGTTTTCCACAAAACCAGCATACCTGAAATTTAAAAAATATGAAACCTAAGGGTTAGAGGAGTCAAGTGTGGCTGCTTGATCAACGGTTGTAACAACAAATTCAGCAGCTTTCTTAGACAAAAAGTCAAGGTACCTTGGTTGTTGATGGAGGAACTTTTCCATGATGGAGAACTCCTGGTACTTGCTTTGTTGCTCAGATGCAAGCTTAAGTAGCTTTACCTCATGTTTTTTTTAGTGGCTTATTCTTCTAACCTTTTATGAGTTTTTTGCGAGTTTCTCTTGAAAAGATTGAAACGAAGAACCTTCTACGAATTTGCGTTTTCTATTCACAAGAATTTAGGTGAACCTTCCTACTCCATATGGTGTGTTTCTTGAATCCATGATTATTGACTGTGTAGGTATAAAGAATTTCAAAGTGAGCATATATGAATACGAGATAAAATGTTAACACTTTTTGAAAATAAACTATCAAACCCAAAGATAACATTGGTATGTTGTAATCACTTGAAAAAAGAGATCGTTGTATTCCTCCGTGGTTAGCTCTGGATGTTGCGACGTACCATCAGAAGTATCTGAAGAAAGAGATGTTAGCTCAAACAGTTTAGCTTACAGGTTCTTCTTATACGTTTGGGCGATCCTCTGTGCCTTCCGATCAGGAAGCGTCCTTTCTGGCCTTGTGTGAATTTTCATGAAAACTTCACCGACACTAATTGGTCTCTCCAATTCCTCTTCCTGAAACATTAACAAAATTATGATGATATATATTCTTGAAACTTGAAGAATTATAAGATAAAGAAGCATTATATATAGAAATTAAACTTACCATTTCTTGTTGGATTTGTGCATACGACTTTTGCCCTGTGTAGTGCTTGTTCTCGTCGAGGCTTTTCCGGTCAGATTTTCAAGCTTTGGATGCAGTCCGACTCATTTTATTAGCTTTTATGTGTCCCTGTTCGTGCAAATATGTGTCCACAGAGTTGATTTGATCCACTTTGATCGCACTCGAGATCTCCTGCGGGTGCTGACCATATCCTTCATTCGCACTTTACAAATACTTTCGAAATATTGTTGAACAATCCCTGAGAATACGGGATCTCAGTGATGGGTTTTCTACAATACAAGAATACAAGAGTGGTGTTAGTGAAGACTGATGGTGCGAAGTTATTCACCCAAAATTAACTGCAAGTGCACAGTGTACAGTTGTAGTATTTAGGTTATCGATCCCACAGAGAGCTAGGGCTAGTTTGGATTCAGATGAAAAAGTAAACGTACTACGATGATTCTAATATGCTAATGACTTGTGATGTGTTGCAAACTTTAAAAGGACATTAGATCTAAGGGAAATCAATTGGGAAAACTTGGGATCACGGTTATTGGTGACTTCTTGAACTCTAAACACTTTAAACTACTAGATCTTATTGGTGTACTAGAAAATAGCCTTTATTTAAATCCCTAAATCTCAAATCTCTTTCGATTGTCGCTGAAAGTAAATAAGCTTTAGTGCGAACGAGTTAGATCTGTTCACAAAGTGTCTAATCAAACATTCATTTGACTTAGAACGCACATTGCTCACTACAGACTCTTCCGGCGTCTCTATCTCCATCTCCGGCAAAAAGATCGACCTTGATAATCTAAAAATGGTTAATTACGTCACCTCTAAATGTAAAATACTGTTTGTAGTGAAGAATCACGTGGCTTATTCCACAATCTTTGAAAACCCTAGATCTAATGAATAAACTACTCAGACATGGTTTTAGTAAAACAAATCATCTTTTTATAAATGAAGTGCATGTAAAACGAATTAGACAATAGAAGATCAGAGGCTCACAAAGCTCAGTTGAGAAAGAACACTCTCTAACCTTCTTCAGAGTCTAGAACAATGATAAGAACAATATATAAAAGCTAAAAACAATGGAAACAAAAAGCAAAGAGAATTTGTATTGCTCTGAGTTCTTGTGCTGGGTCTCTCTCTTCGTCATGTGCCTCTTAAGAGGTGCTTATATAGGTCGTGAATGAGTCTTAGGGTTTAGGGTTTCCCGAAATGCCCGATAAGAAAATCTTCTAAATTAAGTCGGCATCACGGTCGGTCGACTCCATCTCTTTCAGTCGGTCGACTCGGGGCTCGCAACAACATTTTTTCATTTTGGCTCCAAATCTTCTAAGTCTTCTCAAATCACGTGGAAACTTCCATAAAACCTTCTTTTTAGCTCTTTTTGTTTGAAAGTGTCTTTTGCTAGTAAATCCTGCATAAATGCTCAAAACATGCTACAAAGACTCCATAAAACCTACTATATCATGGTAGAAAACCGGTAAAATCCATGATACATCAAATAGGATCTAAAGAAATTATTAGTTGATGCGTAGATCAGAGAAATGATTACCGCAAATTCGAAAAAGTATATTTCTTGTCTATCGCGAGGCACACAAGACCAATTGTAATATTGACCGTTAAACTTGTTTGTGAATATCCTGATGATCTTCGGTATCAGATTTGATCCGTCATGACCAAACCTACACGACAGGAGTCGACAGAGCAATATTGTATTAACAATTACACCTGAACCAACCTCATCATCACAGATAAGGCAAAAAACTAAAAAATCACTCACGAAACTGTTAAACAAACCAACCAAAAACTAAATGATGTTTATACAAAGCAACCAAAAATAACTTTACCAAATTTCAGGCAATAGAAATATGAAAGATTTTTGTTTGCTACAAAACACCAAACTTTCTTCAAAAATAAATCTTGTTAAAACTTTGAAACTCTCAATTCAACCAGAAAACAGTCACAGACTCAACAATGTTTACAAGAAAAATCATCACATCGGATTGAAACATAAACCATACGTGAGTGATTCATTCAACACACATATATTTTCAATGATATAATAAGCAATAAGACCCAAAACTCTTTCAATAAATATGTCAAACTGGTAGAAAGGGAGATAAAGGAGCTCACCATGTGGTATCATCACATCGTAGTACATACCTAATCCTATTCCATTTTGGGACGCTTACCAGAGCATCGAGTCTGCTCTCTTCGAGATCCAGATCAAACTGGGTAGTGTCATCAATCATCACCTCATCTTCGGAGTCATCTTCGGAGTCATCTCCGAAGTCACTATCAACATCGTTTGAGAAATTGTTGTTGTGACCATTGGAGCTCTGCAGTGGAGGACTCGGAAAGCTTTGTGGTGGAGACACATGAGCTTCAGGATCCGAGAAGCTTTCTCGTCGAGGTGTCTGCGCTTGAGGTTGGGAGCTTTGTGGCGGAGTCTTCCGAGGATGACTTTGAGATCTCTGTGGTTTCCGTGTTAAGGTGGTCTGGAACAACTGGGTTGGCGGTGGATAGTCCCTGACATGGAGCTCAGATGTAGAGCGTTGTGGCGGAGATAAGTATTGCAGAGGCGATTTTTTCTTTGCCGTGGGAGTGAAGTTATATCGGCTTGGTAGCTTTTACGAATGACTTGATGACAAAGGATTCAATGGAGATTCTTTGACACTCGTGGTGGGTTGTTTTTTGTGCTCGAGCTTTTCCCCTACCTATTCCTCTTCCAGCGAGCAGAGATATGGTTTTAGGATTTCGAGGGAGATTTAGAGGATAAGAAATGGAGAGATTGATGGATTTTGACGGAGAATAAGACGAATTAGAAAAATAAATTGAAAAGGAAATCGAGAGATAAGGATTTCAACAAAGAATCAGTGAAGATTGGGGATGACAATCGAAGAGAAACACAAAAATTAAGGTTCCATTTGAGAATTTTCAAGAGAGGATTATGACAGTTTTTGCCTAAGTGTTAACGAAATTAGGCTAAAAGAACAAGGATTGGGTGCGTTAGAAAAAATAGGCGCAAATAATTTGGGGTTTTGGCGGTTCTAAAAACATTTATCCTTCTTCGTTGAGATGGGAAGTCAGGTTGAGGGGATTCTTTTTTATGTATGAATTTCTATTTTGAGTCTGATGCTCGCCCTCTTATATCTACTAAGTACCTTTTTCCGAGAGTTCGCTCTAAGTTAGGTTCTTCGGAAATTTTCTCCAAGTATTTATTCAAAAGATATTCCTGCAAGTTGCGACATTTCTCTGTTTTGTGCCCGTAAGCAGCATGGTAATCACACCACGCCAAATGAGCCCTTTCCGCCTTTTTGGTTTTGGATTTCAATCTTCCTCCCTCGTGCTGTTCTATATTATGATCTTGTAGTTTGGCTGTTAAAAACGCGACCCTTTCTTTGGCCTTTTCCCTTTGTTCGTACTCTCGATCGTAATCGTAATGTTGGCAAGGCTCTTTATATTTTGGTTTTGCTTCTCCTCCCCTAGACGCATTATTATGACCTTCGGCGAGCCCAATTTTCGTCTGCTCTGATATATATACTTGCTCTATAGAAAGCATCCTCCACGGATTGTGGTCGGTATACTGAAAGTTCTTCCCAAAATCTTGTCTCATACCAAGTTCCGCTAGTTAATGCGTCGATGGCTAGTTCATCTGGGATATCTAGTTGAGAGTACACCATCTTAAATGTCTTAATGAAGTTTTGAAGAGATTCAGTTGACCCTTGCTTAGTAGACTAGAGGTCGGAAATTGTTGCTGAGCGATCAAAATTGAATATGTATTGCTTTAAGAATTTTTGCCGCAATTCATCAAAACTCCTGATTGAACTCGGTGGAAGATTGGTTATCCAGCTTTGGGCATTTCCCCGCAAACTTTCCGCAAAGAATTGACATTGCTTCTCACCCCTTTCAGATGAATGAAATTTGGCCTGGTTGATCGTGATCATGAATGCTTTGAGAAATGCCATCGGGTCCCCCATTCTGTTATAAGTTGGGAACTCCAACTTCTCTTCTTTAAGCGAATAAAGATCAGTAACTGCTTTAGAAGATGAATCGTGGTCCGATCTCTTGAATATCTGGCTAAGATACGGGGTATCGGCAGAGGACTTTTGGAATAAAGTTCTGATAATCCGAAGTTCGTGGTGCAATTCTACTATCGTATTCTCCGTATTCAAGATTGTACCCTCGCCTATTAGTCCCGTAGCACAAGTCATTTCTTGGTTTCTCTGCGTCAAACTTCGGTTTTCTTCTAAATCTTCTAGGATATCAGGCATACTCTTCTCTTCTCTCGCTTATGGTGACAATAAACGGATATTTGAAAGTCCATTCATCTGATCATCTCAATTATTCTCACATTGGGTATCACTTTTCCTGTTCAACACGGGATTCCCGATGATTTCTGTTGGGATGCTTCTGACTTCCGCAAGTTCTCTTTGTTCTGATGATACTTGCTGATTCGAGATTTCGAACTCAGAGGTTGTAATCTCGATGGGTTTCTGGTCCCAGCGAGTCATCCTTGGTATTCTTCGAATTTTAGGTATCATCAGCAAGGATTTTCCGAGGTTTCTTTTACTTTTACTCAAAAGTTTACCCCCTACCCGGCGCGCCAATTTGATACTTGGTTCAACGTCTAATTATTTATAATTAGAGGGGTTCGTTTTTGGAGTAATTTAAGTAAATAAAAGAAAGACAAAAATAATCCTCAGAAAGAAGTTTTATTATTGATATTGAATACAAAGCTGTTAACTCGGACTGCCGAATTAACTTTATCAAAGGGAAGTAATAAACTTATGTTTACTAGTAATTCTTCTCCCCGATTTTGAATACCTCTTTTAGTGAAGGAAGGTATGTATTTATATATCTCTGTAGTCGGTTATCTAAGCCGATGGGATAACCTCGGAAAAATAAAAATATTCCATTTTTTCGATGTCAGAGAATCTGTGATAAGATTTGATTTTATCCTGTATGAGCTAAGACTTCGGCTTTGGACGATGTAGTTTATACCCCTGTTTCGGACACTAAAATCCGACCATTCTTTATTAGGGTGTCTTTTGATCACCTGGACTGAAGGTTCAAATCTTATTGAAGGGACTTATGAATCCGCAATTAAAGAAAGATCGGTAGGGACCGAAACTCAATTATTTCCAAGCTATTGATTCGGGATGCTAATTCCACCATCAAAACATATAAATTAATACAAACTAAAGACTATAATATAATAATGTTTCTCTTTTATTAACTATATTTTGGGTAAATTTTATATCTTGATTTAGATGAATCTTGTAAAACCAGGTGTGAATCTCTTACGCCTTTTATAAATTATTGAATATTAATGCAAGATCAACACTAACCCAAATAAACTAAGCATGTGAGCTATAAGATTCTATGTGTTATGATACCTCGTAGCATAGCCAATTTACTCAGAACCAGAAAATGGATAACCTAGTGGTCATGCTAGTATTTCGGTTTGACTTTACATGTAGACGTGGCTGTGTTACCATGTGTAAACCATAACTGGGAGCCAGGTGGTCAAATAAAGAAGCACCCAGTTTAAGTCACAAGAACCCAAGTTAATATCAGATTTTGAGCCAGGTATTTTTTAGTGGACACTAGGCATGCCCATTCGAAAAGGAAATCTAGTCCCATCCTATATCCGTTCCGAAATTTCTGTCCCATTTTGTCCAAGTGATTTATCATTTAGGATCATTTACTTTACTTAAAAGATTAAAGGAAAGAAATTTCCGAAATTTCCAAATTTTCTATTTAGTATCTAATTTCTTAAGAAAATATATGAATATTATCTAACTATTATTCAAAAATTCCCAAAATTTCTCCAAATTTCCAAAAAAATTTAAATTATCCCAAAATTTCTCGTCCCGCTCTCGTAACCGAATTTCCCATCTCATTTTTTTATCAGGAAAACTTTTAGAATTTCTTTTAATACCAAAATTACTTGTTCCCTTCATTTCTCTTTACTCTTCCCCAAATGAACATATCTAGTGGACACTTTGGAAAACTTACTTACCATAATCACTATCCCTGTTAGGTCATTGTTGATGGGTAGAACCCACCTAGATCTTTGAATTACTGTTAATTCGGAATGCCGAGTTAACTCCATACCATAATCGGAGTGTCAATTTTTGAACCTAAAATTTCTATTGTTGCTTATATTTGCATATGTTTTGCTTATATTATGCATATATTTCACTCAATTTTACTTATTATGTTTAATTTGACTTTTTTCGATCTCAAATATTACAATAAATATAACATATTCATTAAACTACACTAGACTAAACTATTATTAATAGTAGGAACAAAATTACTATTATTAATTTTTATATATTTTCTTATGTTGTGGACACTATATAAAAAAGAAAACTATATTGAAAGGGATATGGTTAAAAAACTCGATTATCATTGTTTGATGAATAATTTGTACGAAAAATGCAAGAATAGTAATTGGATTTAGTATTTTCAAGTCTCCGTTATTTTTTGGATTTTGTAATTCCAAATTATTTTTAGATTTTGTACGAATAATCCAAAATATTATTTAGCTTAACTATCAATATCAAATTCTTATTTGGATTTTGTCTAAGAGAAGTCATTTTTAGGTTAGTTTTGGATATTAAAAATCATTTGAATAATAATTTGTTTTACAAAGTCTTTACAATTTACAATATAAAGTAGATGGTCTATTTTTCCGCCTATAGTCTTCATTATGTCAGGACCGCCTCTGCATGCGAGGAAGAGATAAGAACTGAAAATGTACATCTTAGAAAGACAAAATCGCGGAGGCATTGGAAACAAAAAGCACATTGTTAGTAGGTAAAAACCAATAAATAACTTTGTACCAAATTGACGTGACAGCGTTGCACCCGATCTAGCAGATTTCCATATACTTTGTATACTAATCCTAGTTAGGTAAATTCTATAAGTAACATAATTTTGGTTCAAGAAAGGGATCTCAGATTTTTCACACTAAAGTTCTTAACCGTATATTTCTACTATTCTCTCGAGCAGTCATTTTTTCACACTAAGCTTTTCTTTGGTATCAAGACTTGTTCTCATCTTTGCTTTACAACCATCCAGTTATATCACCACACGATTCACCTTTTTACCACCAAAGTGCCGATAAAACAAAGATGCAATTTGGGTCGGATAAAAAGATCCGGGTCTCGTGGTTGTTAGCTGAGCCGTTATAACGGCCAACTCATCATCTTCTTCATCATTCAACATCGTTGAGAAACAGATAAAAAAAAAAACGCAGAGAGAGATACAAAGATTGATCAAGAGATCAAGACAAAGAGAGTCAGAAGGAGAATCCTAAGAGTCTTTACACCATTTTTGCTTTCGGATTGAAGCTGGTTCTTCGTCTTTGATCGATCTTTCTTTGCAAGGCTGTATCGCTTATTCTCCGCACCTTCTAGACTTCTAGTACACAAAACATAAAAGATCACACGGATTAGAGTTGATTCTAGTGGATGTTTGGGATCTTTGAATCACACAAGACGTACCGGTAATCAATCCGGGAACTCATTAGGATTGGTGTTCAGTTGGTGATTCCATTGATCTAAAGGCATAAGCTGCATTTAGGTTTACAATATATAGCTCACGTTTCCGCTTATACTTTAAAAATTTGTTTTATAAATTTGATATTATTTAGAATTTAAACGATATTTTTCTAAGAATATTTGTTCTCTTGTATATCCAAACGCTTAAAGAAAAGAAGCATATTTATTACAATCGACAAAGCGAGAACACACCAACAACAAGACATAACATCACACGATAAGCTGAAAAGCACACTCAAACTTGGAACGACACAAACCCTAAAAGCAAGGTCCTTTATTTTACGAAATCAAGAGCTAGAGAAAGGAAATTTAAGAGCACGTCCATTAATTGGTGATAATGGGTACGACATAGACCCCGATCTTATGAACCACATCATCAGCTTTTCCATGAAACCCAACAATCTTGTAACCTTCTTCATTAAGTTGGAAAAGTTCCCCAGAAGTCAATCCAAAGGGCTGAGATGTTTGCTTGTTAGTCTTGAACGTTAGGCTCGTCACCACTCCGCCTTCAACTCCAAAAACTTTTTCAGAGTAACCTTCCACTGAAGTGATGTATTCACTTGGATAATCAAGCTCAAATTACAAATAAAAAAGAGAGAGAAAGATATTAGTAGGATATTTCACCAAAATCCACATACCTAGTAATATATATATTAAGAGATTAAGAGAGAGAGAACCGAATCAGTTCCAAGTAGTGTTTCTTTCCCATGACCGTCACCGATGATTACTTGAGCGCCTTTTTCGTATTCAAACTTGACGAAAGCAACACCGTAGTTTCCTTGCCCTACAAGTATCTTTCTAACACCATCGAAAGCACCATCATCCCAAGGAGCTCCTCCATTACCACCTTTAGCTTCCAGCCTCTTAGCAAGAATAGGAGGAGTCAATGGAGTAGGTGTTGGAACGAAATAAGCACCAAGAGCATAAATAACATCGCTAGCATTTCCAAGGAATCCAACAAGTTTCCCGCCTCTTCCGTCTTTAAGTTCGAATTTCTTCTCAGTCACCATTCCAAAAGGCTGCGAGGTATTACCCTTAAATGTCTTAAAGATAACAGCAGTGACAATTTCGCTGTTAAAACCAAATACTTTGTCGAGAGAAACTTCTACTGATGTGATGTAATCATCTGAATCAACTTCAAACTCTTCTGTTCCTAACAATGTCATTTTCCCATGCTCTCTTGTCTCTCTTTTCCCGTTCTTCTCGTATTCGAATTTGACATAAGCTACACCGGAATCGCCTTGACCAATGTAAACTTTTCTTACATCGTCGAAAACACCATCGTCGAATGGTGTTCCACCATTGCCTCCTTGAGCTTCCACTTTCGTGAGAAGAGAGGAAAGGTTTAGTACAAAGTAAGATGGAGGAGCAAGTTGAATGAGATTGAAGTCAGGGAACTTGTAAACGCCAACGATCTTATCGTACAGATATTGAAGAGTAAATGGTGTACCATAATCCTCTCCAGAAATTGGATATCCAAGGAAATCAGAACTGTTCTTGTCGGTTTTAAACTTGATTCCTTGAAAGACATTTGAGGAATCATACCAATTCTCGACGAAAACGGGAGACTCACTGGGGTATTGGCTTATCACAACAGTTGAAATGAGATGTCTACCCTTCACACCGTGATAAGTTCCTTCCTTTGTTTCTCCGCCTCCGACATTATCGAACTTGATCTGCTCAATTCCTCCAGTGCCAGCAGCAATGTATATGTTCGTCACACTGTAGTGAGGAAGCAAGGAAGAGATTGGTGCAAAATAAGCTCCAAGAGAATTGAGATGCGAATCAGCGGATCCATGAAAGCCAATGATCTTCTTGTCCTTAGCTTGAAGTGAAAATTGTCTACCATCGCCAGAGAATTCGTATCCAATGTAGTCAGAAGTGGTTTTGTTGGTTTGAAACTTGATTCCTTGGATGATGTTGGATGAGTCGGACCAAGCCTCAACAGAAACGAGATACTCGTCCGGATAGTTAATCACAATCTGTTGAGATCCACCCAAAATCCATATCGAAATGTCAGTAATCTAAAGGTATATGGACCATTCAGTGTACAGTTTGGTTGTCACTTTGGTTTTATCGGTTTTAAGTTTTTATCCCTGTATGTTCGGCATGTATAGTTTTTGTTTGCATATGTTTGGAATCAATTCCGATTTTAGTTAAAAAATAACTTTAAAATATAAAAATAAGTGATGTTTAAATTTAAAGTAGATGACTAAAAATTTTAAAGAAATTAGCAAAATGACCATTATGTTTTCTTTTTTTGTGTGCAAAAAATAGCTTCAAATTGTTGAATGCACTGGGTTTTACTCACGTTATTTTTGTCAACATGCAATATAATTTTTATTCTTATGTTATATGTTTTTTTAACCGTATTATCATGTTTTATTTTCTGTGACACATTTTTTTATATATGATAGCATGGAAATTTTATTTTTTTGATAACCTGCATGATATTTTTTAATGTAACACAATATTTGTTAAAATCAGATGCTATATTTTATACCCACTATTTGTTGAAGTCACTAACAAAAATTACACGATTTTTACGAAAATTTGCACAATCGTTTTCCTAGCTATAATGCCAAACGTTTGATCATTTAGCAATGTAACCCTTTAATTTACATTATATTTACCTAATCTGTTTAAAGTCAACTTAATCGTAATATGTTTAAATCAAATTTAATATATCTTAGGTTTTTTTTGTCTAATAAATATCATCAGATTTTTTCCTCAAAAATACCATTATTTTTGTCTTTTTTTTTCCAAAAATATCAAAAACACTGAACATGATTTTTACGAGTTTATAATTTAAATATTTGGGTCTGGGTTTAGTATTTTGGGTTTGGAGTACATGGTTTAAATTTTAAGGTTTAGGATTTAGTTTTTAGAATTAAAGTTTAATATTATTTTAGTGGTATTTTCTTAAGAAAATATCTAGTGATTTTGGAATAAAAACTTATTTTGATGGTATTTTACCTTATATAATATAATTGATTTGTTTACCCTAAAAGAAGATGTTCTAGCTTTGGAGATTAAAAAATGATAGAACCAATTAGTTTACTATCAAACTTCGATTCGGTTTGTGTTAAATGTTTCAACAGCATTGAAGCAAAAGAAAACGCACCGTTGAAATGATACTTCTACCCTTCACACCATGGAAAGATCCTTCTTCGGGCTCTCCATTTTGAACATAATCGAACTTGATTTGTTCGATTCCTTGACCACCAGCTGCAATGTGTATTTTCGTTACACCGTCGTGTTTGCTTCCATCGTCCCACTGATTGCCTCCGTTCCCTCCGTGTGCTTCCATTTTTTTGGAAATTGATATCCTTCAATGTCTTTCTGAAATTATGAAAACTATTAACATATATTCTGGTATAAAGAACAAAACTACTTGTTTTTTTTTATCTATATAAATTTATACATGATATAGTAAGCATATGTGAAAATAAAAACACATACCGATGAGATGAAATCATATATACAAACAGAGATGCTTATCTAATAATTTAGACAAGTTGAAATGAAATAAAGCACCAAAAAAAAAAAAAAAGAGAAAGAAATAAAGCATAATAAATCAAGAAAATAAATATTTTGTTACGCAAAGAATATCAACAGTGCCAAAAAAATTCTTATGTAGTTCATACATTTTTTGAAATCTAGTCGGTACTCGCCAGTAAGAGAGTAAAAGAACATCAATATTGTGCCAGAATATTGAAGAAAACTCGAAGAAAAAGTGAGAGAGAAATAATAATTATATTTGAGACACCGCACCTGAGTTGAGAGAGAGAAAGTGAGTTGCAGGGTTGTGCCCTAGGGCTGGATAATGGTGCGATATTTATAAAGCATTTTGGGGTAAATTAAACATTTTTCACGCGTCATTCTTATATTTTTCAACAAGTTTAACAGACCATCTTTATTAATAAACAAATCTAACGGCTTGTCACTCTTTTACATAATTAGTATCAAGATTTCAAACCTAACCTGATCGCTCACCAATGGAACCTTATTTTATAATAATAATTTTCTATTATTTCTTCACATAAGAATATAAATGTGATTTCTTCTTCATTTTCTTTTAGATTTTAAAATTTTGCAGCATTTCCCTATGACCGCCAATTCTTTTTAGATAAAACTCACTATTTTTCTCCTTTTTTTTTTTTTTTTATGTCTTAATATTACTTTTTTTATTAAAAGAAGTCGAGTCCATCACGTTTTCGAAATCTTAGATTTTTCGGACCTAAAAATCATTGGGGAGGTATATGTTACGCTTTCAAGTTCACTACGCCGTGCACCAAAGACACTTCGGATTTCCAGTATTCAGAGGTGAGACCAGTTTGCAAAAGGAGGGGGGGTGAACTCTGCACTGCTTCGGAGCCTACCGCAGGTGAACTAGGGTTCTATGGATGTAGTTGAAATAGTCTTCAGAGTGGAAATTCTCCAACCAGAGAGAAAATCTCTTACAGTAGCAAGAACCACATAAATTATCCAGGAAAAAATGATGGGTGTGTTTCCCTAAGATTCTTTTACACTCAATTAAGTTAAAAGATCATGAGACTAAGGTAAGAAACTATAAGATATATCGGGAAACAAAGAGAAAAGGGGTATGTTCAACTTCAGACTACAAGTAAGGATGGTATCTGATTTATCTGCTATTTAAAAGGCTGTGTAACTAGAAAGAGAGAAAGTGAAAGTTTTGGGCTAGGCAAGGGCGTGAGTGACCAGAAAGAGTCTTACCGCATTGGAGGAGTGATCCTATGAGGTGATAAGGTTGAAAACGGTGGTCTTGGACCAGAATCTCCTAAAAAGCCCCAATATTTATTAGAATGATCGGATCATTAAAAGAATTTTAGAGGAAAAGTTGAGAATTTGCACTAAAAGACCTCAACTTCGACCACAAGATCTTAGCTTTGGCCTGAAGATTTCACATTTTTGCACTTCTTATGAAAAGGAATCAACAAGAGAGGCCTAAAGAAAGTCTAGATAGCCTTGAGTCAAAACCGAGTTAAAACTGAGTGGAGAAACAAAAAACAAAGAGCTTAGTGCTAATTCTTGAATAGATTAAGAACCAAAAATTTCTTATAGCGACAAATGGTAGTATTTATTGACCCGGGTTAGTATACCGGGTAACTGGGCGGTTTAATTAGTTTGTCGAGTTTATGTTGGAGGCTTCATACAACGACCGGGTCGGGTTTTCTGATGCACTCAGGTACTTTTCACCTAATTCTTTTGTCATTTTCATTTCCAATCCCAATGGGCATGCAGCCCGTTATTACAAACGGGTATGGAAGGGGTTTCGTACCATTTGTCGCCTGTTGATAAAGTCATTCAGCGTGATTTTGCTGTTATCGAGGCACTCGTGGGTTCTCCAGCTAATATCTCAACCTGTGGTACCTGACACATGGATGTGTACTAAACATTGCAAACAAGTTTTCACTGAGAAGATAAGGCTACCAAATTCATGGTAGGTAAATAGTAAAACGGATAAATGCTTAACTCGAGCGATGATACAAATCGAACTTGATTGACTCCCTCTTAGTATTTTGGACACCCGTTCTCATACTTTATCTACATTACTTAACCTAAGGTTCAAATCTTTCCTTGACCCCGAAGTACCTCCCAGAAGATACTTTGTACCGAAGATTAGGCGGAATAGTAGAGGTTCTGCTAACCAGATTCAGAGCCCTTGTGGCCCATTTAAATTTATAGGTTCCAATGGGTCGAGGCCCAAGCATGACTGTCTTGTGCGTCAAAGGAGATTTAAGTCTTTTTTAAGTAGCGGGTTTTTTTGTCCCAATAGTTTCCCCCAAGGTATGGGTTGGAGATCTCAAGTCAGAGTGTGGAGCAAGTTTTTGTTCCTTTAGGTTCCTTAAATTTTAGTTTCATTTATGGGTTTTTAAGGAAAACAATGATATGTTATGATTGAGAGTTTTCTTAGGTTTATTACGACCATAGTCTTTTTCCAAGGACTGCTATGACACCTATTGACCATGGATCAAGAAAATGTTAGTGAAAGCTATATTATGGGATTTTAGAAGCATGGTAATGTAACTTCGACAAACCGCGAATCCCTAAGAGTTACACACCTGAAAGTTCAGAACTTGGGTATTAAAGCTTGAGGGGGTGTTGGAACCCCTTAATGACAAAATGTGAGCGCCGAACCCATGTTATTGAAACCCCAAATCCCCCCCCCCCAAAATAACCTTTACCTAATCTATCGGAACTTGTTTGGGTTTCTAGCCATTTGATGGGATGATTCATTAGGGGTCCTTGGGTCTCCAACCTTTGGTTTTTGGAATACCCCCTTTCTTGACCCTTGCTTGCATGTTCCCCATCAAAACAACAAGGGGTCTCATTTCCCCTAGGCCTCAAAAGTTTGTTTTTCTTTGAAATCGTCCCTCCAGCAGATCTGCCGATCCCTTGAAGGTTACAAGCCATTTGACGGGCTGATCTGCTAAAGGCCAATAGGTTTCCAAATTTCGGGTTTTAGATTGAAAAAACCCCCTTCCCGTTCCTCGCTTATTTTTCCCTGTAAAAACAATAGGGGGTCTCATTTCGGCTTGGGTAGCTAATGTTCATTTGGAAATTTTTCTTAGAAGAGAAGATTCTTGCCCAATGATTTAGAGAAAGTTTTCCCTATGATTTTACTGCAAGCGCACAGTTATGTGGCTGTAGTATATATGATTATCGTTTCCCAAGAGACTCTTTGGAACACAATTCAATCTAGTTTCTAATTAAGCTAGGCGATTCAAATGTAAATTAAAAGACAGAAATAAATCAAAGCATGAAAGTTGTTGTTTTAAAACGATGGGAAAAAGCTTTAGGTCTGAGGATTTCTTCGGGATATCTGAATCTAAGCGGGAATTTAACTAGTAATCTAATTAAGAAATGTTCTAGAACACAAACACAAGTATATAGAGAACCAGCTTCCGCTGCGAAACACTTTAACTATGCCTAGTTAGCTAAACTACCAAATTCCTTTGAGTAATCTAACAAGTAAAGCATGCAATCAAACAAGTTTGTTAAATTCACAAGCTATCTAGTCCAAAATCCTTTGCAACTAGCCATCACTTGCTCAATTGATCTATTTTCGAATTAGCTAAGTCCACTTCCGTTTCCTTATATAATCTGTTACTTATATCTAGGTGATTAGGATAGATCTAAGTAAATATAATCAGATTAATTGAAGAATTCCTAATTAAATCCCCAGTTATGAAAACCCTAATATAGATTTATAAATCTCTAGAATCCCTAAACCTAACTAGTGAATTACTCGCTCATGGTTTGGAAGAACACATACATGATTAATGAATAGAATTGCATAAAGAAATCAAATCAAAAGAGAGAGGGATAAAAAATCTTCTCCACAAAATCTGTGTTTTTTTTCAGGTTGCAAAACTCACAAGAAAAAGAGTCTAGAGTATTCTCTCCAAAAGCAAAAGCAAAAAGAAAAAAAAAAGAGTGATTAGATTCTATCCTTAAGCGACATAACTCATATATGTATAGACAGTAGATGAAGAAACTCTTGAGAAAAAGGCATAACCCGTTCAGGTAGATACGTGAGTGGCATAAAGAATGGAATACACTGGAACGATGACACTTGATGCAAACTAGTAAAAAATGGAGCCAGAGATAAAGCATACAATTATTCAACAGAGTTAGAGAAAATGATGAGTTTTTTTATAACAATAAGAACATATGAAATCCATTATCCTTTTAAAACATTAGATTTAGGATTGAACAATGAAGCTTTAGATTATGAATTTGGGAGATTCGAGTTGTAATTGGAAAGTTTGAGATGCGATTTGAATAGCAGTGGAGACATAGAGGCACATGGAGGTGAGGATTTTGTATGATCAACATTGTTTAGATGAGAGGGGAGAAGCAACAGAAAAGGAGATAAAACGATGATGTTAGGGGGGGGGGGCGTTAGGAAGGGGCAAGGAGATCGCCACTGGTTATGGATAGGGTTTGCCGTTGAAAAACAAGGGTTCTTCGAAATGACCAAATTTTCAATTCTAACGTAATTAATGTTATAAATTATCTAAAAATAAATATTATATATATATATATATATATATATATATATTATAGTACCATAATAAAACACATTTGATAACTTTGCAAGGATTTCAGTTTCAAAATTAGCTTAGAGAAATTCACGACTTTTTGGTAAAGTTTCTAGTGGAATAGGTTATGCCATATCTTCTTAGTTTCCATTCGCGTTGTACCATATCCTAGTTTGGTATTATACTCTCGTTAATGATATATAATAGGATGGCATTCTCAGATTTCTCTCCATTGCCAGAGAAAAGTCATCAACAAATCAACTTATGATGGCAATATATTTATTATACGCAGTTAGATGACAACTCATAAGCTTAGTGATATGAAATTGAACAAACTTTTGAATTTTTACTTTCCAGCTCCAAAAATGTACAGTGGAAATTGAAAAGCTATGCAGCTTTCCTCTAGCCTGGGGATCTTAATGCTAGCAAATAAAATAGAAGGTAGGAAGATGTTGTAAGCCAAAATGTAAAGGAAGCTTGTTTGAAAGAAGTTTAACTTCATTTCTTTATGCAAATGATTTTGAAGTTATTATCCTATCACCCTCTATATAGATAGATTATTATGGTCCATAAAGAATAAGGATAGACTTTGGAAATGGTGAAATTGGTAGTTGTGGATCTATGTAATTTTGATTTGATAACTAGTCTAAAATGGGAAGTTTGTTGAATTTAACAAGGCTTGAGTTATCATCAACTTATAATTTTTGGTTTGAGCTACTTTCACTTCGGTTATTGAGAGAAGGATATGCCAGAGACATATACCATACATAAATAATCAAACTAAAGCAGTGACATTGGAAAAAAAATTCGCTAGTTCTCCTTTCAATTAAGGATCAAGTTTTGTGGCAGATAAAATCAGATAAGTTATGCTTCAAATTCTTGACGAAACTGCGTGGAATCAAATCTAAATGATGAATTTAGTTCTCCTATGCTACTTCCAAATTCTCATTCTTCCTATGACTTGCTATACATGACTATTTAGCTACAGCCTATCAAATCAAAGCTTGAAAATCTGAAGTATCAATCTTATGTGTTATTTAGGAAATCTCATTTAAAAGTTTGTGAAGATGATATTTTAGGTCAATATAGTCTTCAAAAGTTAATCATCTAAAAACTAATGCATTGAATCGGAAGAAACTTTTTAGGACTACACTAAATCATATTTGGAGAACATAATGGACTTCTTCATGGAAATCGTCCTCCTCCGTGTCATAAAGTGGTTCAGAACCATCTCTTACAATTCTTAATTTTAGTGACATAAGATATGATATTTATTTTAAAGTATATAGTTTGCGTAGAGATCTGTTTTTATTGGCTATTACATCAGTCATAGTTCTTAACCAACTTGGAGCTCTATTTATAAGGAAATTCTTGATAAATTTTTGCTAAACTTTGTTTTTCAAGGCAATGCTTGAATAATAGTTGTTTTAGTTCCGATAGTTATTCTTTAAAACATTTAAAATACTACTCAGACTCATGTTAGTCATTGTAAAACAATTTTTGTGTTAGAATAAATCTAACATTTTAAAAGTAAGATGAGGGGAAAAGGACCGAAACATGCCACTGAAAGTTATAGAATTAAAAAAGAACACACAACTATGCACGCATATGTTTGTGCTAACTATGTGAGTCAGTCTCTCTTGAGAAATTGACACAACCATCATCAATTTATCAAAGATGCACATTGTTTTTTGGGTGGAAAATAATTGGGAATTAAAGACAAATTTTACATTTGTACTTACAGATCAACCTCTCACTATTTCTTGACAAGTTAATGTGAATATAACCCCACCCACTGAATTTTTCGTGACAACGACAGTAGTTGTGATTCTCGAAAACAGTTACATTTGGTTATACAAGTGAGTAAAATGCTTTCCACGCTGTCCAATAAACAAAATGAGAAAAAAAAAATCCCTGAATTTGTTACACCGACAAAACAGGGCCACATAATATATAAATGCTTACCTAACGATTTAAAATTCTACTGTAAAAACGAAAATTATAACTAACTATCTAATCTAACTAAATAAAGTATATCTGTATATGAACACGCTTCCGATGTTTTTCAAAATCTTCCCTTATCCCCTTCCATTTTAATGCAACCTAAAAGGAAACATAACTAAATAAATAACCCATGGTGATCAAATAGTTAAAGCATTCATCCTAAAAGTTGATGAACCAAAATTCGAGTTTTATACAACCAATTCAATCACGGTTGATTACTGTATATGATTTAAAAGGTGAACACTAGTTTTTTTTTCCAAAATTAGTTTGAACTTGGGTGCTAACTCCGACTAAAAAAAAGCAATATATTAGCTAAACGTTTCATTTAAAAATTTATAAGACTATCCTTGTTAATATGTTTTTAGATATTTTAATTTTAACCTACTTGTAGCTGTATAATATTTATTATAGAATGAATTAATTCTCTCATTGTTAATAACTAGGATATAAATCCTTGCTGGAAATAAAATATATTTAATATATGTCATCAATTATTTAGATATTATTATGTTGGTTTTTATTGGTGACTTTAAAATGAACTGTTGAAAAAAAGTACTTCAAAATGCTACTACACCACAACGTTCAATTATAACGGTTGGTAAAAACGTTTGGAGAAGACGGGTGAAAATGGTGTTTTGAGATGATTTAAAAGATAAAGAAGGCGAAATCAATTGCTACTATTTAGCAGCATTTGTATATTTCATATATAATTTAGGATAGTTGAACTCTTTTTTTTTCATTTGCATTAAAAATTTGATATAAAATAAATTTCTCTTTTAATTGTCATGTATTCTTAAGAAAATATGGTAACAAAACAATTCTTTGTTTATGCTAAATTAATAGTTTTGTTTTCAATAATAGTTTTACATGTGAATATAAAACATTTGTACATTGATTTCTTTATTGATAAAAAAAGAAACGATATATTCATATATGATAATTTGTAACCAAATTACAGATATATTATAAACTGATTGTAGATTATTATTAAACTATAATTATCGTGTTAAGGGTTGGTATTTAGGGTTATGGAAATTAGAAAATGAATAATTTTAATTTATGCTTCTTAATACTTATTTTAGTAATTCAAATTTTATATTTTTCATTATATTAAACGTAATTAATTACCCAATATTATATTATTAAATTATTTTATTTAATTAACTATACAATCACTATAATGCAATTAATTAAATTAAATATTCAACCGCCATCTATTACCGAACCATTTTTTCTAACCACTGTCTCTAACCATTTACAATTGTATAATAATCATATATAAATGATATGACTAATTAGACCCGTTATATTTAGATTTTACTACTTTTGAAAAAATATATGCTCAAATCATTCTCATTTATAGTTAGATTATGTTTAATAACATAATAAAGACATACTTTACAAGTGGTGGAAATTAACAAAAGTAGCTTACAATATTTGTATATTTTCTAAAATTTAGTTTATGTTTGTACAATCCACTTATATCGGCAAAACCAACTGTTGGAATTTTTATAAAAAGCTTAAACTTTTTAAAGAAAAAAAGCTATTCTATTTTTATATGATTTCCTTTTTTTAAAAAGAAATACAAAACTAATTCAGAAATAATTATAAACTAATGTTGGTATTTTCATATAATCATTAAAAATTAAATAAGTTGAATTTCATATAATCAATAAAAATTAAATAAACTTGAAAATGAAATATAATTATTAAAAAGAGTTGAAAAGACACATACTAAAGAAGTTATATTTGAAAAGATTAAATTATAAAATTACGATGTAAATAACACAATTTTTATTTCCAATCGTGTTTTTGTGGAGAATCTCTTAAAAAAAAATTTATTATTAATTTTTTAGTGGGGTTCACAATTTTTGGTTGAAAAAAAAAAACTTGAACGAATCACAGTCCGCCACATAACGCGCACAGTCACACGTGGGACGAAAAAATCTTTTATTAGTTTTTTTTTTTGTTTCTGTGTTAAGAAACTCTCTCCATTTCCATTAGAGATGGTCTTAGAGCACCTCTAGCATGGATGTTTTAAATTGGGTCTCTTAAATTTTTTTTATTATTTTATTTTTTTGGGCTCCACAATGTTAATTGAATAAATAAAAATATATACGCGAACCAATCACTGTCTGCCACCCAGGCGTGAACAGTGAAAGATTCGCCTCTTAAATAGATCACTTTAGACACGTCTCTTACTGCACTAGTGGGAGCCACAAATTTTATATTAATTTTTTTTTTGGTTTCAGTGTTAAGAAACCCCTAAATACTAGCAGTGGAGATAGTCTTAGAGCATGTCCAATGCTAGTCTCTTAAAAAAGGGGTTCTTAGGATTTTTAAAATTTTTTTTTTGTTGTGGGTCCCACTTTTGCAGCCGAAAAGAAAAAAAATTAAAACCGAACCAACCGTGTGTCGCCACGTGGCGTGAACAGTGTAAGGATCTGTTCTTATTTAAGGATTTTAGGGACCTATTTCTTAATTATTCACGTGGGACCCATAATATTTTTTATTTTTTTAAAGAATTTCAGTTAAAGACTCTCCATTTGACATGTTCTTAGAGCATGATCATTGGTCTCTTAATATAGGGTTCTTACCAATTTTTTATTATTTTTTTTGGCGGATTCATTTTGTTTGGTGGAAAAAAAAAATAAAGAAAAAAAAAAAACAAACAATGGAGATGAATCACAATTCCATGTAGAGTTAAGAAACCGTCTCTAAAAAACTCTTATATATGAACCGTACACTAAATTTTCTGTGGATCCTATAATTATTTTAATATTTTTAAAAAAAAAACTTGTGTCAAGATCTTCCAATGATCATGCTCTTATATTTGAAAATATGCAAATTGGACAGTTACGATGTAAATTACAACTCTTGAATTGATTTTTATGAGTTTGTTATTGTATTTATGTTAATATATACCTATATGTATATCATTATAGATATATGATTTCCAAATTGTCTGGAAAATTTTACAATTAGTTTTTTTAAACTGCAGACATGCATCAATTGATTGCACTCTTATTAGAATACGCCATATGCCAAAGGTGGCTAAAACCACTGACCTATAGGTCCAGGCGATTACACACTTATTATTTCAAATCCCATTTTGACACACAAACTGGAAAAAGAAAAAAAAAGAAAAAAAAAAAAAAACAATAACAAGAGTCTTAACTCTTATAAGTCTCACAAACCAAATCCTTCCCTTGATGCAACAAACCACACTTTGAAAACTTACAAACTCACCAGTTATCTTAAGCAGAGTCTACTCCATAGAAAAATATGTCATCATAACGATCGTTGGTCGGAGACTTCCCTCCATGGATCAACAAACCTTTCTTTCCATCAATGGAAGCAGTTGTGGAAGCGCACCATCCACGCGGGCTATGACCTTCCTCAAGCTTCTCCCACATCAAACTCACCGTGTCCAACACGAAAGCCCCACCAGTCAATATCCCTGGTCCCAAGTGAGCCTTTGGATCCATTTCAACCTCACCTCCAGATATTATTATATATCTCCCTACAACCGCAATCGAAAACACGCTCCTCGGCCACGGTTTTTCACCTCTCGTTTCCATTTTATTCCATTTATTTTCAACAAGATCAAAGCAATGAACATCATCCATTTCAACCCCGGAAAATCCATACACAATCCATATCTTCCCTTGCACTATCGCGAGCCCCAGTCCTCCTCTTGGTTTGCAAGACTCTCCAGGATTTGGAAGGTCAATCCACTTTTGATCAACGATGCTAAAAGCATGGAGTGTGTTTAAACGTAACGTAGTACTCACTCCACCGAAAACATAAATGTTTTTTTCATCAGCAGCCATCGCGTGGAAGCTACGCGCTGCAGGTCCTTTCCCGACTTGAGTGATGAGTTTCCACTCGTTTTTAACCGTGTCATAAGAGTAGAAACCGTTGTAATTGCGGTAGCCATCGCGTCCCCCAAAGACGTAAAGTGTACTGCCTATGGCTACCATGCCGACGCCTAAGCAAGGGAGATCAGGAACGTCGCCGTTCGGTTGAGCAAGCGACCACGTGTGAGTCTTGAAATCGAAGACGTAGAGGTGTTTATCGATGTGGAAATTTGGTGTTAACTCTCCACCAAAACAGTACATTTTGTCTCCAACTGTTGCTATAGCGTGCGAGCATCTTGGTCCAGGACCCTTCCCTTTTTGCTCCACCTAATAATAACAATCACATGTTTTATAAACACAAATCTCAGTAATACATGAAATTAATAATAATGTTCACGGTGGCTTATTACTAACGTACTAGGTCTAGAAATATGAACCGAAATGAAAATTTTGAACCAAAATCGAATTGTGAGAGACACTACTACTTGCCTGCATCCACTTGCCAGGCAACATAGGAGTAGACGAAAGAGAAATATAAGCACCCAAAGAATGAACAAAGTCGCTGGAAGTTCCATGAAATCCGGTGATTTTGCCGCCTTCAAGCAAGAAAGATTCACCAGAGGTGATTCCAAACGGCTGAGATGTAATGCCCTTGAATGTCTTGAATATAATAGACGTCACAATTTCCGTGGGGGAGCCTAAGAGTTTCTCGTAGTAAACTTTCACAGATGTGATGTAATCATCAGGATCAACCACAAACTAAAAGAACAAAAAAAAAAACTCAATTTATAAGCAATATACAAAATTAGACCTAGAAAATATATAACTAATTACCATGAATTAATAGGAAACTAGGTAATTAATTTACCTCCTCTGTTCCGAGCAACGACTTTTTCCCGTGACCGTCTCCAGCAAGTAACTCCGTTCCCTTATTGTACTCAAACTTGACAAAGGATACACCAGAGTCGCCTTGCCCTACATAAACTTTCCTCACATTATCATGAACTCCATCGTCCCAAGATACTTCTCCCTTTCCGCCTTGTGCTGGAAGTTTAACGGAAGGAACTGGTGCAGGAACAGGTACAGGAGCTGGTGCTGGTGCTGGTGCTGGAGTTGGAGCTGGAGCTGGCGCAGGAGCTGGAATCGGGGTGGGAAGAGGGGCAAAATTTGCACCGAGAGCATCAATAACCGAACCGGACCGGCCACATAACCCGACAAGCTTGAAACCTTTTTCCTCCAACACAAATTTCGTACCGACCACGGTTCCAAAAACAGAAGAGGTTGTTCCTTTTGATGTCTTAAACTTAAGCGACGTAACGTAACAATCGAAAGTTCCCTCCACTGATGTAATATGTTCATTAGGATAATCCAACTCGAACTGCAACCAAATTGATTAAAAAAGCTTTATGAAATTTCTTTCCTCAACACAAGAAAATTGATCAACCATGCAATACCTCTTGAGGAACTTCTTGTTTTCTTCCATGGGCGTGTGGCACCATTCTTTCTCCTTTGGCATACTCAAACCTTACATAACTCACAAACTTACCGCTTAGTCCAACGACCACTTTCTTAACACCGTCATAAGCGCCATCGTCCCAAGCATTCCCTCCATTGCCACCTTGGACGTTAATGTGCTTAATAGGAGAACTCACAGCGAAGAAATGAACTCCAATGGCATCAATAGCTCGACCAGAACGTCCATGGAATCCAAGAAGCTTTCCTCCATTTTTACTCTCGAGCAAAAATTCTGTTCCAGATGGATTTCCTAAAAAAGTCATCAGACCAAGTATCTGCGATTTTCTTCCAGAGGATGTTTTGAAGAATAGCGACTTGACCATCGTTGAACCATAGCAGAAAAGATAATCGTAGCTTCCACCAACGGCTGTGATGTATTCACTTGGATAATCCACCGCAAACTGAATTTCATATTTCCGTTAGAAAAACAAAAATTAATATTATAATCTCTAAAACATCTAATATAAAAAACTAAATAAAGAAGAACAAAGTAACAATAGTATTACCTCTCGTAGCAATAAAGCCTCACGAATCGTACCGTGTTCACGATTTTCAAATTTTCCATTCTTTCCGTACTCGATCTTGATATATGTTACACGTTGAAAGTCTTCCCCAACGGTTATTTTCTTCACGCCGTCAAAAACTCCGTCGTCGAATGCATCTCCTCCGTTACCACCCTGCGCTCCCACTTTTACGGACATTTTTTCTACCTGGAAGAGTTAAACTTTTAATTTTCAAAAAACACACCAAGAAACAGAATAGTTTTTTGTTAAAAAAAAAGAAAAAGAGACACGAAAAAGTGTAACAACTTTATTTATCACGAATTCGAAAAGATGTTAATATTTTTATAAGGGTTACTTTTTTCTATCGGCAGGCTCCACTATTGGCATTGTTAACCATAAAGAGGAAAATAGCAGAAATAAACTAGATTTTGCTTGTATCCTGATCAGAAAAATGTAATGTATTCCCTACAGGGAGGTTGAAGGAAAAGAAAGAGATATATGAGATTAAAAATAAAAAAACTAGATTTTAGCAAAGTTCAAGAAAACGTGACAAAAATATACAAGAACGAAATCATAACATTATCATAACGTCCTTTAACAAAAAAAAAAAAAAAAAACATTATCATAACGTGAATGAAATTAATAGAGAATCGAGAGGAGGGGGGAGAAAGGAAGGCAAATTGAGAAAAAAAGAGAGACCTCAGGTTTTGTTACTTTTAGGTTGGAGAAAAGCTATCAGAGTGAGAGTGAGAGTGCAAGTGAGGGTGAGAGTGATAATGGATTTTGGGGTACTGCCACTCCCTATATATGCAGTTTCAGTTTTTACTTTTTACGTTTCACGTACACTCTTCACATTTTAGTAATCTTTACACGTTACACGCCATCGACCACAAATCCTAGAATTTTCATTTTTTTTTTTTTTTTTGGATAAATGTCCGACATTATCTTCCTCTCTCTCTTTTTTTTTTTTTTTATAAAGTCTTCACATTATTTTTTTTGGTTAAGAAGTCTTAACATTATTGATTTGCTTTTGCTTCGGTTTTATCGAAAAATGAAGAGTTTTAGACGGATTTAATTCATAAGATTCTTTTTTAACTTTTTTTTTTGATAAGTGAAAATATATTAATCCTATGTAAAATTTTTACAAGGTTTTTATAAATCCAACTTTACCCAGAAAAAAATAAAAAATAAAAAAATGTTTCAACACAAGTCTCATTTTAACTACAATGGATGATTAAAAATTCTAGGCATACTTAAACCATGTTTCAAACAATTTCTTGAATTTCGTTTTTGTGATGTTTGAAATAATTTTATCTCAGAGATGACAGTTCAAGAAGGCGAAAATTGTTTCAACTATTTGTTTGTTACTTCCATGTACTCTATTGTTTCTCTTATTCCATACTAAATAGATAAGTGTTTGAAAAGAAAGATTTTTCAAAAGCCTTTGTGGGTGTGCGGAAAACATCAAATTTATCAACTGGTCCCTATTTGTTACCTGAAGGTCAAATCTCCTTGTCACTTTGGTCCATAGTTCCTTCGTAAAAGAACATCTAAGGAATATATGTTATATACTTTCATCCTCAGTTTCACATAGAGAACATGTGATATCCAATTTCATTCTCCAACTTCTCAAGCGTTCTTTTAATACTACCCTACCAAGATTTGTGACCCAAAAGCGGAAGGCGTGTTTATGATTATGGCTTTTGAACCATACAGCTTTGTACCAATTCACAAGAGGTCCCTTTGGTCTCATATTTCCTTATGTGATATTTGTATAGAAACTACCTTGTGAATTGGTTGTTCTTGTAACAGTCTACATATAAGAGTATGTACTTGAGGAGTGATTCAGAGGGTTGATAGTCGTAATTTGGATCTATAGTTACTCTATAGTTAGTGATCGCATGGGTCTAAGGTTCCAACCATTTTTTAAGCATGTGTCGACAACCATAGCATTACGAAGCACACCGATGTGGTGTAGCCCGTCTACTCCAAACATGTCAATACGAGGACCATCAACACACCATTTATCGAACCAGAAAATACATCTCTCCCCGTTTCCTAAATGGCATGTAATGTATTGTCTTGCTACAGCTTTGAGAGAGAGTAATTGCTTCCACATCCAAGAGGCATAGTAACACGTTTCAATCATATATGCATCTTTCATTCATGCAACCCACAAAGATCCTGATTTAGAAAATAGAGACCATACGAGTTTGAGCCCCAAAACCGAGCTCCAAGTTCTCGGGTCTCACAACCCAAGCCCACCTTATGTCTTTGGTAAACACACCATTTCCCACGAAACCTTAATGCCATTAGCTTTAGTGATATCTTCATTACAAAATAACGTATTACACATATGCCCTATTTTCTTTAAATAGTTTTTCAGAAGCACGAAAGCAAACATCCAAAAATTTAGGGTGCTTAAAAATCACTGAAATTATGAGTTTTAACCTTCTCGAGAAAGAGAGTAATTTCTTAGACCACCCCGTGAATATTTTAGTAAGAGCATCTAGGAGAGGACTGTACTCCTTCGTCCAAAGATTCCAGTGTAGTAGAGACAAGCCTAAGTATCTTACAGGGAAGGACCCAATCTAAAGACCAAATTGAGGACTGCCATGGAATTCCGTTTATTATAGACCCGCAGCATATAAAGTATTCTTCTATTCATACAAAGCCCATAAAATTGATGCAAAACATTGAGAGTGTTGATAATGCCTTGAAGAGATTCGGGTTTCCAATCATAGAAGATCATCAAGTCGTCAACGAAAAAAAAGTGTGAGATTATGAGCTTGCGAAATTTCTAGTGAAAGTCAATAACTCATGAGTGGAAAATTCGATCAAGTCTACTGGCTAAAACCTCCATTGCTAAAACGACGAGACACAAAGTTATCGAATCACATTTTCCTAGGACTCTATTTCCTTTGAAAAAACCAGCGTAATTCTCCATTTATTTCCATTGAATAGCTAGGAGAAGTGATACATTGAGAAATCCATTGAATAAAGTAGTGAGGAAAATCTGCGGCGTGAAGGATATTCAACATGAAATCCCATTTAATGGAGTCAAAAGGCTTTTCTAAAATCCACTTTTATAGCAGCCCTTTAAGAGATGTCTTAACAGTGAAAACATTGGACCATTTCCGTGGCAAGAAGGATGTTCTCAACACATAGTCTGACTTTGAAGAATGCTAACTGGTTGTTAGACACCAGCTCTTCAACAGCTCTTTACAGTTTAGAGGCAATGATCCTTGAAATTACCTTATATGAGTTGTTATAGAGGGAAATAGGCTTGAAATTCTTGATCTTCTCAGCATTTGTTACCTTGGGAATGAAAGTGATTACCATGGTTTTCCATTGATACAACATCTGACCATTTATGAAGAATTATTTCACTGCATGCGATAAATCATACCCAATAATTGGCCACGCTGCTTGGAAGAAGCTGTTAGTAAAACCATAAACTCTCGAGGTCTTGTCTTTTGGAAGGCTAAAAACATTCTCTTTTATCTCAACATTTGATATAGGAGCTGCAAGAAAAATCTTCAGAGACTGCGAGCACTTATTCCCAACCAGATCAGTGACAGTATCAAGCTGGTCTATTTCAATAAGAGAAGTTGTTGTGCTGAGGAGATGCTTGTATAAAGAGAGGCAAATGTCTTGAATACCTTCCTTGAAAAATATTTTCTTGCTATGTTCATTGATGAGATAACATATAGTATATAACCTTTCACCATTCAATGGAATGCCTTTGTATTTAAATCACTCTCTTGAGCCAATGTCACTCTCGCTTTCCGTCTTAAGAAGGATTCATCTTCTAATGCAAGTTCTAACCATTTATGATATTTACTCTTGATAAGTGTGTAAATTGACTCATTTAAACCTTATATTTCATATCATTTTAGGAGGATTTAACCCATATAGTGACATATTTGTATGCATTTAGGCCTAGTCTAGTTTAGAATTCACATGACTACATTGCATTGGCATTGGTACACGGCAGTTGGCATAACATATTGAATATGAGAGCATTGGAGGTTGGTGTAACAATTGGGCCAATCAAAGTATCACAAGGGCCAAACAAGAAGAGATTTAGATGGAAGAAAGTGAAGATTTGGGAAAGAGCTAGTCTGTGCCGCCGACATAAGGAGGAGCATGAATGGCACATAAGAACCGCAAGCGACCCAGAAACAAGAGCTTTTATATGCCTTCCAAGACACAAATCGTGCCGCCGGCACAAAGAAGAATCCGGCTGGAAATGATGTTTTACTATTCTATCCTTTGAAACTTGTATAAAAACCCTTAGCATTTTGTGGCAAAAACCCTAACCTTCTCTAGATCCAAAGTTTTGTTCTTGCCTTCCATTTTTAGCGTTAAGTTTTGGATGATGATAATGTTTTAGAGTTTTTAATCAATCTTTGCATTTCCTTTCATTCTCTACATGCTTTTAATCATGTCTTTACATTTGATTACTTTGTTTTGCTTATCTCTCACCATGTGTGAGTAGATTTTCTGTGTATTGAGGATGGTCAAGATAGGGATTGATTAGGCTTGGGTTTCTCTAGTTATAGGCCTAAGTAGTTGTTACCTATCATTTGAATGGATTGAATTTATGGATTATGAAGTAATTCTCCCTAATGTCAACTATAAGAATTTCATGCATGCTAGGTGTTTAATGAAATGTCTTGACCACTTTTAAATGAGTAAGATATTTTTTAGCTCACAAAAGTCTCACTATTTTTCTTCTAATCCGTTAAAGACGGCTTTAAATGACTAAAACCAGTTGCTATCTAGCTCGTGAAAGCCTCGATAGGTCTTTCGATTTTAGATAACTTTTCACCATTAACGTGGGTTGACTTAGCTTTCATTGATCTTCAATCTCTAGGTTTTTTTATTAAATGAGCCATCATTAGGACCAAAGAAGTCTAATACTAGTATTGCCCAATCTTTTATACTTATCCCTTGATCCAAATTTCCATTTAATAGTTTACAGTTTCATTTGCACTTGATAATTTAGTTTGCATTAACTTACTTTGCTTATCTTTAGTTTACTTTTCTGCATCTAAACTCAAAAATCCATACACATCTTAGTTTGAGCCAACTAATCGGTATTAGGAATTAGCAATACACTCGTCTCCTTGTGGTACGATATTCGTATTTTTGTTACACTACCTAATTTAATATAGAATTCAGATACAATTGAGGTTATAAATATTGCTGATTAGAGCAGTTTTGGCACTTAATGACACACTATAGAAGCTACTCATCAACTCTTCTCCTCCTTTGCATTTGCAGTGGTAGAATTCGTGAAAGTAGCTTACAAGCTATCAAACTATCATGAGCTTCTTGAACTCTCTTCTCCAGTCTTGAGTAATTGTATTTTTTGAGTTCCCTTATTGGCTTCTTAAAACTCCTAAACTTTTTAGCAAATGTGTACATCTCAGTCCCTTAGAAGGAAAACTCACCCCAACATCTTGCAATAATGGGCAGAAAGTTCTCGTTTTAAGTGACATGTTTTGTGAACTTGAAGGATCTTCCTTCATTAACCTGAGCACACATTCAAATGCAAACAAAGGAATGGTCTGAGAGTTCAGGTTCCCCAAAATAGGAGTAAGCCAAAGGAAAAATGTTCATCCATTCATGATTAACGAGAACTCTATGAAGCTTCTTAGTAAGCGGATTTTCTTCAGTCTTATTCCACCATGTGTGAGCATTTCCGTTAATGACCAAATCTCTGATATCCGATGTTAACAAACAATCTCTGAAGTCCTTCATCCCTCATGGAATCCTGGTACTTGCTGAGGAAGAGTCCTTTGGGTTCAGGGTCTGGTTGAAATCTCCGAGAATCACCCAAGGTCAATAAACAAGTGGAAGAGATGCTAAATGAACGATCTCCTGCCAGAACACCTTCTCATTCAAACCTGGAACTTTACTAGCATAAAGGAAATTAGATGACATAAACTCCTCATCAAAACCTGGACATTTAGTGAAACCGGAGACGAAGCTTTCTATTCTCCCACCACCGGAGGAGGCGGTGGCAGCCCTTGGTGATTACCTTGGCTCTTGGTCGCAAGTGACGAAGTTGGATCTTCGATGTCTTGTGCAATTGTGGTTGTAGAAGAGATCTGGAAATTTACATATGAGACAATTGCCGCGGGAGTATGGACAGCATCAATTTAGGTCCGAGAGGACTGGTGGTCTTTGCCATCACCGAAGCAGGGGCAACTAAGGGTATGAATTTTCAAAAGGCGTTTTTTAATTTAGAGTTGATTTCGCAGTTTTTAACTCGGATTTCATCGTCGGAACATGGGTTTGGAGGCGTGAGGGATTTCTTCTTCTTCTCCATTGGGAAGAGAAGCGGGACGCCTGCAACAACTAGGTGTAAGAAAATTATTTTATCTCCCGATGAGTTGCATATCAGAAAGAATAATTGAGACGCGTGAGACGCATATTGTTAGTTAACTTGACTATTTTAACAACATAGAGAATTTTTATTAATAAAAACAGTTTGATTAAACCAATTTCTTTTAACAGCAAAGAGAATTTTTTTTTTTAAATATAAAATTTGATTAAACTTCGATTTTTTTTAAATAATTAAGGGAATTAATAATAACAAAGATTTTCTGATAAACGTGCCAGGTGAACCGTCACTCTCTATGCATGAATATATTATATAGGTCCCATTCCCACTGCAAATATTTTGAGACACTGAAGTGGTTACACCATTTATTATCTATGAAAGCAACAAAAAGAAAGCAGTTACAAATACCATCTAAATGTTATAAACGTGAGAGAAAATCCTCTCTACTCCAACAACCTATACTTTTTTCCAGCCCAGCACACAGCGGAAGAGATGGGTACATGTTAAAATCCGCTGTACCCTCGAAGACAAGTAAAAGAAATATGTTCATCATTTAATAACCAAAAAGAAAAAGAAAAAAGAAAAAAGAAAAAAGAAAAACGTTCATCCTTTAACCAAAAAGAATAGAAGCGTGTAGCCATAATTGGACTTGGGAATTGAGATACAAATATATTTTAAAACAAATAAAATAAATCTCAATTTCCAAGTCAAATTTAATGATAATTTATAGAGGAGAAAATATGAGTTTTATGAGTTTTAGAAATAATTGCGAAAAATTCGTATCTCTTTTACTTTGGTCATTCGCGAGCAACGTGTAGCAAGATAATAGATCAGTAAAGAACATAATCAAACTTGGTCATGAGATCTTTCCTTTGAGCTTGTTAGGATATTAAGCATTAATCATATTTTCAGCCATTCGTCGATACACTCAAATACATATGTTAAGAACATGATAAGTTCTCAATTAAAGGAATACAATCTCTTAAAAAGACATCTTATTTTTATGATAATATTAGTGTTCCTAGGATATTCTTATTAAAAAAAACACTCACATCATCTAATATTTATCTTATATTTCAATTTTCTTTACCTTTTCTTCAATCTCGGAGCAATACATTCTCTAAGATTTTTTTATTTTCCCAACATATATTCGTCTTTCAAATTCTTTGACCTACCTACAAACATAGCATCACATCTAAAGCAAATTAATTGGCATCTTGGTGTTTACGTATGCGTATGGATTTTAGTGACTTGCATTGATTACTAAAAGTGTTTATGTATGCGTATGGATTTTAGTTACTTGCATTGATTACTAAAATTTTGGAAATGGAAAAAGAAAATCAAAGTTCAAATTGACAAAAGAAGAAAAAAGAGTTACAATAAGCATTTTTTTATTGAATCCTTCAAGTTAGTTGATTTTAAATCAAAATAAATCGAGTTACGTTTGAGTTTAGGTAAAAAATACTTAATATGACGTGAAATATGGTGGGATTTGAATTTTGAAAATATTAAATTAATTTAGAATTTTTAGTTTGATATTAAATTAATTTTTTTTTAGTTTTCAAGAAACCATGGTATAATTTTATTATTTTCAAATACTTTCCATTTTTGATTTTTCATTTTTTTGATTTTCTATTTTAATTTGAATGCTAAAACGGAATAATATTCTTAGCCATATAAAATAATATCTGTACAGGTTTAAAATTTATTTCCTATTAACATGTAACACAAAATTACATCACGTAACAATTAGTTAAAAACCAAAATCTAGAAAAAAATTTATTTTGGAAGAATAATCATATCTTTATTTGGTTTAACAAAATAAAAATATTTATAATTAATATTCTATGCAGTCATGATATTATTTATGTTGATGGTGAGGTAACTACCCCTTATTATTAGTTTGGCGATAATTGAGGTTCGATCCCTACCAACCTTTTCCTGATAATTTATCAGGTTATAAGTCTCTTCAACAGGATTAGAACCCTCGGCCCTGATGACCGAGGGTAACCTCGGTGAAGAATGATCAGATTTTTAGTGTCCGAAGCGGGGGTATGAATAACTTCGTCCCAAGCCGAAGTCTAGAGCTCGGACATAATAAGATCAAATCTTATCACAGATTCCCTGATCTTGGAAAAATGGAAATATTCCATTTTTCCGAGGTTAGCCCATGGGTTTGCATGACCGACTACTAATGATATATAAATACATACCCCCTTCACTAATTCAATTTATTCGGAATCGGGGAGAAGAATTACTAGATAACCTAGATTTAATACTTTTCTTTGATAAAATTAACTCGGCCTTCCGAATTAACATCTTTGTAACCGATATAATTAATAAAGTTCTCTTTTCCGAGGTTTCTCCTTTTGTCTTCTATCTAATTCATTCCCAAAAACGAACCCCTCTAATTACAAATAATTAGAAGTTGAACCCAGTATCAACATTTGGCACGGCAGGTAGGGGGGATTCTCTTTTGAGGATTAGAAGGCAGAGATCTCGGAAATCCAAAAAGATGAATACACAAGAACCATCTACGGAGGATCGTCGAGATGGCGAGGTCGCTGAAGTAAGCGAGGAAGAGGAAACAATGGTTCAGAACAACGCCCATCAGGCCAGTGAATCAGCAAGAGCCCTGTTCGAGAATCGCAACTCCATCGTTCGCGAACTAAACTATTCTCAGACTACTCCCAGTCAACCTAGCGAACAGGGATTCGTAACCCCTATTAGTCAAACTATTGGAACTTCGACACCAGAAGTCCGGAACTCCCAGGAACAACCAAGTATTTCAACGACACCTAGGCCAGATTCTCGATCAAGCGAGCAACCTTCTACAATGCCACCTTCAAATAACAGAGAGGAGCACCTGACTGCGAATCAAATTCCCAGCGTAGTAGAAGTAATGACACCCCCCCCCCCCCCGAGATAAGCAACGAAAGAGCAAATGGGTAACAAATGGCGCATCAACAACGCGAGGACTGGATGACAGAACAAATGGGCCACCAAGATTGGGTCAACCAAAGTCTAATTGATCAACTTGCGACCCTATCAGAAGAACTCCAAGCTTTGACAGCTCAGAATCACAATCAATCTCTAAGAACGACCTCGGTTATACCTTCAAGAACCACTTCTCAATGGGTAACGTTCGAAGACGATCAGATTGTATCAAGAGAACCTAGGACGCCACCCACACGCCGAAGCTCGAGAAATGGAGACGATGGAGTTCAGGTTCTGAGTACCGAACAGTCGATCGCGGCTCTAAAAAGGGATCTTGAAGAAATGCGATCTCTTGTTCATAAAGCGACGAGCATTTCTCTGGAGGTTGATCAACTACTAGCCGAAATAGAGAGGATTTCGTTCAACCATAACATCACACGAGCGCGGGTACTGCTCAATGAAAAACTAAGACTCCTGACATATGACGGAACCGGAGATCCAGCGGTCTACATTAGGGCGTTTCTAGTTAAGGTCAGACGAGCCGAATTCCAAAGATGAGAGGAGGATGAAGGAAGATGCCAACTCTTCCTAGATAGCTTAAGAGGCGATGCACAAGCTTGGTTTATTATTCTTCCCCCCGATTCAATCAGTTATTTCGCCGAGCTTCGAGAAGTTTTCTTTAAATAATACATGCTGCAACTGGAGCAACAAGCTACTGTGTCAAACCTACGCAGTAAAGCAAGGACCAAAGGAACCACTCTGAGATTTGATTAAAAGATTCAAGGCAATTTACTCGCGACTAAGGATAAATGATGATCTAGCGATCGGAGCACTTAGTGTCGCCGTGGTATCAATGGCTGTTTTGAGACAAGCTGTCTGCTCATCGTCCCCAGTCCATCGCGTTTTACCGAGCAAATACCCACATAAGAATTGAGGATAATTGTGCCGAACTTGCGAAAGTACATGGGTCCACCAAAATAAAAAAAAAGATATAAAGCCGGAGGTGAAAAGAGAAGGACGACGAGTAGAGAGAGACCAGCCTCGGAAAGACAAATCAAAATCAGAAATGTCCTTTTCCTTAACAAACCCACAAAAGGATACATCTCAGAAGGATAAATCGAAGTATACCTACACGCGAGATTCTGATGATCCGACCATCCCCTGGTGCGAGTATCACAAGAGGCCAGGTCATAAAACTGAAGATTGCCGAAATCTGAAGAACCATCTAATGGCCATCCGATTTGAGCAAAACCGAGAAAAAGAGAAGCGTAAAGCACAGGAAGCCGAGGAAAACCAACTTTCTCGGGAAGATACAGAAGAAGGAGAAATCATGCCTTCACCACCTCTGAATCAGAGAAAAAGGATTAACATGATAATGGAAGGGACTCGCAAACTGCGAAGACTCTGTTTGGTCGATACAACGAAGCATCTTCAGACTATATGCGGACCAGATTCCACAAAGTACTACTTTGCAAAAGGATTTGAAAGGGATTGATGCTCCTCACCACGATCCTCTCGTAATCGAACTTCAAATTGGTGATTGTGACGTCCAAACGATCCTTGTCGACACTGGAAGCTCGGTGGATGTCATATCCCTAAATACACTTCAGAATATGGAGATCAAGGATCAGAAGATTAAGGCTCGGGTGAAACATTTGACGGCGTTCGAGAGAGATACATTTGTACTCTATGGAAGCTATCCAATCTAATTAACACCAATATCTGAAATTCCCAACTCCAAAAGGATATTTTACGGTCCGAGGTGAATATAAGATGGCTCGGAGGTGTTTTGTGTTGGAAAATAAATATCGACGAGAAACTCGGACTCAAGAAAAATTTTCGGATCAAACTCTCATGTTAGCCTCTACTAACAAGAAGAAGCCGACATCAGCCGAAATTTTGGTGGAACTTTTTGAAAGAGAGGAATATTTAGGAAGAACCACCAAGAAAGGTCGGAAGGAAAAAGCCTAATCTTCAGCGAAGGGAAAAAAAAAAAAAAAAAAAACCATTGGTATCTCGGATTGTCCGAGATAGTCAACAAATAATCAAACTTCGGAACTACGTGTGACTTGATCCTCTCTGACGGTACGTAGACAGCCTTTCACGAGGTTTAACTACAACACCAAAATAAATCTCGGTTTTATAGTCAAGAAGTTTATACAACTCAACTATATTTAACCAAGATTCACACAAATCAAACGTCGGAATCTTGATCACATTCTCGACCATAATAAACTTGCCTGAAAGAATCTCGGAGCCTGATAAAATAAGGCCTAGAGATTAAAAGGTACGAAATTACAAATTTTTACACATTCTTTACCGAAAGCAAAAGTTCGACACTTAGTCTGATAAAGTAGGACTTCTTGTAAAACTTTAAGCAAAACGAACATTAAGTTTGCTATTTTCGGATTTCAAAATATTTAATTTTGAGGTTTCAAGTCAACAATCCAAACAATACAAGAAAAAGAAAAGAGAATATTATTCCAAACATACGAGAAGTAAAATTTTATTAATATTAAAGATATACAAATACAAGAAAGACTGGAATCAAGTTGGAAGTTTTAATACAAAGGTTACTAATCTAAATATTAAAATCTTCATCTTGAAACTCCAGAACTGAAATAGCATTTGCAAGCTCGGCCAGTCGATCACGTTCTTTCTCAGCTTCAACTACATCCTCCTCTGAGATAGGGAGTCCCTTTTCAAGAAGAAGACGAAGATTTAGAGCAATGGCCGCAACTTTTCCATATTCATTAGCTTTATTGAAAGCTTTGGAATATTTGCCAAGAGATCCACGTATATCATTCAACTTCTTCCGGCAGGCGTCAAAAACCGAGTGTTGCCCATCTAGATGTCCTTTTTTGTAGCTCTCGGTATATTTGGAGTCCGAAATAGCTTTATTGACGTCCCGTTCTTCCGAGATATCAAGTATTCGACGCTTAGATTCATCCAGTTCGGTGATCAGCCGAGAGTTTTCTTCAAAAAGAGCTTTCTCAGCATCGAGGGATTTCCCCTTTAAGCCTTCATTCTCGGAGAGAAGGGAACCAATCTTCAAGTCAAAATCGGCGAGCCTCTTCTCATACCGAAGAAACGATTGACCGATGAAATCCACCGACTGAAGTATGAAAAATAGGGAAAATTAAGTATGGAAGACGTCTAAGAGAGTAAAAAAATTGGGTTGTTGCTTACTCTGAAGAGTGAACAAGAGAGGGCTTCTAGGGTTTTTGATTCACCGCAAGCTTCGGCTAAACGACTATCGTAACCACTCGCCTTTTTCAGGAGTTCGGTGCTTTTTTTCTTATCATTAAAAAGGAAGTTCGCACCGTCAAATTCAAACTGGAACGCGTGTTGTTCCTTTATCGGCAAGACAACCTTTCTGTTCTCGGCATTCTTCTTCTTTGCAGCTTCAGCATTCTGCTTTTTTGCGGCCTCGGAGTTTTGCCTTTTACTCGGAAGAAGATCCTAATTGCTGCCTGAAGCTCCTCCGGGGTTTGATCTTTTCATTTTAGTAATAGGGTCGGTCTTTTCCCAGTCCTCTCACCCTAAAAAGATTATTTCCAAAGTCAGTAACGATTTGAGAGAATAATTTGAGAAGTTCGGAGAAAACATACCGACCCAGGAACGGGCTCTGTAGAAATGAATAGGGAGGATGTCGCCCCACCGAAGTTCTCCTTCCCTTTTGAGTTTTTCGAATTCCTCAGAGAAGTTTAGCGGGAGAGCTCGGTATCAGCTTGGTTTAACAGAAAAATAACAAGATAGAGTTAGAATTCTAGTCGAGAAAGAAAGAAAAGACATAGTTTCTACCAATTATGGTCTTCCAATTTCGGAAGATTATGGCGTCAGGTTTATAAACTGAAACTTGGTTGATTCGAACGTAAAATTAACTTCGGATCCACAATTTCGTGCCCGCACGAAGTCCAGTAAGTATTTTCCTTTTGGGTTTGATATTAATTTTGAAGGTTCCTTCTAGGCTTTTGGAAGACGAGATGTTCGTCAGCTCCTCTAGTTTCTAGGAGTTTAATCTAACATCACATCGAGCAGCAAGTACTAGGAGACCAGTGATGATTTTGATCGACTTTGGTGTTAGTTGAGACATTGTCATTCCTCGACGAGCGCAATAGCCTACCATTAGCTGTGGGATTGGAAACCAGAGATTAGCTTAGGAGAAGAAGCTTTCGTAGAGACAGAAATAACCCGGAGGCGAGGTCCAAGGTCTATGGTCGGTTCTCGGAACTAGGATTTCAATCTCTTAGGGATTCTAAGTTCTCCTTTGATTTGACTGATCTCGGATCTAGGAAAGAGAGAGGGTCCGACGTCTGGGATATCCGGCCAGGAGATCGTGTTTCCAGAAACCGAAACCTCAAGATTGTTTCTTCCAGACATTGATCAAGAAAGAATGTTAGAGATTCAAGAAGGGGAATTGAAGATTACCTCGGAGAGTGGAAAACAGATTTCGGTGAAGAATTGATCGTCAATAGAAAGTTATATATTAAGCAGTAACGGTAATGAATGATGCTTCGTTTTTAGTGTCGGGAGGATTTGACTAGCTAATATTTGGAGGGAAAGGAGACGTCTGTTTTCATTTATTTTTGTCTGTTTTCAAGACGACACGTCATGGGGAGTTGAAAGGTTTTGTGATAATTGAGGATTGTGTGCGTGGAACAAATAAAGCTCTTCACTGACTGCTTTTTTCCATATTGGAGTATCAAGATCAAGAAGGAAGATGAAGATTCCAGACTATTGAAGACGAAGATCGACCGCAACCGAGCTTCAATTATCGACAAGCTATTAAATTACGGAAATTCGCCAACTCTGCCTGAAGACATCCTCGGACTAACTGGGGAGGACTTACTTTTGATGGTGGGGTTACCACCCCTTATCAATAGTTTGGCGATAATTGAGGTTCGGTCCATGCCGACCTTTCCCTGATAATTTATCAGGTTATAGGTCCCTACAACAGCATTAGAACCCTTGGCCCTGATGACCGAGGGTAACCTCGGTGAAGAATGATTTAAAGCCGAAGTCTAGAGCTCCGGGGGTATGAATAACTTCGTCTCAAGCCGAAGTCTAGAGCTCGGACAGAATAAGATCAAATCTTATCATAGATTCCCTGATCTTGGAAAAATGGAAATATTCCATTTTTTCGAGGTTAGCCCATGGGTTTGCTTGACCGACTACTAAGGATATATAAATACATACCCCCTTTCACTAATTCAATTCATTCAGAATCGGGAAGAAGAATTACTAGATAACCTAGACTTAATACTTCTCTTTGATAAAGTTAACCCGAGTGAACATCTTTGTAACCGATATAATTAATAAAGTTCTCTTTTCCGAGGTTTCTCTTTTTGTCTTCTATCTAATTCATTCTCAATAACGAACCCCTCTAATTACAATAATTATAAGTTGAACCCATTATCAACAATTTCTTTATCCGAATAAAATTTTGAATTTTTTTGTTAATTTTTGAATGCCAATCATTAACTGATCCACATTCAAGTAGGTGGTGTGGTGTTGTTACTTGACAGTTGACATACCTAAAACATTAAATATAGGTATCATTGATTTGATTTTACTAGCAATGTTGGCTCATTTGGTTGAAACTTAAACTACTGACACCACTAATCATAGTTCGAACCTCTGCATTGTACTACCTTATTGCTAGAATCTGGTCCATAGCTAAATAAAAAGACTTTCTGTTATACTTTTTTTCCAAGTTTCCTAAATCTGGTCCATAACCCAAATAGAAAAAGACTATTCGTTCGTCACCCAATTCTCGTCCATGACCAAAATAAAAAGTATTATTGTTGTACGGAATGAAAACTTAATTTTTTTAAAAAATATCAATATTTAATGATCATGATAAAAAGAATTCTCGGTTCACCACATATGCCAAAATGGAATAATATTTTTCATCATTTAGAATTTTATGTGACAACTATAAAGTTTTTTTTTTCGAATATTATGATATAATTTCCTATATTTTTTTTCTTTTTATAAGTTTTCTATTTTATATGTTGACGTGGAACAATACTAATGATGAATTTAAATCCTATGTGTACATTATTATGAGCTTATATCTTCAACTTTTACATAAGTACTAGATTTTAAATCCACTACGTATCGGTTTATAAAAATTATATGTAACCACTAATATTTATTAAAATTTATATTTTATACCTCTGATTTTTAATAATATACACTTAGTAAATATATCATATTGTTTTTAATCTCTTAAATTTTAAGATTACAAATGAGACAAATGACCACCAATAATAACTTTTTTGAACCTTTATGGTTTACTTGATGAATCTTCGTCCTCGTAATCTAGCATAAATTTTTTCAATCCACTCAATTGTATTAGACCTCTCAAAAATTCAATAAGCCTATTACTATTGTAGACATTCTCAATTGTCTAGTCATTTGGTAATGAAATTCCTGTACGAGAAAAAAGTGTTAAGAAACCTGATGTTTTGGTAGGATGGACAATATAAGAAGTTGCAATGTCAGAGATAATAGTAGTCACAGTGGTATCTAGGTTATTGAGAGGAGTCACAGTCTTTACATCCTCATTGGAGTAGAGATTTCTTATCTAATGTTAACAATTTCAATGGTTATAGTGTTTGATTATGTATGAATTATTATTTATTGGATCAAACTAAACTTGTGCGGCAGTGTCAACAACTGAATCAATTTTCATTGTTGAGGTTGAAGAAGCGAGTGAAAAATTTGAGTCATAGGAGAAAATAGCTTCAATAGTGTATGTTAGTGGAATGATAGAAACTTTGTATATGATCGTTACCATGGATGTTGATTCAACCATTGTATTAGGCACAACTAAAGCATGGATATAAACTTGATTGTCTGAATCCAAGAAAAAAATACAGACACTACAAGTGAGAGTAATAGCATCAACAAATTAAATAGGGAAAACTGAAGCTTAAACGCTTAAAACTTAATGCAATCCTTTAGATCAAAAGCTTTGATCGCTTGAACTTTGATGAAATCTTTAATGATACTCTATTGGAGACATCTTGATTTTTTTTCATCCTAAATGGACACACCTTCCATATTTTATTGGGATCCAGAAGTATTCCATATAAACTATAAAAATTGTGCATTTTGGAAATTTTGTGGCTATATATCAAATTGAAACACATCCTTTTTACTAATATGTGTTTTATGGTATGCATGAGTCATGAAAAAAATAATTTATGTCATATATATATTTTTATTATTTATTTTAAATTTTATTATTGATAATAATTTGTATTGGCTATGAAGAAACTATATAAACATATTTAATTTTAAAACGTTGTTGCTTATATATTTTAAAGAATACTTTCTATAGAAATATTTAAATCTTTATATGTTTATAATTTTTAGAACCCTTATATAAAAATATTTTTCAAAACTTTTTAAACTGTTTGAGTAAAAGTATTATTATACAGCTCAATTATCCCAATTATATACTTAAACAAAGTTAACAAATGAAGTTGATCTCTGTCAATATCAAAAACCTCTAAACTACACAAAAGTTTTGATATTATCGAGATTCGGTTGAAATCGGATCTTTACATACCAAGATTTAGTCTAACTAAATCTATATTATGAAAGTACCTTTGCCTTTGTAAAAACTACAAATAATATGATATTTTAAAAAAACCCTCATTCCCTCTATCCATCTTTAGTATCTTTTCAAGATTACAATTTATACTAGCCACTTTTAAAAAACTAAAATATTTTAATGCAAAGAAAAAACCCACATATACTTTCAACCTAAATCTCCCTATTTGTTAAAATTCCACCACAGCACTTAGTTGCTTTAAAACTTAAAGGAGGAACCCTCTATGATCTCAATAAATCCAGAAAAAGAATTACCAGTCTTAAACGGAATTTGTGCATGTCTCATTTTAAGAACGTATTAATTGATCGAACACTTGTAAATTAGTATATCAATGAAGCTAATAGAAAGTTTAACAAAATAATAAAATGCTATTTAATGAACATAGCACTGACACGAATATACACGACGATCATATGGCACTACTTCCAGTGAAAAGTAAACTTTTTTATCATCTTTAATCTAATTCTCATTATTTATTGGTTATTTAAAATTTTATGCGGTAAATTTTAGCATTAACGTTTTTAAATAATAGATATAAAAAGACATAAATTAAGAAATTTATTCTAACTTATAAATCATTTATATTTATATTTATTCTAAGATATATATAGATAGATTGATTATTTATATAATTGAGATCATTATTTTGAAAAATTTATTTTAATTTATAGATGATTATTTATATTTATATTTTAGGATATAAAATCTTATTTAGTGATTATTATAAATCTTATGTCAACATCCTGAGGAGATCAATGGTTGTTGTTAAACAAAAAATAAGATAAGTGGCGAAGAAATCTAGGACTAATAAAACGACATTAAGTGAAGAGAACTGCATAACTTTAATAACATATACATCAGAGACATTTGAAATGTTTGTGTTTGCTTGTAGATGAGTCGATTATAGCTGTTTGGTTTGGAGGATTTCCAAGTCGGAAAATAAGTAATTATATCTGATCATTCGTTCTACTATTTCCCGATTCAAAGATTCTTTGTGTTAAAGAGCTGATTTCGGTTCGACTTCGTCTTGAATCTCCGTTTGTCCTTTAAGTCTTAGTACTGAACGACGATTTTCAATTCTCCGAGTGAAACTAAAATATGTTGCAGTTTCAAAACGAAGACTTTTATTTGGTTGGAGATATAGAACGTTTTTTCTTTTTTCTGTATAAAACTATTTTAATTTTGATTTTTTTTTTGGCTTTGGTTATGATTAAAATTGCTTCAATGACTGGATTTTGGTGGCTTTCTTACGTAATTGATTTGGTCGACGATAATTAAATTTTGTTCATTGCCTTTGATTTGTTAAGCTTTTATTTCTTTAAATTTAGACTTTTCTTTGGTTGGGGATATAGAACGGTTTTTTTTTTTTGTGTGTGTAAAAGTATTTTAATTTTGATTTTTGGCTTTTGTTATGGTTGATGCTTCAATTACAGAAATAACGATTGGATTTTGGTGGCTTTCTTACGTAATTTTTTTGGTCAAAGATAATTAAAATCTATTCTTTTTTTCCTTGTTTTTTCAAAGCCTTTATATTTATTTTAATCTCCTGCTGATTTTAATTCATAAACAGAATATTGCTTTCTCAAGAGATTTTTTTTTTTTTTGTAATTCATAACAAGAATACTTCTTTTTTAAGAGACTTTCTTTTTTCAAAAAGTATGGAATTTTAAACTTTGATTTGATGTGTAAAAAATTTTAATGACGATTCTTACGTGTATTAATGATGATGATTTGAGAATTTAAATCTAGCGTGGAAAGCCTTGAGAATTTATAGTTCCAATTTGTATTTAGTATAGACTATATGAGTTTCACGCGCGAATGATATATTAGATATGTTAATTTATGAGACTACATTTTATTCACTTTTGTATATTGGAATGATTCTAGATTTATATTACTTGGTAGAATGGATATTTATATATATATATATATATATGTAAATGTGAATAATTCTCGCTCATCGCGTCGAGATAATATATATATATAAAGATAAAACATTATCACATGAATTTTTTGCTTTATTTTATCGCAAATATCCCCTGAACTTCTCCTCAAATCTCCTCTTGAATAGTAGCTGGATCTTCATATCTCATTCAAACTTCCCCTTTAACTTTCTTTGATGTTTCCTCTTCACTAACATGTGCCTTTCAAGAACCGTCTTCGACATCCCTGTCAAAACTTTTAGTACTAGGTGGATCTTCAGATTCTTTTGGAGCTTCCCCTATAACTCCCTCTGGATTTTCTTCTTCAAGTACATGTGTCTTTCCAAAACCATCTTTAAAATCCCCTTGAGGTTGCCCTCGAACCTTCTCTTGAACGGTAGGTAGATCTTCAAATCCCTTTCGAGCTTCCCCATTAAATTCCTTTGGAGTTTTCTCTTCAGTAACATGTATCTTTTGGGAGCCGTCTTTAACATCCCCGCGAGACTTCCCTCAAACATTTTCTTGAGTAGTAGGTGAAACTTTGCATTGAGATAGAATGAGAGAAGACACACACAAACTGATAATATAATAGAATATTTATACAGAAAAAATCTTGAGATATACGTTAGCATATTTTCGTCAATATCTCAAACGTAAATATGGCAAATATACGCAACTCTCCAAAATACGACATTATCGAAAAAAGAAAAAAAAAACTGGCAATATCTATCCTATTTTATATATAAGAAACGACGATGGCATAGGCGTGATAATATGAAATTCATTAAATGTTTTATTCGGAACACATGGTCCGACAAGGAACCATTTCGAAAACTTCTTTACAATTATATATAAAGATATTATTAAAGAAAATCATTTAAATTACAATTTCCACCGTCAATATCGAAAATGGAATATATATATATATATATTATATAGGTTTATATATAGGTTATATATTATTTTGATTAGATTCGATAAAATCAAAATCAGAATATATATGTTTTTAGATGATATTATTTTCATTAGATTCAACAACATCTAAATATATATATATATATATATATATATATTTTCTAAGGTGAGATTTTTATAATATCCATACCAATTTTTTTTAGAAAACGTTATACACATAATTATATAAAATTTATTAAGGGTATTTTCGAGAACATTAGGTAATTTCGGATTAAAGAAATAGTTGATGACGTGAATAGTCTCAGAATCGAAAACACTAATATACGTAAACTAAATGTCTCGCCTGCAGCATCAGGCGAGGGATGAATTCTCCATTCCTCGTCGTTATTATTGTAACAGATTATTTTATCTTATATTTACGTATATCGAAATTGCGTTTCTTCGTATACGATCGACATATATTATCTAATTGGGTCACAATTACAATCACATATTTATGTATAGCGCTATATTATCGACACGGATATTGCTCGTACGATCATTTGGATATTATAGACATACGATGAGTATCATCATGAAAATATTTTTTGACATATTTATTTGTTGCCTTTTCTCTCTCCAATCAAAGGTCGAGGCTTGAAGAAAGCTTCATGTTTACCTATATTAGATACCCGAACACAGTATGATTAAAAATCTTTGGAGATAAAAAGTATGCTCGATCGTGGTTCGGCGTATCCGGTCGTATTGTTGCGGATCGTACTGTATAATATGTTATCATACTCACTATTTTGTGGGGGGGGGGTATTGCACCTAACTATACATATATATATATATATCACTATACTGAGAAATCAAATACTCACGATTGTATAACAAAGACTCAAAGATTTTCCGCTAATATTAACTAAAATCCACATAAGAAATCTCATTTCAGATTCTAATGATTCATATCTTAAACAAGTTATAGAGAATCGAGATAACATATTAAAACTAACATCTTAAATAGAGTTTTTATAGGATTTATCAATCGAAGAAGGGAGCCGTCGAAGATCTTCCTCGGATTTTCTAAGTCACCACTTGGAACTGGGTTACTGAGTACCGGATATGATCTCTCCTCGATTTCTAGTCGATTCGAGATTGAGGGTGAATGGATCTCTCGTCGATGTGAGATTGAGGGTGAATGGATTCGAGATCAAGGTGAAGAGAGCAGAGAGGAAATGAGGATTAGGTTTTTTTTTTTTTTATGCAACTGATAAAAATGAAAAAGAGAACAAAAAATTTCGTGAGTCCTATTATTTTTTCCCTAAGTGTTTTAACTGGGAAATTTGTTTTTTCCGCCTTAACTTACCATAGCGTTTTAAAATTCAAAACGATATCTAGGATACCGAGTTAGAATCCTAAAAAACAAAGATAACATTTCCATTTTGGAAACGTTATCTTTGAGTTGGTCTTATCTTAACGATAGCATTCAGGGTAAAAACGTTATCCTTTAATGCTATATTTGCTACATTTTCTTGTAATGGACAGATATGGTTAGCCATACACAAATGTGGCATATAATCTCTCCTTCTTGAACTTGACAATGTATCAATGTAATTTGGTTTCTATGGAGGATTTCTATATCCAGGTTTGAGTTCCACAGTAAGGTTAGGCCTCCGCCTCCCCCTTCATTTGGTGGCACAAGCTTGTTGTTGTTGAAGTTCAGGTACTACAGTTTTCGTAGCACTACATCATCTGGATTCCTGGTTTCTGAAAGGAAGATGATATCGGGTTTGATCTTCTTGTGTAGTGCTCAGATACGATGAACTGTTGTTGAGTTGCCAATTCCACAACAGTTCCAGCTCATAATGGCTAAGAAACGGGGTATTGATCGAGCCAAAAATCCCTTTTCCTTTCTGTTGCTCGGCACCTCTGTTACAGTGTGTGTTTTGTGGTCTTCTTATTGAAATACTAAAATTTTATACGCTACAGTGAGATAACCTACACAAACATAACTGAGTCACAAAATTATTCCTTGTCCAAGCAACCTTGATGTGACTTTATCATTCGTTAGTCTAATCATAAGAAAGGCTTTCCTAATTTCAGATCATGGATATAGAGATTGTTCCAACAAACCCCTCAATGTAAGTTAATTTGTCAATCTCATGAACAATGTTTTATTTTTGTTGCAGATTAAAAAATTTCGAGAAGATTGTAAATGATTGAGGAGTGAGAATGAATAACTGAAGAGGAAAATTGAGTAGGCTTCAAGGCGATATATGCACTGATCTTGAGGAGCTTGTTTATCTGATATGGATAAATGCTTGCTTAAGATACGAGCTAAGAACTTACCAGCCGGAGGCTGGTAAAACCATTGCTAAGGATCTTAGTATTACTCTAATTATTGTAGCAACTTTGGTTGATAAAAATAATATATGTGTAGATTTAGATCGCACCATTATCTATTCTGAAAAACATGAATCAACACACATCACTTGAATGCAACTTATTATCTCATAGAGGACTCAAAACGCCATATGCCTAAGGTACCAACAAAGTGGATAAAACCACTGACCTATATAGGTCCAGGCGATTACACACTTATTATTTTAAATCCCATTTCGACACACAAACTGCATGCAAACAAGAAATAAATAAAAAAGCCAGATCATTCCCTTGATGCAACAAACCACACTTTGAAAACTCACCATTTTTCTTAAGCAGAGTCTACTCCAGAGAAATATAAGCACCCAAAGAGTGAAGAAAGTCGCTGGAAGTTCCATGAAATCCGGTGATTTTGCCGCCTTCAAGCAAGAAAGATTCACCAGAGGTGATTCCAAACGGCTGAGATGTAATGCCCTTGAATGTCTTGAATATAATAGACGTCACAATTTCCGTGGGGGAGCCTAAGAGTTTCTCGTAGTAAACTTTCACAGATGTGATGTAATCATCAGGATCAACCACAAACTAAAAGAACAAAAAAAAAAAACTCAATTTATAAGCAATATACAAAATTAGACCTAGAAAATATATAACTAATTACCATGAATTAATAGGAAACTAGGTAATTAATTTACCTCCTCTGTTCCGAGCAACGACTTTTTCCCGTGACCGTCTCCAGCAAGTAACTCCGTTCCCTTATTGTACTCAAACTTGACAAAGGATACACCAGAGTCGCCTTGCCCTACATAAACTTTCCTCACATTATCATGAACTCCATCGTCCCAAGATACTTCTCCCTTTCCGCCTTGTGCTGGAAGTTTAACGGAAGGAGTTAACGCAGTAGACGAGGGAGAAATATATGTCCCTAGAGAATGCAAAACATTGCTTGCTCGTCCATGAAACCCGATGATTTTGCCTCCTTCGAGTACAGATTTGTTACCGGAGACGAGTCCAAAAGGCTGAGAAGTAATGCCCTTGAATGTTTTGAATATAAGAGACGATATGATTTCGGCTGGTACGCCGATGATTTTCTCATAGTAAACTTCCACTGATGTGATGTAGTTGTCTGAATCAACCTCAAACTCTTCTGTTCCTAGCAACGTCTTTTTGCCATGCTCGCGTGTTTCTCTTTTGCCCTCTTTCTCATACTCGAACTTGATGTAGGCTACACCGGAGTCACCTTGACCAACGTAAACCTTTCTTACATCATCAAAAACACCGTCGTCAAATGTCTCTCCAGCATTCCCTCCTTGAGCTTCCACTTTTTTTGGTGGAGGAGTTGAGGAAGAAGATGAGATGGGAGCGAAATAAGCTCCAAGCGAATTGAGATGCGAATCAGCGAAACCATGAAAGCCGGTGATCTTCTTGTCCTTAACTTGAAGAGAAAATTGTGTACCCTCTCCATAGAATTCATATCCGATATATTCCGAAGTGGTTTTGTTAGTTTGAAACTTGATTCCTTGTATGATATTGGAGTCGAACCAAGCCTCTACAGAAACGAGATACTCATCCGGATGGCTAATCACAATCTGTTGAAATATCCACCCCAAAATCCATATCGAAATGTCAGTAACCTATTAAGTATCATATTATTTGTTCCACAAAATACTATTGATGCTAATTAATTAAAATTGTTTTTTGGGCTATCGCTTGTAGAGTTCTTATAGTTTATTCGGTACCACTTGGTTTGTTTAGAGAATCACAGAGCCAATTAGTTTAGGATCAAAATTCGATTTTGTTTGAGATAAATCTATGGACAGTACGTATCAATGAAGGAATATAAAAAAAGAAAACGCACCGTTGAAATGACACTTCTATCACTCTTTGCACCATGAGAGGAACCTTCCTTTGGCTCTCCATTTTTAACATAATCGAACTTGATTTGCTCGATTCCTTGACCACCAGCTGCAACATGTATCTTTGTTATAGCTTCGTGTTCGGCTCCGTCGTCCCATTGTTTGCCTCCTTTTCCTCCTTTCGCTTCCACTTTGTTTGGAGTAGAAGCGGGGGCGGGAGTGGGAACGGGAGCGGGGGCGGGAACAGGAACATGAGCGGGAACAGGAGCGGGAGTTGGAGAGGGAGTGGGAGTGGGAGCGGGAGCGGGAACAAGAGCGGGGGTGGGAGCTGGTGCTGGAGTCGGAGCTGGAGTCGGGGTGGGAAGAGGGGCAAAATTTGCACCGAGAGCATCAATAACCGAACCAGACCGACCACAAAACCCGACAAGCTTAAAACCTTTTTCCTCCAGCACAAATTTCGTACCGACCACGGTTCCAAAAACAGAGGAGGCTGTTCCTTTTGATGTCTTAAACTTGAGCGACGTAACGTAACAATCGAAAGTTCCCTCCACTGATGTAATATGTTCATTAGGATAATCCAACTCGAACTGCAACCAAATTGATTAAAAAAGCTTTATGAAATTTCTTTCCTCAACACAAGAAAATTGATCAACCATGCAATACCTCTTGAGGAACTTCTTGTTTTCTTCCATGGGCGTGTGGCACCATTCTTTCTCCTTTGGCATACTCAAACCTTACATAACTCACAAACTTACCGCTTAGTCCAACGACCACTTTCTTAACACCGTCATAAGCGCCATCGTTCCAAGCATTCCCTCCATTGCCACCTTGGACGTTAAAGTGCTTAAGAGGAGAACTCACAACAAAGAAGTGAGCTCCAATGGCATCAATAGCTCGACCAGAACGTCCATGGAATCCAACAAGCTTTCCTCCATTTTTACTCTCGAGCATAAATTCTGTTCCAGCTGGTTTTCCAGATAACGTTGTCTGACCAATTACCTGAGAGGTTCTTCCAGAGGATGTTTTGAAGATTAGGGATTTGACCATTTCTGGTTTAGATGTGTAAACACGATCGTAGCTTCCACCAACGGCTGTGATGTATTCACTTGGATAATCCACTGCAAACTGAATTTCATATTTCCATTAGAAAAAAAAAAAACAAATTATAAGCTTGGAAGCATCTAATAACAACTAATGAAGAAAAACAAGATCACCAATTTTATTACCTCTTTTAGTGGCCCACGAACCGTACCGTGTTCACGACTCTCGAATTTTCCATCCTTTTCATATTCGATCTTGATATAACTGATACGACTATAGTCATCCCCGACGATTATCTTTTTCATACCGTCAAAAATTCCATCATCGAAGAGATCTCCTCCGTTACCACCCACCGGTCCCAATTTTCCGGACATTGTGTCTACCTGGAATAGTCAAACTTTTAATTTTCAATAAAACACACTTAACAGTTAACAGTAAGGTTTCTATTACTTAAACAAAGATTGATTTTATTACTTTCTAAGAGAGGAAGAAAACGTAACAAAAATTCTATTACTTATCAATTATCACGAATACGAAAAGACGTTAATACCCTTAATGATTGATTTTTCCTATCGACATGTTCCACTATTGAGGAAAGTATTACCATTGTCATTGTCAGAAAAAGCTATTACCATTGTCATTTTCAATCATAAAAGAAGAAAGTATTAGAAATGAACTGGATTTTAGCAAAGTTCAAGAGAACGTGAGAATATCATAAATAATTTGGAAACTATCTGACATATTTAAGCATACCTATTTTTTTGAGTTTGTAAAAAGATCATCCATATCTCTTTTCTTTTTTTTGTTAAAGATTGATCGTCCATATCTTTGGAGCAAGACAATGAGAATTTTTTAATAGAAAAGTCCTTATATTTGCATCTAATCAACCAGAATATTTATACAAATTATTTGAAAAAAAAAATCATAGTACTGTCTTTAAAATTTCTCATAAACATCCTAGTTTTTTTCTATTTAAAATTTGATAAAATTAATAAAATTTGTTATTATTAACAGTTATTATAATTTATAATGCTTTTAAAAGTTGTATTCATGTAATTTGTTTCTATTATATATAATGCTTTGCATTTCAGATTTATGTATCCAAACTATGTAATATTATGGTATTAATAAAATCATTTTAGACGAAAAAAAAAGAAAAAGAACCATCACTCTCTCGGTGCATGAATAGCAGTGTCTATTTTGCATGTATCCAAAGGTTGGCTAGTGTATTGACATCCCTTTTTGTTCAAGCACAAGAGGTGTATTAACTATTAAAGCATTCTATTTGATTTGAAATTATTTTAAAATTTGTGGTATTTTCCCAAGCATTCCCTCTATTGCCACCTTGAATGTTAAAGTGCTTAAGATGAGAACTCACATCGACGAAGTGAGGTCCAATGGCATCAATAGCTCGACCAGAACGTCCATGGAATCCAACAAGCTTTCCACCATTTTTACTCTGGAGCATGAATTCTGTTCCAGCTGGTTTTCCAAATAACGTCGTCAGACCAAGTATCGGAGAGGTTCGTCCATAGGAGGTTTTGAAGATTAGCGATTTGACCATATCCGTTCCAGATGTGTAAATACGATCGTAGCTTCCACCAACGGCTGTGACGTATTCATTTGGATAATCCACCGAAAACTGAATTTCATATTTTCATTATTAAAAAAAAAAATTATAAGCTTTAAAGCATCTAATAACAACTAATTAAATGAATAGAACAAAAGTCATAATTTATATTACCTCTTTTAGTGGCCCACGAATCGTACCGTGTTCACGAGTCTCAAATTTTCCATCCTTTCCATACTCGATCTTTATATAAGTTACACGATCAAAGTCTTGCCCGACGATTATTTTCTTCACACCGTCAAAAACTCCATCATCGAATGCTTCTCCTCCGTTACCACCCTTCGCTCCCACCTTTTCGGACATTGTTTCTATATAGAAGAGTGGAACTTTTAATTTTTTTAAAAAACACACACTAAGAAACATAATGGTAAGAGGAGAGAAAGAAAAACTAACACAAACTCTGATTTTACTTATCACGAATTAAAAAAAGATGTTAATACCCTTAATGATTGCTTTTTCCTATCGACAGGCTAAACTATTGGGAAATACTGTTACCATTGTTAATCATAAAAAAAAAAGGAAAATATCATTATAAACTAGAATTAAGAGAGAGCTCTGGCCTCTTTCAACTCCCTATCTATGTCTCAAAACTTGATTTGATTAATAGATTTTCAGAATGTCAAAAAAAAAACCTAGATTTTAGCAAAGTTCAAGATTACGTGACAATAACATCAAACCATTATCTAACAAAAAAAAACATAGAACCAGTAAAAATTTCGAAAACTATAGGACATAAAACAATTTTTAACAGAGGATCGAGGGGAAAAAGGTAATTTTGAGAAAAAGAGAGAGACCTCAGGGTTTGTGTAACTCTTAGGTTGGAGAGAAGCTGTGAGAATGAGAATGAGAATGAGAGTGAGATTTTGGGGTATTTCCACTCCCTATATATAGAGTTTTAGTTTTTACTTTCTAAGTTTTACGTACAGTACTCTTCACATTTTTAGTCATCTTTACACGTTACACGCCATCGACCACACACCCTAAAATTTTCATTTCTTGTCCTAACATTATCTTCTTCATTTTTTATGTTTTTTTAGAAAGTCTAAACATTATTATTGTTTTTGTTAAAAAGTATTGCCATTTTTTTTTCGAGATAAGCCTGTCTTGACATTATTGATCTGCTTTTTTATTTTTTTTGGTAAAAACTATAAATCTGCTTTTCCTTCGGTTTTTTTTAATTAAAATAATTAATCTATAATTTAATACAGATTTTAAATTAAAATTTTAATCAATTCAATAATTTATTCTAAAATCTCATTAGTAATTAAATAAAGTCTCATTCGTAATTAAATATTATATTTAATATATTAAATTTTTTAAAATAATTTTTGTAAAATTTTAAAATACAAAAATTAATATTGCTCTAATATGAGGTATATAAATTAAAATTTCAAATAAATACATAAAACATATAACTTTAATTTAATTATATTTTAAATCTATAATTCACATCGAGACTTCATCGTGAAGTCACAAAACTGTAAATTTTAAAAAATTTAAATTAAATTTTTTTAAAAATATTTAAATTAAAATTTTTAGTAGATAATTCATTATATAACAAATTTCTATAGACTAAATGATCTTAATCTTTTTGAATCGGCATTAGAGGTTAGGATTTGACAAATAATTATAATACATGTATATCTCTTTAGGGTTGGAGTTAAGGATTAAAATTTTTTTAATCAAACAAAAACTCTTGATACATTCAGTAGGTTTTTTGTGGGAGAAGACTAACGTAAGTAATTAACAGGGGTTATTAATAAAAATTGTCGAATAACCTATATTTCAGTTTAGGGATTAGATGCGACTTCAAAATGAAGTCTCGCACGGTGAAGTCTTATAAAACGAAACTTTTAACCTAACCCGAATTAAAAGACGCCAAAAAATACCTGGACATTAATTTTTTTAACACGGGTATATAACCAATTAAAATTTTGTAACCTAGCCGACATATTTTTCTTATTTTTTTCTTTCAGAGAAAACCATAAAAAAAAAAAAAATCTCTCCTCAAAACTCTCTAGCTTCTTTTTCGCTGCCGACACCTTTTTCTTTCAGAGAAAACAATAAAAAAAAATCCTTACCTCAAAAATCTCTCGCTTCTTCTTCCCGGTGAGCCTTCTCCGGCGTCGTCGACTACCTCTCCGTCTTGAAACACTCTCTCTGAAGTAGATTTGAGCCGCACAATAAGTCTTCTTGCATCTTCAACTTTTGGCGAGGTCTTCGGTTGATGTTGTCGCCTTCGATCTCGCTTCCTGCTTCTTCTCCTCCTCCAAAGCTTGTGACACTGAAAAACATGGTCGAAACCCTAGACGGCCGTCATCTCCTCGTCACCTCCGTCGGTTGAGATTCAAAGGGTGTCTTTCCGTCACCAGCCTCGCCATCTCTGACCTCGCGTCGACGTCAACAGAGCACCATCATCGCCGCCCAGTTCGAATCCTCCGCAGCCGCCATCCAGTTTGAAACCTCCGCAACCGCCGCTCGTCTATTCCGTCATGGCCTTGTTCGTTCCCTTTCTCTAGCCTCTCTGTTTTCTCCAGTTTTTTGTACTTGGTGTATCTTGCATAGAGAAGCCTCTCTTCTCATCTTTTCATAATCTAATGGATTTTACTCTCTCTCTAAAACAGATCTGAGCCGCCGAGTTCGAAAAGAATTTGAAGGAAAGGTCCGTGAACCATTTTCTGCAAATAAAAAGTAACAAGTAATAGCAACACATTAGCATTTGAGTTTTGCATCGAGACTTCATTCTGAACTCTCGGAAATAAGAGCTAATTACCAAAAAATGTAAGAATAGTGATTTTAAAATAATTACAAAAACATGGACGTTCCAGTAAGTTTTGAATGGAGCAAATATCATAACAAACATAATTAAGATGAAAAAATCTTTATAATTAGACTTAAAACCATGTTTTAACATAATTAATAAATGAGACTTCACTGTGAAGTTTGAGGCGTAGACTTCATCGTAAAATCTATAAGGGTAATTAAAAAATTAGCAAAATTCTTAAAATCAATTTAAGCTAGAATATACAATATTCAGTTTTAAAACTCATACATATTCAACATAAATAAGTCATTAACTCACACTAGTCTTTATGGTTGCGATTTTTTTGCAGGTAAAAGAGAACAAAGAGAAGCGGAAGAACCATTAAGACAGCTCAAAAAACTCTAAGACAATCTCCTTGGAGAATCTTCTTTGCTTCGTTTATTGTAAAAGAGACCCTTGTATGTAATATTTGTATTTAACGCCCACCAATCGTTTTATTATATAGCTTGTTTCCTTTTTTTATGGTTAGTGTAATTTTCGATTTATGTAACATTGGTGTTTATCGAAAATTTATCCATGATTGACTTTGATTTTGGTATAATGATTCAACCAAATTTGTATAAGGAAGTCATATATCTTGTGCCTAGCTAAAATTTACCAAATTTTAACAATTATGTGTTTAAAAAAAACATGTACAAATCACATTAGCAAGTGAATATATTGCATAAGTAATATATATTGTGCCTTAGCTAAAATATACCAAATTTGAACAACTATGTGTTTTAAAAACATGTAGAAATCAAATCAAGAGAAAACAAGTGACTTGCTCATTTGGTGAGTAAGATGAGTTCAAATCACAAAGTTATGGATCTCCTTCCTTTGGTTCCATGTCTTTAAGGAAAAAAATTCACTCATCGACAGGAGACTTCAGGATAAAGTCTGAATCTTTTTGTGTGTGGAGACTTCATAAACTTAAGAATTTTGATTTTTAAGTTATTATGATACATAAATGTCACACCTCATACAACATAAGAAAATATAAGTAACAAACATATGAGAACAAGAAAAGTAAAAAAATTCTTCATAATTAGATTTAAAACCTTGTTTTAACAAAATTAATATATAAGACTTCTGATTGAAATCTCAAGAGTAGACTTCATAGTGAAGTCTCGTAATAAATATATATTAATTCAAAACTCATAAAATCGATTTAAGATAGACTATAATACAGTGAGTTTTGAAACTCATGCATTTACAACAACACTAAATAATACACATGCAAAAAATACAAAATCTCGAAAATACAAAATAAAAAAGATATAAATACATTTTTAAAAATTTACTGGTGGAGACTGCAAACCGAAGTCTCGTGATGAGACTTCACCTGTGAAGTCTACGATAAATAAGTTGACCAAATGACCTAAATACCTAATAAGTTGAGGAAAATGATTTAAAAATAAGTATGCGATAAAAACAACTCAAATTCATACAACGTCAAAAGACAATAGTAATGCACATGTTAGATGAAGAATTTAAAAATAACTATTTATAAATAAGCTTAAATATCAATTTTACTAGAATTAGCATATGAGACTTCACCGCGAAATCTCATTGGAGAGACTTCATTATCAAGTCTCATGCACGATATAGTGGAGATTTCAACATGAAATCTCAGAAGGGGTCTAGTTTTGCAATTGACCATTATTTGACTTTTTCAGGTGACTTTACATGTGAAGTCTCATACACTTTTGAGACTTCATCGTGAAGTCTCTTCAAAAGTAGGGTATAGTTTTACAATTGACCGTAGTTTAACTTTTTTAGGAGACTTCACGTGTGACCAAAATAATTGATTTTTTAATTCAAGACTTCATAGTGAAGTCTCGATAAAAAATCATACTTCAGTCAATTGCAAAACTATACCCCTTTTCGGAGAAGAAGAAAAAGCCAAATCTTTTGCAATTCTTCAGAATAAAAAAAAACCAGATCGAGATTGCGAAATTCGACAATATATAGTGTAACCAAGATCGAAAACCAAATCTTTTGCCTTCGCCGTCTCTGATTTTCTCGATCAAATCATTAAGAAATTTTTGAAAAATTTAACTAAAAACCTTGAAACTGGATTGAAAATATCTCAGCTAGTTATTCACGGAAGATTTAGAGGGATATTCTAACATATTTTTTGCTAAATCATGGTGCAATCAAAACATGTCAAAATTGCAAGAAACCCAAAATTGCAAGTCAAAATTGCAAGAAATCCAAAATTGCAAAGACCCATTCAATCCATACCACCAATAGGAAAACATGTCAAAATTTGGAAAAAAAGAAAAAAAAAAAAGTTAGAGAATTTGTATGATGTAAGTTGACTTTTGGTGCAATCTCTAGGTTTTAGCATGAATAACCACGAGAAAGCGAACTGGGAAAGAGAATTGGGCCACGAGCCATTATAATTTTTGTTTAAAGCCCATTTTGTTTTTCATTCAACCCAGATTCGTTTTCTTTAACTTTTGCTTTTTCAAATAATTTAAATGTTTTAAATTTCAATGGCTAAGATTAGAACAAACAAAATTTAACAGTCGAGATTTAAAAAAGCTCAGGATCCGCGTCTTAAACCGGCTACACGCGGGTTAGATCCGTCTCTTTGGTTTTTGTCCAAAATTTTTTATTTAGATTATATTTTAATACTACTTTACCCCTATAATCCTATTTAAAAAAATCATAATGGCATTAGAAATTAGTGTAATTTTATCTTTAAGGATAATGATATTTTTCTAATTATACTTCATTTTTCCATATTTTTGAATTTATTACGTGTCCTTATTTCTTACTAACTCTACCAAATGTATATAATCTTTGGTTAACTTATGTCTCAAATCTATTCATTTATGATAATCTAAGAAAAAATCCAGCTGATTTTTATCAACTAATACGACATCAACGCTAAGAAATGCATATTTTTCGCAAGACAAGTTTCTTAACAATTTTGTTGTTCTCGTTCAACTTCTTAAGATCTTCCTCATCCATAGAGTCTAACCCATTTTTGTCAGCTTAAATAACCCAAATCCAAAAATTAGTTATTATAACTTTTTTACTACTAACCAAAAACCGAAATACAAGAGAACATGTATTTTCTGGACTTAAGATATTACTTCTCAGTTCTCATATATGCTGAACATCTCCGTGAATGTGAGGTAATTTAATCGATCCGTTAAACCTTTTTTCCTTTGGTGGGTCATATATTTTAAGACCAATCTGAACTTCGATAGTCTTTGTGACAACAATGAACTTGCTTGACTTTGTCTCTTTACAGTGAGTGACAATGGCGGCAATCGCCTCTCTCGGGACTTGCGATCACTGCACAAACGAATATTATTGATTTCCCAATTTCCACCGATTAGTATCAACGTAACACTCTATTTGTATATATTTAAGTAATTTAGATAAACCCGTTATAGAAATTTTAGTAATCCAATCATTTTGTAGAGGGACCACTGACCTTTCAGAGAGCTTATTTAATCACATACAAAACTTTCTTGTTGACTTTCTTGTTCCTTTATTTTGAGCTATAAATCATACCTATCTCCCAATATTATAATTTTGGATTCAGTAACTCTTCCCTAAAAAATATACGCTGATGTATAATGGGATTTAAAAATAAAACAGCTTCTTTGATTCAGGATAGATTCGAAATTCAATTTACAAAGATAATAATCTTGTACGCAGTGTCAAATTTCACAAACTGCTTCTTCGGTTAAGGATCTAGATTCTTTATTTATATGACTAATCGAGCAATAAAATTAGAGACGAAGTAAATTAAGATCAAATCATATCCATTTGGGATTCAATAAAATAAACAATGTCTAACAAAACCAGAAACCCTTACTTTATTAGAGAAACCTTGTAATATGAAGGGAGAAAAAAGCCATGAAACATGAGATGATAATAGCAGATAACCATCGATAAACTCATTACTTTTGTGGAGGACGAAGCCAGTAAGAGAGAATTTGATTTAGGGATTTAGAGAAAATGATGTGTATTTTTTTAATAAAAATAATGATGATTAATTCTTATGTTTTGATTGGTTAATCAAGCCAAATTTTTAAATGACGTGATAGTTTCTCCTAATATAGGGAAATGATGTGGCAAGGTTGGAGAGATTTAGTTTTGTTATTATAGTATTGATTAGTAGTAGTAATTATTGAAGCAGGTTTGGTTGATAAAAAAAAAATATATGTGTAGATTTAGATTGCTCCATTATCTATTCTGAAAAACATCAATCAACACACATCACTTGATTGCAACTTATTATCTCATAGAGAGGACTCAAAACGCCATATGCCTAAGGTAACAACAAAGTGGCTAAAACCACTGACCTATAGGTCCAGGCGATCACAAACTTATTATTTTAAATCCCATTTCGACACACAAACTGTAGGCCAACAAGACATAAATAAAAAACAATAGCAAGAGTTTTAACTCTTATAAGTCTCACAAACCAAGTAATTCCCTTGATGCAACAAACCACACTTTGAAAACTCACCATTTTTCTTAAGCAGAGTCTACTCCAGAGAAATATAAGCACCCAAAGAGTGAAGAAAGTCGCTGGAAGTTCCATGAAATCCGGTGATTTTGCCGCCTTCAAGCAAGAAAGATTCACCTGAGGTCATTCCAAACGGCTGAGATGTAATGCCCTTGAATGTCTTGAATATAATAGACGTCACAATTTCCGTGGGGGAGCCTAAGAGTTTCTCGTAGTAAACTTTCACAGATGTGATGTAATCATCAGGGTCAACCACAAACTGAAAGAGCAAAAAAAAAACTCAATTTTTAAGCAATCTACAAAATTAGACCTAGAAAATATATAACTAATTACCACGAATTAATAGGAAACTAGGTAATTAAGTTACCTCCTCTGTTCCGAGCAACGACTTTTTCCCGTGACCATCCCCGGCAAGTAACTCCGTTCCCTTCTTGTACTCAAACTTGACAAAGGACACACCAGAGTCGCCTTGTCCTACATAAACTTTCCTCACATTATCATGAACTCCATCGTCCCAAGATACTTCTCCCTTTCCGCCTTGTGCTGGAAGTTTAACGGAAGGAGTCGAGGAAGAGGAAGAGATGGGAGCGAAATAAGCTCCAAGAGAATTGAGATGCGAATCAGCGAAACCATGAAAGCCGGTGATCTTCTTGTCCTTAACTTGAAGAGAAAATTGTGTACCCTCTCCATAGAATTCATATCCGATATATTCAGAAGTCGTTTTGTTAGTTTGAAACTTGATTCCTTGTATGATACTGGAGTCCGTGTACCAAGCCTCAACAGAAACGAGATACTCGTCCGGATGGTTAATCACAATCTGTTGAAATATCCACCACAAAATCCATATCGAAATGTCAGTAACCTATTAAGTATCATATTATTTGTTCCATAAAATACTATTGATGCTAATTAATTAAAATTGTTTTTTGGGCTATCTCTTGTAGATTCCTTATAATTATTCGGTACCACTTGGTTTGTTTAGAGAATCACAAAACCAATTAGTTTAGGATCAAAATTCAATTTTGTTTGGGTTAAACATATGAATGGTAGTGATTGAAGAAAACAAAAAAATAAAACGCACCGTTGAAATGCTAGTTCTATCACTCTTTACACCATGAGAGGAACCTTCCTTTGGCTCTCCATTTTTAACATAATCGAACTTGATTTGCTCGATTCCTTGACCACCAGCTGCAACATGTATCTTTGTTATAGCTTCGTGTTCGGCTCCGTCGTCCCAATATTTGCCTCCTTTTCCTCCTTTTGCTTCAACTTTGTTTGGAGCGGAAGCGGGAGTTTGAGCTGTAGCAGGTGCTGGAGTTGGAGCTGGTACAGGTACAGGAGCTGGTGCTGGTGCTGGTGCTGGTGCTGGTGCTGGTGCTGGTGCTGGTGCTGGTGCTGGTGCTGGTGCTGGTGCTGGTGCTGGTGCTGGTGCTGGAGCTGGAGATGGAATCGAGGTGGGAAGAGGGGCAAAATTTGCACCGAGAGCATCAATAACCGAACCGGACCGGCCACATAACCCGACAAGCTTGAAACCTTTTTCCTCCAACACAAATTTCGTACCGACCACGGTTCCAAAAACAGAAGAGGTTGTTCCTTTTGATGTCTTAAACTTAAGCGACGTAACGTAACAATCGAAAGTTCCCTCCACTGATGTAATATGTTCATTAGGATAATCCAACTCGAACTGCAACCAAATTGATTAAAAAAGCTTTATGAAATTTCTTTCCTCAACACAAGAAAATTGATCAACCATGCAATACCTCTTGAGGAACTTCTTGTTTTCTTCCATGGGCGTGTGGCACCATTCTTTCTCCTTTGGCATACTCAAACCTTACATAACTCACAAACTTACCGCTTAGTCCAACGACCACTTTCTTAACACCGTCATAAGCGCCATCGTCCCAAGCATTCCCTCCATTGCCACCTTGGACGTTAATGTGCTTAATAGGAGAACTCACAGCGAAGAAATGAACTCCAATGGCATCAATAGCTCGACCAGAACGTCCATGGAATCCAAGAAGCTTTCCTCCATTTTTACTCTCGAGCAAAAATTCTGTTCCAGATGGATTTCCTAAAAAAGTCATCAGACCAAGTATCTGCGATTTTCTTCCAGAGGATGTTTTGAAGAATAGCGACTTGACCATCGTTGAACCATAGCAGAAAAGATAATCGTAGCTTCCACCAACGGCTGTGATGTATTCACTTGGATAATCCACCGCAAACTGAATTTCATATTTCCGTTAGAAAAACAAAAATTAATATTATAATCTCTAAAACATCTAATAGAACAAAGTAACAATAGTATTACCTCTCGCAGCAATAAAGCCTCACGAATCGTACCGTGTTCACGAGTTTCAAATTTTCCATCCTTTCCGTACTCGATCTTGATATAAGTTACACGTTGAAAGTCTTCCCCAACGGTTATTTTCTTCACGCCGTCAAAAACTCCATCGTCGAATGCATCTCCTCCGTTACCACCCTGCGCTCCCACTTTTACGGACATTTTTTCTACCTGGAAGAGTTAAACTTTTAATTTTCAAAAACACGCGAAAATGGTTTCTTGGTTTAAAGAGAGGAAGAAAAAGTACCACAAACTCTGATTTATCACGAATTCAAAAAAAATGTTTATACTCGAAAATAGTGGTAATTGCTTTTTCCTATAGACCGACTCCAGTATTGGGAAATACTGGTACCATTGTTCATTATAAAAGAGGAAAATATCAGAAATAAACTAGATTTTAACAAAGTTCAAGAGAATGTAACAATAACATAAAACCATTATCTAACAAAAAAAAAAACATAGAACGAGTAAAAAATTCGAAAACTATATATAGGACATATTAAACAACTTTTGTCAGTGTGGGAAAAGAATGTTCATATTCTTTCTAGCAAGACACTGAGAAATTTTAACATACTATCCCTTATATTTGCATCTAATCTACCCAAATATTTGTACAAACTATTTTTCTTAAAAAAAACATCCTAATATTATCTTTTATTTTTTGAGTCAGGATCGTGCTATGTTTGTATTGCAAATGACAATAATGTGCATTTCCAATAAGTTGGAACAACAACAATAGACATAAAAAAGAAAAGAATAAAAGGGAAATTGAGAAAAAGAGAGAGACCTCAGGGTTTGTGTTAATTTTAGGTTGGAGAAAAGCTGTGAGGGTGAGAGTGAGAGTGGATTTTGGGGGTACTGCCACTCCCTATATATGGAGTTTCAGTTTTTACTTTTTACGTTTTACGTACACACTTCACATTTTTAATCATCTTTACACGTTACACGCCATCGACCACCCTAGAATTTTCATTTCTTGTCCTAACATTATCTTCTTCTTCTTTTTTTTTGTTCAAAAGTCTTGACATTCTTTTTTTTTTTTGTTAAAAAGTCTTGACATTATTGTTATTTTTTTTAGGTCTTCACATTATTGATTTGCTTTTGCTCCGGTTTTGTCGAAAATTGAAGAGTTCTAGACGAATTTAGTTCATATGATTCTTTTTTTTAAAACCAATTTGATTAAACCAATTTTCATATTTCGATTTTCTTTTGAATAATTAAGGGAACTAAAAAGAACATAGATTCTCTCATAAACGTGGGAGGTGAACCGTCGCTCTCTATGCAGGCATAAATTATATAGGTCCCATTCCCACAGCAAATTTACAGGAAGAATAGTGTCTATTTAGCACAAGATCGTGAATTGACTATTAATGCATTTTAATTGATTTGAAATTATAGTAAACTTAGCAAACCCTTTAACAAAAATAAATTATAGTAAACTTTTTTGCTGTTATATCATTGTTTCTTTTGTAAATTTTCGTCAATATGATGGTATTTCTTTTATGATTTTTAAATCCTAATTAAACAATGCTGTTATTTTATCAATAATTTTAAATAACAAAATACAAATTTTAATATATGTTTTTTTTTAATTAAAAATATAAAGAGAGAAATTTTTCGGTATGTCCTATTTATTCAGAAATTTAGCTTTATGACCACATTAATCCGTTGATGAGTTGCTCAGTTTTATTTTTTGCTGACACTATTAGAATTTATCACAAAAAAATTTATGTTTTTCAACATGACCATTAAGGTCGGTGTGGGAAGGAAAATCGGTTAGTAAGGAGGTTAAAAGGATATTTCAGCTGCAAATGCACTTGGTTCGACGGATTAAAAAATGTTGTTTCACATATTTTTTTTGCTTAATTTTATTTTTTGGTTCAATCAAATGAGAATGAGAGGTGAAAATGACACGATTTTTTGAGACACTGAAGTGGTTACATCATTTATTATGAACGATGATATAATAACAAAAAAAAAAAAAAGCGGTTACAAGTAGCATCTAAATATTATAAACGTGAGAGAAAATGCTCTCTACTCAAACTACCTATATTTTTTCCGAGCCCACCACACAAAGGACAAGATGCCGCTATCTTTAACAACAAAAAAAAAGGTTAAAATCCGCTATACTCTAAAAGACAAGTAAAATAAATATATTCATCATTTAACCCAAAAAAAAAAGAAGAAAAAGAAATACGTTCATCTTCTTTTTTTTTTTTTTTTTTATTGTTTGCTGATTGGGCTTTTTTTTTAATGAAGATTTTCCACATTTAAAAAAAAAATACAAATCTGATACATGAATATTAAGTAACGTTATTAAAAGATAAAAAAAAAATTAACACTCAACGTCAAAGGTTTAGACAATTATATTCATGTAATTCTTTTTTTTCTTAATAAATTTGAATTTAACCAAAATAAATAAATTACCAATTTTATCAAGTAAAATCATATCTGACTCGTCGAAAAAATCATAAAAATCAAATTGTAAAGTTTTGTAATATTCTAACTAAAAGTGGGTTATAAATGGAGTAATTCATTTTTTTTTCATATGAATTGTATTCAAACTCAACTAAACAAGGTTTTACAATGACTTTTCAGAGTTTGGAATATACTAAATCTTGACTTTTACCCGTCCAAAATAAATGTATACATCAATAAGAAAATAGACATTTTTTACTGTCAACTCAAACCCGCACATACTCGAAAAAATTAACTATTCCAACATATATTCCAAATACTTAACCTATCTTGTATCTAGAGGAACCTAGACACACGAATACATTACTCAACCATCATTACCACTACCAATAAAGGAAAAACATGAAATATAAATGTTGTAGACTAAAAATAGAGAGAGTTGATCATGGGATTTGAGTAAAGCTGGTTCGAAAATTAAGAAAGAGTTATGAGTCTTCAAAAATTCCACGGTGAACAAAAACATACTCCAGCTCAAATATCACCATTGTTGGAGTTTCCTTATGTCATATCCCGCCGTGAATGCTGTTTCCAATTCGACCTTGGAATCCACATTCAGTCCCAAGAACCCGGGAAAATCTAGGCATTCGAGACAATCGCAACAATCAATGAAAACATTAAACCAAGAAGTAGTGAACCAAAGAATTTATTCACGACTGTTAGTCGTCCTCTAGCTTTACCCAATTTATTTGGAAATGTTTCCTCCAATAGTTCATCAAGATTGAGCTTTGTTAGAGAATATCTCATTATGAAAGGGAGTCCGGATCCATCTCTTTGCTGCTCTCATTTGCAACAAACTCAGCTTCCATCTTTGGAAGGGAAAATATAGTTTTGAGATTGACGAGTTTCCCAATACCTCGAAGACCTATGAGCCATCCGCTTAGACAAAAACGTGTCCAAGCCGCTTATTCACTACAACTAGAAACTACAGGTTCGAGCCAAGAAAGACCTGATAAACGGGGGAGAAGGGATCCAAAAACGGATCTGATTTGTAGAACTCGTCGGTTCCGACTGTCACAGTCGAAAACTCAGCAACTAGGAATTTTCTTGTGGAAGATAAGGTCGTCGTCCTCACACGTTCTTCTCAATCTGTAATCATTGTCGGTGCTGCCGCTAGACGATGTACAAATCGGGAAAGCAAAGACCAAGAGCCGAACGTAGTACCAGGGGACAAGGTAGAAGTCGTCGTCCTCTAGTAATTCACCTCGTGGTGTCGTGGTAAACATCGACCTCGACTCATGCCAGATCTACGGAGCAGAACTTGATTCACACAGATCCACTCCTCACACCCCGTTTAAAGCCACAAAATAACTGATAGAGAAGCCGATGCAAGAATTAAAGGGTGGGAGGCCTAAACCGGCGCCGTCGAGGAGCACGGCTGGCCGGAGAAGCCCAATCTGATTATTTGTTGAAGACGGCGCTTCGGATTTCAGTGGAGAAGACAAGAGAAAAGCCAATTAGTATGAGTAACTCATATTTCTTATATACTTTTAGCAGTATTCAAGATATAGCCATTAATTATGAGGGAATCCTAGTATTAAGTTAATGTTATAATAGGTCAGTTGGAGTAAGGTTTGGGTCGAACAACTTTCATGTCATTAATCAGGCTACTATTAGGCTGAATCTATTTTGGTTCATATGACAACATGTTTTCATGCTTAGATATCATGTTAAGTTTTTTAGACTTCCAACTCAAAATCAATTGGTAATAAGTGAATTATCTCATATTCCTTATCTATATTTTTAGGTCTCATTTCAACTTCAAATGTGGATATTCTTCAGAAAAGTCTCCAATTATTTTCATTTTTTACGTTTCCAAAAAGACAATATTTCATCTAGGGATGGGCAAACGTGAATATACGGGAACATGAACAGGACAAGAATTTGAGAATAAAAGTATATTTCTCATTTCAAAGTTACGAAACGGGAGAAAGTATGTCGAGCCTTTTTCCATCGCACTTCTAAAAAAAAAATTAAATGCTTATGCATAGCTTCCAAATTAGTATGTTTTAGGGATCATATTTTAGCGGCGCTGGTTATGAGAAACTTTGATTTTGATTCTATCTTTGTTGCATGAATTGTCATTGAATGGAATTTTCATGTAACCTTTAGGGTGATCTAGGCATGAGTGTTTGGTTCCTCGATTCTTTTCATCTCGATTCTTTTGGTTCTTGAATAATTCGGTTATGAAAAATTGGTAACCATATAGGAACCGACTAAAATTCGGTTCGGTTTTTTTTTCTATATAGGTACATGAATTTATACAACCATTTATACCCAAAAATGTTTTTGGTTCTCATCAGGTTTGGTTCCAGAAACTTGATTTAACAAAGTAAACCATATAAAAACAAAAACTGTGGTTCTTAATGTTTGATGAGAGAGCTTAAGTACAGTTTCAATGCGTTTTAACATCTAAAGAATATGTAAATTGGTGTAGGTAAATGAATATCCGGTTGATTAATATGGATTCGAAAGATAAAAATCTATATTAGGGAAATTGGTTTCGTTCATATTCGGTTACTTTCGGTTCCTCGGTTCCTCGGTTCCTTTCGGTTCAATTTTGAGAACTGTGGTTTTTAATTTTTGATCTCATTCGGTTATTAGTCACTACCTGAATTCCAAATTTTCTGGCCGGTTCGGTTCAGTTTTTTTCCTTCTTTTATATTTGATTTGATTTTACTTTATCACTCGTCAGTCTAATCATAAATTTGATTTTTCTAATTTCAGATCATGGATACAAAGATTGTTCCAACAAATCCATCGATGTAAGTTAATTTGTTAATTTAATGAACAATGTTTTGCTAGAACTTGCTATTTTTAGTTTAACTTTATAATATGTTTCATTTATCCAATTTATAGTTTTTTACATATTACCACAACTTCAAAAGTGTATGTTTTTGGCACGCCTCCAGATGTCTCGTATAGCCATTAATATTGAAAATCCTATTATAAGATTATTATAAGATTAATGTAGAACAGGTTAGTTGGACTAAGAATCGACTCGAGCAACTTTCATGTCATTAATCATGCTACTATCAGGACGGGTCGATTTTGGTTCATATGAGAGCGTCTTGTCATACTTAGATACCATATTAGATTTCTTAAACTTCCAACTCAAAACCAATTCTTTAGCTCATATCATTTATATATTGTTTAGGCCTCCTTTCAATTTTAGATGTGATATATTCATCAGACAAGCCTCAAGTTATTTGCATTTTAGCGTTTCCAAAAAGACAATATTTCATCTCGGGATAGGCAAACGAGAATACACCAGGAACATGAATGGGACAGAAATTTGAGAATAAAAATGTATGTCCCATTTAAAAGTAACATAATTGGTACGAAAAAAATGTCGAGTCTTTTTTCATCACACTCTTCTAAACTTTCAAGTTTAGACGCTTATGCATAGCTTCCAAATTGGTATGTTTTAGGAATCATGATAAGTTTTTATTTGATTCTATCCGTGTTGCATGGATTGTCATTGAATGGAATTTTCATGTAACCTTTAGGGTGATATACTACTATTTTATTTTTTTCTTTTCTAAACCTAGGGGTGTCAAAATGGGTAGACCCAATCCAACCCAACCTATTATCCAGTGGGTTGAAGTATCAACGGGTTGTGGTCAACCCGTTACCCATTACTAAATGGGTTGGGTTGACCCGTTACCTATTTAATTTAGCGGATTTGGATGGGTTCGTGGGCAATCCGTTAAACCATTTCGTGGCTGTAATAGAGTTGGTTTGTCGTTCAAATTCGGTTTACATATTTAATTTGGTTGGTTTGTGGTTCAAATTTAAATGTTAACGGGTTAACAATTAAACCATTTCGACCTGTAAACCCATTAAAACCCAACCCAAACCCTAGAAGGCAAATACATCGATCACACGAATGCGATCACACCAATCTTTGAGTTTGTGATTCCTCACTCTCGACAAGCAGCAAATAGAAAAAAGAAGATTTTGAAGGATCTTCCCATTTAATCAATCAATCCATTTGACCCGTCAACCCATTAGAATCAAAAATTTCAACTCCAATAAATTAATAAATCTGGGTTGGATTGGATCGACCCGTCAATTTTGATCCTTTCTGAAACTCCTATCTAAACCAAGGAATTAATTGTGGAAACTCCTTTAGTCTAATGGTTATTAAGGTTGCATTAATACTTCTTCTACATCAAATCTGAGTTTCGAAAATCACAAGTTATTATCATTTATATAGATTAATAGAAACAAGCTTATAAGAGATCATTGTGCATATAGAACTATTTGATGTGGAAGTTCATAAGGCGTAGAATTGTCCATGCATAATGCATGTAGAACTATTTAAAGCGATAAATTTGTCAGTTACAGAATGGTTTTTACTTTCTAGTAACAGTTCTCATAGCAATAGAATAATGCTATGAAGATTATTGTATATATAATATTAAAAAGGAAGGTATATCGCGGGTTCGTGATTTAAAGCCTCTTACTCTAGAATATGGGCTGAAAACTTTTGTTGGGTCAAATTCTTTCTACGTAGATTTGGGCCATAAATCTAAATCCTCCTCACTTCTTTTTTGTCTCTTTAATATTTTTGTTGTTTTGTTGACTATGGCACACACATATCACATGACATTGACATGAATCTTTCTTATTGAAATATTAAAATTTAATACGCTACAGCGAGACAGGCTACAAAAACATAACTGAGTCACACAACTCCCAATAGAGAGCCAGTCTATGAATAATTTTATAATTAAATTAATAATTAATTATTTGTTTACTGAAAATTGCATCTGGCGATGTTCGTTCGACTCCAAGACCAGTCTCGTGATCGACTTCTCCTCCATTATCGTCTGTTCAATATTTCTCCAACACATCAAAATTTCTTTGCCATCAAATCATATCTTACCTCTCAAATTCCTAGAGAAATATCACATTTACGCATTTGATCATCGGACAGCGATATACACCCACTCAAGAGAATCAAAACCCACTAAAAAAGTCCGAATCTCCTACAACTTTCCTATATTGTTTTCTAAAAAAATCCCAAATCGTGTGAATTATAGTGTTCGTCCAAAATTTTTTTATGGCGTTTCTGGTTTAGTTGTTTCTGTTGTTTGGTTCGGAATAAGACAAAAGTTTCGAATTTTTGTTCTTTTTGTTTTTAGAGGTAGATCAAAATCTCTGTTTTTGTACTATCAATTAAAAAAGCAAAATTTTTTAAAAAACTTTCTAATTTCTTTTCGATCAGCTCTTTGGTTTTTCCGCAACGAGAAATATTGTTGATCCCATCATCTGTATGTACTTGCAGACGGAGTCCGACGAAGAAGAAGAATGATAAATTTTTGTTTCTTCATAAGAATCTTCTTCCAATTGAAACTTTAGGTTTTCGTTCTTTTCGCAGTCATGATCACTACCAAATACAAAAAAGATATAAATCTCTTTGTGCTTCAAATAGGCGCCGCCTTAGCCGTATCTTTCGCCGGATTTCTCTACTCACGATTTCGAAAACAAACGAAACGAATCAGACCCAATTTACCTCCTCTTCGACCTCGATCATCTGGTTTGTCTTTATTTATCTCTATTTGATTCTTTTATTTTCGATTTATTCAGTCTAATCATAAATTTGATTTTGCTAATTTCAGATCACGGACACAGAGATTGTTTCAATAAATCCATCGATGTAAGTTAATTTGTCAATCTCATGAACTTGCTATTTTTAGTTTGACTTTATAATCTGTAGAATAATTATTTGACTTCTGATTAATTACTGGATTGTTCTTATGTAGAGAGGAGATTCAGAAACGCAGAGTAAAGAAGACTCTTTAATAACCGGTTTTTCTCCGAGAAGCGAATATGATTCCGGTGAAAAAGATATGTTTCTGTTACCGGAATTCGAAGAGGAAGTTAAGAAACTAGATATGTTGGTCTACGATGATGTTAGCGAAACCTCAAAGTCAGATATATCTATTCCTTTAGCATTTCCAAGCGAAGAAGAAGCTGATCATGAGAACGAGATTAAGCGGTTAAGAAATACGGTGAGAGCGCTACGTGAGCGAGAGAGATGTCTTGAGGATAAGTTATTGGAATATTACAGTCTCAAGGAGCAGCAAAAGATTGCAATGGAGCTTAGAAGTAGATTGAAACTAAATCAGATGGAGACTAAAGTTTTTAATCTCAAGATCAAGTCGTTGCAAGGTGAGAACGAGAAACTTAAGTCTCAATGCTCTGAACATTCGAGAGTTGTATCGGAGTTGGATTTGGTTAAGTCTCAGGTTGAGAGTTTGAAGAAGAAACTTCATATCAAAACTCAACAACATGTGGAGCAGATTGTTTCGCTTAGAGAACGAGTAGCGAAGCTTCAAGAAGAAGAGATGAGAGGTGTTTTACCAAATCCAGATGCGGATAAGATGATGCAGAGGTTAAAGGATTTAGAAAGCGAGATCAACGAGGTTAGGGATTCGAATACAAGATTACATTTAGAGAATTTCGAACTTGCTGAGAAGCTGGAAGCTCTTCAGATCATTGCTAGTTCAAAGTTGGAAGAACCAGAGGAGGTAATAACAACCTCAAACTTTCTTGAAAAAAAATTGTATCTTTGTTTTTGATTTGATTTGGTTGCAGATTGAGAGATTACGTGAAGATGGTAACAGATTGAGGAATAAAAACGAAGAGCTGAAGAAAGAAGTTGAGCAGCTTCAAGGAGATAGATGCAGTGACCTTGAGGAGCTTGTTTACCTGAGATGGATAAATGCTTGTTTAAGATACGAGCTAAGAACTTACCAACCTCCTGCTGGTAAAACTGTAGCTAGGGATCTTAGTATTACACTAAGCCCTAATTCAGAGGAGAAAGCTAAGAAATTGATTCTCGAATACGCACATAGTGAGGATTATGATCGATGGTCATCGTCTCAGGAAGAGTCATCGTTGATAACAGAATCAATGTTTTTAGATGATTCTTCTGTTGATACATTGTTTGCAACGAAATCGAAAAAGTCAGGGAAGAAGAAACTGATGCATAAGCTGATGAAGATCTTACATGGTAAGGATAGTAAAGAGTATAAGAAGAGAGCTGGTTCGTCGGAACCGAGTAGCTCAAGTACAGGTGTACATTCGACACCTACGAGGCTTCGAGCCCATTCGATGGATTTTCAAATGTTGATGCGTGGTAAAGACGAAGAAGATGAGTATAAGGATAGTATTGAGATGGTACGTCGTAAGAGTGAAACAGCAGGTTCTTCTATCTATGGAGATGAACATTGTTTGGAATCAGATGAGAACAAGAAGAAAGAGTTGATTAAGTTTGCGGAGGCACTGAGGAAATCACGTTCGTCAAAGAAGCTGCATAAGAAATCTGTGTCGTTTTTCTTCTAAGAGAGTAAGTAGAAACACTTAACTACTTTCACTGTAACACGCATTGCCTAACGTTATACATATGTGTGTGTGTGTGTATAGATATAGCTCAAAGTTGTAAATTTGTGAAGCAAACATGATCTGAAGTTACGAGAATGTGATTTTGCAGCTTACTGATAAACATTGGAACTTATTTTACAAAAACTTTTTGTAATCTTTTATGAGCGTTTAGATAAGAGAACAATCACAAGAACATAATAAAGTTGGTCGTGGAATGTTTCGTTTGAGCTCAAATGAAAACTGCTCAGTTCGCAATGGCAGCATCAGTAGGTGGAGGAGGAAGCGGATGAAAATATGCTCCAAGAGCAATAAGAGTGGTATCAGGAAACCGTGCAGGTATAGTAGAACGTCCATGGAAGCCAACAAGAGCACAACCTTTGTTTTCCAAGACGAAATCACTAGGAGAATTATCATCAGACACGTTTCCAAATGTCGGAGAGGTTCTTCCTTTAGATGTTTTGAAAGTCAATGATTCAACCCAAGTATCAGTGTCATGGATGAGAGTTCCTTCCACGGATGTGATGAATTCATGTGGATAATCAACCTCAAACTGCAAGAAAGAAAAAAAAAAAAAGCTAGTCAAGAACAAACACATATATAGGTGAATATATAGTAGAGAGTTGTAGAAATCAAAACCTCTACTTCTTGTCCACTTATAAAACCATGTTGACGCTTTTCAACTTTCCCGTTGTTATCATACTCCAACCTTATACACTTCACACCTTTTACACAATAAAGAACATAGATTTTTCTAACGCCGTGGAAAGCCCCATCATCCCAAGGGTTACCTATAGTACCACCTATTCTTTCCAATTTAATAGGAGCAAGGGTTTCGAAATATGCTCCAAGAGAGTTTAGGTTCTTCTCGGCATATCCGTGAAACTCAATTATCTTCTTTCCATAAGCTGCAATAGAAAACTTCTTACCCTTTTCATATCCTATTAGTTCAGAATTGTTGATATTAGTCTTGAACTGAAGTCCTTGTATTACCCTTGATGTCTCGTCATAGTAACCGTCAACAGATATCAGATACTCGTTGTCCATGTGGTTAATCTCAAACTACAAAAGAAAATAATTGGTTAGACCATGAATAAAATAGTAGTGAAATTGAATTATAAAAAGTTTAATAACAAAGATAGAACTTCCATACTTCATGTGTGAAACCTCTAGCCAAGAGACCACGGACTGGCCCACTTTTCAGTTGTTCATTCTTGACATAGTCAAACTGGATTAATTGTATGCCTTGAAGACCACCTTGAACATGTATCTTTGTTACACCTTCATGGTCAATTCCATCATCCCATTCTTTACCTCCTTTTCCGCCTCCCACTTCTAGTTTCATAGGAGTAATCCAATTGAAATATGCTCCAAGAGAGTTGAGGTTTCTACCATTAGAAAATCCGTGAAAGCCAATTATCTTCTTTTTGTTGACTTCTACTGTAAACTTAGTACCACTATCATGAAATCCCATGAATTCAGAAGTCCTGAAGTTTGTTTTGAACTGAAGCGCTTCAATCGCATCAGACTCCGTTTTGTAGTAACCCTCAAAAGATTCGAGATATTCATTGTTTTGATGGTTAATCTCAAACTGCAAAATTTGGTGAAATAAAGATCATCAAGTTAGTATTATTAATATGAACTCAGAGCAAAAGAAAACTTGGTCATACCGTCTGAGTGAAATCTTCACTTGTGAGACCATGGAATGACCCATATTTTGGCTGTCCATTCTTGACATAGTCGAAATATATAAATTTTAAACGACCTTCGTATATACAACGTACAGCATATATCTTTGTAACACCTTCATGGTCCGCTCCATCATCCCACTTTTTGCCTCCATTGCCACCTTTCGCTTCCAACCTTTGGATCATCTCAAACCTTTGAATCTTGAGACATGGAGGGATATTGTGTTTCGTAGTTAATAATTTGGATCAATATCCACTTGTGTTTTTTGGGTTGGGGACTAAAGAAAAATAAAAATAATAATAATAAAAACCATTGCAAGGATCAAACAGGTTTTTTATTTAAAGAAGAAGAGTATTTGTGGAAAGAGAGCAGACTATTGGCTAAAAGGAAGCCCATTGCACCTATTATCTAATAGTACGTAACACTTGGATTTATTTTTAAACTTGTAATCTGTTTAACATTTATTGGTGTACATAAAAAAGGGAATCTACATATTAAGAGAAAAGAGAGGGAGATTAGCTTTACCTCTCTGATGGTAGAGGTCCTAGAGGAGAAAGAAGAGTGAAAGCTGATGAAAAGAGGATACGTCGGTTGATCACAAACTGAGGGATGAGGGATGAAGCCGGGGGTGTCTTTTATATACAAGTTTTGGCCTTTTTACTTTGGTTTCAAGTATTCAAAATACGAATTAGTTTTGGAAACCATTTTTTTAAAAGTGTCAACTAATTTTAGTGACAAAAACTAAACTATTTTAGGCTGATTGGTATATGAGATTAATAACAAAATAATAGAATAACTGTTAATGGAATGAACTGAACATGATTAAGTTTTTGTATGATAGTTACAAAATGTAAAAAAAACTAATTTGAAAATATTAATCATGTTTTTTTTGCTAATTATATTTTCACTCGCCAATTATAAATAGTGGAATCGCTTATCATAAACATAAAAAACTTATGAAATATTATGATGTGTAAAAAATAGCGCAATCAAATTCTTAAAACGTAAAAACATCAACAAGTGGTATACTATATGTCAACTTTGTTTGTTTTAAAGCGTTATATAGTATAATTTCTATAAATTAATAACATGGAGACCAAAATTTTTTTATTAATTTATAGAGGTATTAATTTATCGATAAATTAATAATTATTAATTTATCGAGAAATTAATAATTTAATAATTTAAAGAGGGATAAATCTTTAATACTTATTCTCATGAAAAATATATTTTAAATTTTTTACATTTTTTTTTTATAATCATGTTTTCCAATCTCTAATATTAAATCGTGAGATTGAATCGTGAGACTGAAGATGATATTACTTCACCTTTCAAAGCGGTTATACGTAAAAATACAATTATCACGTCTTGAGCTTTTCACAATATTTTATGTATGTATAAATTTATATACATCATTATTAATTTATGATATTATTGAGATCATATATTTACATTGGAGTTTCTAATAAATTATTATCTTACTATTTTATCAAATTTTGTTAAATTTTACATTATCCCGACTCGGGACCGGAGAAATTTATTAATTTATAGAGTTTATTAATTTATAGAGTATTAATTTACCGAGATTTTACTGTATGTTTTAGGGTCCATTCTTTTTAAAAAAAACATTTCTTCTATTGAATGCAATTAGGACTCACTCTTGCAAACTATATTTTCCACATACTATTACTTTTTAAAATTTTGTAATTTTATCTAATTATTAGTTTTTTCTGTTCATTTTCATTTTTGTTAAAATCAAAAATCAGAAATAATATTGATTTAAATCAAGTAGGTCTCAAATATAAACCAAACAACGTTGAATTTTATTTATTTTCTTTTTATCAACCATTGAATTTGATTTAAAAATATTCAACTTAGATTTTTTAGTCAGAAGATTTGTACAAAGTCTCTTTATATAACATTATCATTTCGGCCTTTGGTCAAGGATGGTAGCAAGTTGAGAAAAAGACTTCAGTTGTCTTACAAAGTTCTTTTTATTAATTATTAATAGGTTCTATCACTTTTGGAATGCCTTATTTTTCTAGTTTTCTAGTTGAACTAAGGACACTTAGTTATTTTACAAAGTCTTTGCGGAGATGTGGAATTTTTTCTTGACCCTAACATGGGATCATGGATTCATAGTATTAGTAGCCTAATCATGAATTAGATTATTACTGACGTTGTACTAGGAATATTTATGTTACCGGAATTCGAAGATATAACCTCAAAATTGGAATAACCAGAGGAGGTATAACGTAAGACTTCCTTCAAGAAAATGTATCTTGATTTGGATTTTTTTATTTTTGCAAATGGGAACATTTTGCGAAGATGGTAATCGATTGGAGAGTTACAACAAAGAGCTGAAGAAAAAAAGTTGAGCAGCAAGGTTATATATGCAGTGACCTCGAGGATCTTGTTTATCTGAGATGGATAAATGCTTGTTTAAGATACGAGCTAAGAACTTACTAGCCTCCTGCTACTAAAACCCCTACTAGGGATCTTGGTACTATTTTAAGCCCTAATTAAGAGGAGAAAGCTAAGCAGCGTAAACTTCAATACACACATAGCGAAGGGCACGAGGATAATAATCGATGGTCATCTACTCAGGATGAGTCATCGTTGAACATTGAATCGATGTTTTTAGATGATTCTTCTGTTGACCCATTGTTTATAACGAAAGGGAAAAAGTGAAGAAAGAAGAAGCTGATGCATAAGCGGATGAAGATTTACACGGTAGAGATACTAATGAGCATACGAAAAGAGCTGGTTCATCAGAACCGAGTGGCTTAAATACATGTGTACATTCAACTCCTACTAGGCTTCGATCTCGATGAATTTCCAAATTTTGATGCATGGCAAAGATGACGACGATGAGTATAAGGATAGTATTGAGATTGTACGGTGTAAGAGTGAAATAGCAGGTTCTTCAATCTATGGAGAAGAACACTGTTTGGAATCAGATGAGAGCAAGAAGAAAGAGTTGATTAAGTTTGCGGATCCGCTGAGGAAATCACGTTCTACAAAGAAGCTGCTAAGAAATCTGTGTCGTTTTTCTTCTGAGAGAGAGTAAGTAGAAACACTTAACTGTTGGAAGTGATCAAGTCTTCATAATAGTTTATTAAGTTATAAGAGTCGTATATTATATATAGGAAGTTCTAATATGTAAATTATTTGTATCATTTACAAGATACATATAATACAAGTAACTGCAAAACAGTTACTTACTGAAAGTATGTGTCGTTATGTTTGGGATGTCTTTTAGAGACACAACCTTTAGTCCAAAGTGTGTCATGTAAACATATAAATACAGTTTATCTATCTAATAAAGTATGCGGTTTGTGTTTTTACAAAATCTGAGTAAGATTACAACACAAAATTGTTCTGAGTATTCAATAAGAAACAGAGTAAGAGAGTAAGACAAAAACAGAGTAAAATCTGTGTGTTGTCCGATCCTTAAATACTTTGAGAGTTCAAAGTTCTACATGGTATCAGAGTTATGGAGACAACAATGCAACAAGTTATTCCGATCTTCAATGGTGAATCATATGGGTTTTGGAAAATCAAGATGATTACCATCTTAAAGACTCAGAAGTTATGGGACGTTACTGAAAACGGAATTACGGCGGCAAATTCATCCACTGAAAGCACACCAACAACGATTAAAGAGAGAGAAGATCAATCAATGAAGGATATGATGGCTCTCCAAATTCTTCAAAGTGCAGTTTCAGAATCTATTTTTCCGAGAATTGCTCCTGCATCAACCGCAAGAGAGGCTTGGAACGCTTTGGAAATGAAGTTTCAAGGAAGTTCACAAGTAAAGATGATTAATCTTCAATCTTTAAGAAGAGAATATGAGAATCTGAAGATGGAAGAAGGTGAAACAATAAATGATTTCACAACCAAGTTGGTTAATTTGAGTAATCAACTAAAAGTTCATGGAGAAGAGAAGACCGATTACCAAAAGGTTCAAAAGGTCCTTATCTCCTTACCACAACAGTTCGATAGTATTGTTGGGGTACTTGAACAAACAAAGGATCTATCAACTCTCTCTGTTACAGAGTTGATTGGTACCTTGAAGGCGCATGAGAAGCGTTTGAATCTCCGAGAAGATCGTGTCAATGAGGGTGCGTTTTATGGAGAAAAGCTTGGTTCAAAAAACGGAAACAAGCAAGATAAAAAACGCCATGAGAAGACCAAAAAATGGTGTGGCGTGTGCAAAAAGAACAATCAGAATGAGGCAGATTGTTTCAAAAAGAAGAAAGAAAGCGTTTCACAAAGGAGTGGAAGCAATGAGAGGAAATGCTATGTGTGCGACAAGCCAGGACATATAGCCAGAGACTGTAGACTTAGAAAAGGTGAAAAAGCACATCTAAGTCTTGAAGAATCAGAGGATGAAGATGGAGATGAGTGTCATATGCTCCTTAGTGCTGTTGAAGAAGAAGAGATTTAAACAATCGGAGAAGAAACTTGGTTGGTAGATAGCGGATGTACCAATCATATGTCTAAAGATGCAAGACATTTCATCACTTTGGATCGCAGCAAGAAAATACCCATACGAATTGGAAACGGTGGTAAAGTTGTGTCTGAAGGCAAAGGAGATATAAGAATTTTTACAAACAAGGGAGAATATGTCATCAAAAATGTACTACTTGTACCCGATCTTGCAAGGAATCTCTTAAGTGTCTCACAAATGATATCTAATGGATACCGAGTCATTTTTGAAGACAAAAAATGCATGATTCAAGATCCAAATAAGAGAAAGATTTTGGATATCAAGATGGAAGACAAGAGTGTTCCAATACGTTGGAAAAATTCAAGTGAAAATGCTTATGTTGCAATCGAAGAGAAGGAAGAAAAGAAAAACCTTTGGCATAAGCGTCTTGGTCACATAAACTATGAGAAGATGAAGACAATGCAGAAACTAAAGATTGTCGAAGATCTTCCAAAGTTTGAAGTGATAAAAAGTGTATGCGAGTCTTGTGAGAGAGGAAAACAATCAAGGAGGAGTTTTCCAAGGAGCTCTCAAAACAATACAAGAAATGTATTAGAACTCATACACTCTGATGTATGTGGTCCAATGCAAACCGAGTCAATAAAGGAAAGTAAGTACTTTCTAACATTTATTGATGATTACTCAAGGATGACATGGGTGTACTTTATGAAGATCAAAAGCGAAGTGCTTTCAAAATTCAAGATATTCAAACCATATGTGGAGAATCAATCGGGGATACGGATCAAGAGACTTATAACGGATGGTGATGGTGAGTTCTTATCAAAAGAATTTATCAAGTTATGCCAAGAAAGTGGCATTCATCGTGAAGTAACAACACCTTACACTCCACAACAAAACGGTGTTGCGGAGAGACGTAACCGTACACTTGTTGAAATGGCTAGATCAATGCTCGTGGAGAAGTGTTTACCAAACAAGTTTTGGGCTGAGGCTATTGCAACATCAATCTATTTGCAAAATAGATTACCATCTAAGTCATTGAAGAAAGGTGTGACTCCATTAGAAGTATGGACTGGGAAGAAACCAAGTGTCGAGCACTGGAAGATATTTGGGTGTATATGTTACGTACACATTCCAGATGAGAAGAGAAGAAAGCTGGATGCTAAAGCCAAGCAAGGGATATTTGTTGGCTACAGCAACAAGTCAAAAGGATACAGAGTATTCTTGTTGAGTAAAGAGAAGATCGAAGTGTCAAGAGATGTGACATTTGATGAAAAGAAGACATTGAACCATGATGAAGAAGGAGAAAAGAAACCATTTCTATCTCAAGTCAAGATCAATTCACAAAGACCAGAAGGAAATAACGATATGATCACTCAAAGTGAAGGAGAAGAATCTGTTGGTCCAAGAGGTTTTCGATCAATTAATGATCTAATGGATTAAACAGATGAAGTCGAAGAAGAAGCACTAATAAATGAGATGTGTCTCATGATGGCTGAAGAACCACAGGCGTTGGAAGAGGCAATCAAAGATGAGAAGTGGATTGAAGCTATGAGAGAAGAGTTGCGGATGATAGAAAAGAACAAAACATGGCAAGTTGTGGCAAGACCAAGAGATAAAAACGTGATTAGTGTCAAATGGATCTTCCGTTTGAAAACTGATGCAAATGGAGTGGTAACCTGACACAAAGCAAGATTGGTAGCTAGAGGATTCACACAAGAATATGGTGTGGATTATCTTGAAACATTTGCACCAGTTTCAAGATATGATACAATAAGAACCATAATGGCGATTGCTGCTCAATACAAATGGAAACTCTTTCAAATGGATGTGAAGTCAGCATTCTGAAATGGAGATTTGGAAGAAGAAGTCTACATAGAACAACCACAAGGATTCATAGAAGAAGGAGAAGAAAAGGTGCTAAGACTTCACAAGGTACTCTATGGCTTAAAACAAGCACCTAGAGCATGGTATGGACGTATTGATGGATATTTCATCAAGAATGGTTTTGAAAGAAGTATCAATGATGCAGCGCTTTATGTGAAAAAGACAATAAAGGAGATATTGGTGGTTAGTTTGTATGTTGATGACATCATAGTCACCGGAAGTAACATAAAGGAGATTGAACGGTTCAAGGAGGAGATGAAGAATGAGTTCGAGATGACAGACTTAGGCGAACTAAGTTATTTTCTTGGTATGGAGGTGATTCAAAACAAAGAAGGCATATTCTTATCACAAGAGATTCTTATCACAAGAGAATTATGCAAAGAAGTTTTTGAAGAAATTTGGAATGCAAGATTGCAAGGGTTTGTCAACACCTTTAACTCCTCACGGAAAAAGGAAGGAAGTGTTGAATGGAAAACTTGAAGACAGCACAAAGTATAGAAGCATGATTGGAGGATTATTGTATCTTTGTGCTTCAAGACCAGATATCATGTATGCAAGTTCTTACTTGTCTCGTTACATGGCATCTCCATCAATGCAAAATCTTCAAGAGGCCAAACGAGTTCTTAGATATGTCAAAGAGACTTTGACATATGGGATTCAATTTAAACAAGTAGAAGAACCAGAGTTGGTGGGATTTTCAGATAGTGATTGGGGTGTTCGGTTGAAGACAAGAAGAGCACAAGCGGATACGTTTTCTCAATTGGATCAGGTGCATGTTGTTGGAACTCAAGCAAACAGAAAACGCTTGCTCAATCAACAGCGGAGGCTGAGTACATTGCGGTTTGCTCAGCAGCAAATCAAGCAATTTGGCTACAAAGACTAGTAAATGAGATCGGATTCAAGACTGGAAAAGGTATAAGGATTCTATGTGATAACAAGTCTGCGATTGCTATAGGAAAGAATCCGGTTCAGCATCGTCGAACAAAACACATCGACATCAAGTATCATTTCGTACGTGAAGCTGATCAAGAAGGGAAGATCAAGCTTGAATATTGTCCAGGAGAATTTCAAGTTGCTGATATCTTAACCAAGGCCTTAAGCACATCAAGGTTCGAGTCTTTATGGGAAGAACTAGGCGTGATAATGAAGCCATGATCAAGGAGGAGTGTTGGAAGTGATCAAGTCTTCATATTAGTTTATTAAGTTATAAGAGTCGTATATTATATATAGGAAGTTCTAATATGTAAATTATTTGTATCATTTACAAGATACATATAATACAAGTAACTGCAAAACAGTTACTTACTGAAAGTATGTGTCGTTATGTTTGGGATGTCTTTTAGAGACACAACCTTTAGTCCAAAGTGTGTCATGTAAACATATAAATACAGTTTATCTATCTAATAAAGTATGCGGTTTGTGTTTTTACAAAATCTGAGTAAGATTACAACACAAAATTGTTCTGAGTATTCAATAAGAAACAGAGTAAGAGAGTAAGACAAAAACAGAGTAAAATCTGTGTGTTGTCCGATCCTTAAATACTTTGAGAGTTCAAAGTTCTACATTAACTACTTTTACTGTTAACACGCATTGCCTAAAGTTATACATGTGTGTGTATAGATATAGCTCAGAATTGTAAATTTGTGAAGCAAACATGAGATGAATTTGCGAGAATGTGATTTGCAGCTTGCTTGTTGACACTTTACAAAAAATTAAAATAAATTTTTTCTTACATGAGATTGTCACAGACACGAGCTAGCTCTCGTTTCTCCAAATTCTGGATTTGGTTTTCCATTAGCTAACAGAAGATGGAAGATTGTGGGAAACAATACTCATTGAATGTAAGGATTATGTATATTAGTTTGCCTACACAAGTATAATGTTGACTATACAAGTGTATGTTATATAAAACTGAAAATGCAAGTCCTTGTCAAGATACCGTCATTAAGTTGTGAAGATCCATCTTAGATTGGATATAAGTCGATGAAACAAACTGAGATAGGTTTTGTGAAAGGATCAGCCAACTCAGTCTGAGATCAAACATGAAGTGTTTTAACTAAATATACAAGCCTCAATCTTCTCAGCCCCAGCTCAAAATTTGTTTGGACCCTGTGGAAAAAAATTTATACAAAGCCAGGAAATAATATCCCTTATACTTAGAAAAATTTAGATTTTGGAACCTCATTTTTTCTGAAAAATTGGCCTAAAACCATTGAATAAAACACAATTTTTTTTTGGACCTGGTGCATTTTCACATTGAGCACTACATCATAGTTGGGTCTGCTTCTCATGTACCGAATGACAATCAATTTCTATATACTTAGTACGTTCGTGAAAAAATGCGTTTTTAGAAATATAAGGAAAAGGAAACAAAACACCCAATTCATTGAGCATTCGAGCAAGCCATACAATCTCATCAGTAGTATAAGACATCGCTCTATAATCTACTTTGGAAAATGGCGTAGAAACAATTTGTTTCTTGGGTTTCTAGGAAACAATAGATTGGCCAGTGAACATGCAGAAACCTATGATAGATCTTCGTGTATGAGGAAATTGTGCCCGATCTAAATCACAAAAAGTTTTGATCTGATAATCATCATTCTGAGAATAAAACAGACTTTGGCCAATAGTCCCTTTGAAATAATGCAAAACCTTGTGAGCAGCTTGAAGGTGAGGTTGTCTTGGAGCCAATGAAAGCCGACAGAGTTTATTAATAACAAATGATAAATCAAGACGTGTGAGAGTGAGATACATCAACTTGCCAACGAGCCTGCCATAAACCTTTGTATTTGGTAACAATTCACTAGATTTCTCCTGAAATTTTGTTGCTTGGATCCATAGGAACAGGTGATAGTTTACATCCTATAAGACCACTATCTGTGAGCAACTCCAGAACATACTTATGTTGACAAATGGAGATCCGAGAAGCATACAAAGCAATCTCGAGTCCTAAGAAATACATCAGCTCACCCCAAATCATACAGTTTGAATCAATCTCGAAGTTGTGTAACAAAGAAGGAAACATCTTACTTAGTGTTGTTGGCATTGATTATATCATCGACATAAACCAGAATAATGATGAAAGAGGTGAAGTAGCACTCAGAAATAGACTATAATCCACATTGATTTTCTAAAGGTCAAGCTTGACAAGAGCAGAAGAAAATTTGAGAAACCATTGTCTTGACGCTTGTTTTAAACCATCAATGGATTTCTTCAACATAAGAACTGCATTATTTGGAAGAGAGTTCCACTTTATTTCAGAGTATCCGGTTGGTAAATAAGTTGGAGAAAGTATGTGCACTACCTTGGGGAAAGGATACAACATGAGAAGAGAGTCCCACTTTATTTCAGACTCATTTACAACACGTTGTATCCTTTCCCATGTAGTGCACATACTTCCCATGTATAAAGACCTTCTAGAGAACTAAAATTCCTCATCCGCAGCTTTACACCACTCCTTTCACTTTTTATTTACACCACTTCTAGAGAAAAACTACTTTCCAAACTATGCTCTTGATTTCTCTATTTTTTTGGTAGATTTATTTTGTTTGTGGCTAAGACTAAAATTGTGTAGTCTATTTAAGTTTCATCCTAACTTTATATGTAGGATATATTCTTCACATAGCCATTGATCGCGATTTAATTCCATTATAGAATTCGTTTTTAGATTAGATTTGTCGAACTAATTTTTGGGTTGGACCGATTTCGGTAGAGCGATCAAGCTAATTTTGGGTCGATCGATTTTAGTTAGAGTGGACAGCGTATGTTCGGCATCTGATACCACCTTAAATTTTGTGGACTTCAAGCTAAAAATTAATTGACAATGAGTGTATTGACTTTTATTCCTTATATATTAGTTTAGTTTTAGTCTCAATTTAAGAAGTATGATATATTCATGTAGTGTTCCTGTCCCACACAACCTTTTGTTGCCTCCAAAATATAATCACATAATTTTTATTGTAAAAATTGAAGCTGTTATAAAAACATTGTCTTATTAAAGGATATGGTGAATTAAGCTCCAAACAGCATTGGATAAGTAGAGTACATGATTAAGAGATCATTGGTGAAAATTGTTTGGGTTCGAGCTCAATTTTATGAAGATGATCAAACGCCCTGTGCCTTGTGCCGAAGAAGATCATCCATCAACACCTTGTGCCTTCTATTTATCAGCATCCAGAAGAGGAGGCATCGGAAAAGAATATGCTCCAAGAGAATTAAGATGATAGTTGTTAGACTTTCCATGGAACCCAACAAGAGCACAACTTTTGCTCTCGAGCACGAATTCAACAAGATTGCTTTGAAGGTCATTTCCGTATATTGGAGAAGATCTCCCTTTTGATGTTTTGAAAATCAAAGACGTAACCCTCGTTTCCATATAACTCGATTTTATGTAAGTCCCCTTAACGGATGTGATGAATTCATTTGGATAGTCCAGCAAAAACTGCGAAAAAAACAAAAACAAAAGTGAGCGTCGTGTCCAAGAAAACCAAATAGATATATGTTCAACAAATATTTAGAGTTTTAGGAATTATGACCTCTCCTTCATGTCCAACGACTTCAACCTTCGACCCATGCTGCCTGGTTTCTGTTTTGCCATCGTTATCATATTCGAACCCAATAAACCTTACATAAGCATCATAATAAACATGCACCTTTCTTACTCCATGGAAAGTACCATCATCCCAAAGGTAACCATTCATAGCACCTTTGCATTCTAGCTTAGTAAGAGGAAGTGATGTGAGATAAGCTCCAAGAGAGTACAGGTTCTTCTCAGCATATCCATGAAACCCTATGATCTTACTGCCGTTGCATCCAATTGAAAACTTAGTACCCTTTTCCTCGAATCCCATCAGATCTGAAGTCTTCATGTTGGTTTTAAATCGAAGTGTTTGAATCACACCAGAAGTGTCGTCGTAGAAACCATCAATAGATAGTAGATATTCCATGTCCAGGTGGTTAATCTCAAACTACAAAATAATAAACGGCAAAAAATACATTACATTAACTTTCAATTTATATACTAGCTAGTGATCATATAAATTTACTCGGAGTAGTTTTTTTTTTTTTTTTCTACCAGGCCATAAGCCCTAGTCATCAAATTTAGATGGAATATATTGGCATACTTACCGGTTCGAGCATGACACCTCTACCGGAGTTTGAACCATGCAGTGGCCCTTCTTTCGGATCTCCATCCTTGTCAAAATAATCGAATTTGATAGATTGCATGCCTTCAAAACCAAATCTTACATGAATCTTTGTTACGTCCTCATAATCAGCTCCATCATCCCACTCCTTTCCTTCCTTGCCCCCTTTTGCTTCAATTCTAGTAGGAGTAATCGAAGTGAAATATGCTCCAAGAGAGTTAACCCCCGCCACCCCGGGCCCAGTGGATCCATGAAACCCAATGATTTTCTTTCCATGGACAGCCAGGGTCAACTTAGTACAACCACTATCGTATCCAATGAGTTCTGACATCCTCAAGTTTGTTTTGAATTGAAATGCTGTCATCACTCCGGTATAGTGTAAAAAGTAACACTCAACTAATTCAAGATATTCATTTTGTAGATGGTTCATCTCAAACTGTGGAAACGCCATTTGGTGAAAACAATCAATATTATCCTCATAAAACATGAATAAAGGGAGCATAGTTACCCAGTTCGTACCATAATAGTGAAACCTGTATTTAGGAAACCATGGAATGATCCATTCTTAGGTTGTCCACTTTGACATAGTCAATCTTGATGGACTGTATGCCTTGATAAGAACCTATCACATATATCTTTGTCACATCATCGTGGTCAGAGCCATCATCCCACACATATTTTTTCTCTGTATTCTCTCTCCCTACCGCTTCAACCCTTTGGATCATCTCAAACGTATTTGACCCCTGAGACATGGAGCTGTATTGTGTTGCTTAGTCAATAATTTGCATCAATGCCCACATGTGTTTCGTTATACTGGAATTTTAAAAAGAAAAATCTTTTTCAAGCCAGGGATCAAACAGGATCTAGAGGACCATTTGCAGAAACAGAAAAGAAGACGTTCAAAAATCAAAATTATAGAGTGAAATTCACCTATTATCTTTTTTCTTTTTTTTTAGTGAAAAATTAAGCTACAAGTAAATTTATGAGTTCTCGAGTTTTAAAAACTTTTTTTTTATTAGAGATTTTAGAGTTCTTAAAAATGTTCTCATTACATTTGCAATAATTTATTTAGGAACATATAGCTTTAAACATTGGCGTAAATAAAAGCAAATCTCTTCTAAAAATGAAAAATAAAAAGCAAATCTGCTTGTGACCAAATAAGTAAAAATAAATAAAAAGCAAATCTCCAAACGGAGAGGGAGAGAGAGTTGACCTTTATTCGTGGAAGAGAGCCAAAGTTGAAGAATAGAGAGTGCTATGGTTATCTTTAAGACGATGGATGAAGGTTAGTTATATACAGGTTTTGGTCTTTAATAAATATTAAATAGTGAGTCTTTTATAAACGTAAAATATGACTCGGGCTTAGCCAGCCTATTTCTAATATTAATAAGATTGATGATTGAATCCCACTATCTTGCGACCTCCCTTATAAAGATTGAAGTTTGACGTATGATCAAATCCATCGTCTATTGATCTCGATTCATAACTCGTAAAAATCGAATTTTTCAAGAATACAAGTTTATAACTGGTGACAAGTAACAATTACTGAAGTAGTAATCATCGTTCGACTCCGAATAGTGTCTTGTTCAAAAGATCACCTCCGAGCACAACAATATTGTCCTCCGAAAAGAAAAGCGAATGTGACTCCGGTGAAAAAGATGTGTTTCTGTTACCGGAATTAGAAGAGCAAGTGAAAAAGTTAGATATTTTGGTCTAGGATGATGTTTGCGAAACTCCAAACTCAGATATTATGCTCCATTAGCATTTCCAAGAGAAGAAGAAGCTGATCATGAGAACGAGATTAAGCGGTTAAGAAACACGGTGAGAGCGCTTCGTGAGCGAAAGAGGTGTCTTGAGGATAAGTTGTTAGAATATTATAGTTTCAAGGGGCAGCAAAAGATTGCAATGGAGCTTAGAAGTAGATCGAAACTAAACCAGATGGAGACTAAATTTTTTATGATCGATGGTCAACTTCTCAGGAAGAGTCATCACTGATCACTGAATCAATCTTTTTAGATGATTCTTCTGTTGATACATTGTTTGCAACGAAAGGGAAAAAGGCAGGGAAGAAGAAGTTGATGCATATGCTGATGAAGGTCTTACACAATAAGGATACTAAAGAGTATAAGAAGAGAGCTGGTTCATCGAAACCGAGTAGCTCAAGTACATGTGTACATTCGACACCTACGAGGCTTCGATCGACTCATTCGATGGATTTTCAAATGTTGATGCGTGGTAAAGACGAAGAAGATGAGTATAAGGATATCATTGAGATTGTACGTCGTAAGAGTGAAACAGCAGGTTCTTCTATCTATGGAGAAGAACACTGTTTGGAATCAAATGAAAACAAGAAGAAAGAGCTGATTAAGTTTGCAGAGGCGTTGAGGAAATCACGTTCTACAAAGAAGCTGCATAAGAAATCTATCTCGTTTTTCTTCTGACAGACTAAGTAGAAATATTTAACTACTTTTAATGTTAACACGCATTGCCTAAAGTTATACATATGCCTCTGTGTGTATAGATATAGCTCAGAGTTGGAAATTTGTGAGCAAATATGAGATGAATTTGCGAGAATGTGATTTTGCAGCTTGCTTACAAACATCGACATTTTAATTACAAAAAAATAAAGAAATTTTTTCTTACATGAGAATGAGATTGTGAGAGACACTCATTTAAACAACATAGGAGATGCAAGATCAATATGTATGGGCTGGATCCGGATCCACAACATCCACGAAGAAGAATTGAAAAACACCTCTCATGTGATTTAAAATATGTTGGTGTATTGTAAACCGAGTTGAGAAGTTGTTAAGTCAAAATTGTTGAGATAGGATATGACAGAGTTGAGAAACTGTACGAAGCTGGTGAAACAGATGGAGTCGAGAAGCTAGTTAGAAAAAGTTGTTCGACCAAGTCGAGTAACACAAATGAACAGGCTTTGGCCATAAGCTAAGTAAGGGTTGGTTAAGATGATACTAAATATATTGATACAAAATATAAAATATGTTGTGGTGATCATGAACACTATTCATCAGGAGATGTATCAGAATAGAGTGGTAAGTGATTATGCATCAGAGGATGTATCATACGACATATCAGAGGATAGAATTTGATGTTAAGCAGGAGTTGACGTGACAAGTGGCTTGTTGATCTTGAAGACTGATGTTGGTGCAATCAGATATGTACATGACAAAGTGTTGGAGTCTGATTCATGAGAGGATGTATCAAGTATCACATCAGGGGGCAAGGAATTGGTGTGGCTGAAAGATGACTGGCACGTGTATTGCTGAGCTGTGTTAAGATGCTGGAATAATAAAATATTCTAGGCAACGGATTTGGTAAGTCCTACATCTTGAAGGGCAAGTTGTGTCTTCGGAAATATGCCGTAAGGATCCTAGAATCTAGGGTTAAGCGGGTATGATAAATACTAAGAGATGAAATTTATATGCCGTTACGCGTCTATCATTTTATCGAAGAGAGGCACACAAGTTATGTGTAGGCGTCATCCTGCTAGACCTACAAGACGAGAGACTATGTAAGTAATATTAGCAGTTTTATGTAGAAAAGATTGTACAATTGTAATTTTTCTCTTTTTGTAGTGGAATAATTCTGAACTAGGTTCCGGGGATGTAGGAAAAACTGAACTTCGTTAACAAATCTTGTAATGTTGTTTACTTATGTTTGTTAATATGCATTACACACGGATCTAACCAGTTCTTTCACAATATGAAGATCACAAATAAAAAAAAACAAAGAAAAGGAATACCACGAGCAAAGCTTAGATACGGAGGAAACATAACCTCTTTTGCGCTAGCTCTCTCTTGCTTTACGAACCGCGGTTAATTCGCTCATAATTATGTGAATTCTGGATTTGATTTTCCTTTGGCTATAAAGTCATTGTGACTAACAGAAGATGGAAAATAGTACTCATTGAATGTAAAGATTAAGTCTCTATTAGTCCTCCTAAAGATGGTGTCATTAAGTTGTGAAGACCCTTCTTGTATATAAGTCAATGAAACAAGCTGGGATATAGAGGTTTTGTGAAAGGATCAGCCAACTGGTTCTGAGCTCGGACATGAAGTGTTTCAACAGACCAGCGTCAATCTTCCCCCGTACTAAATGAAAGTCAACTCCTATATGTTTCATACACTCGTGAAAATTGAGTTTTTAGCAATATGCAATGATGCAGTACTGTCACAATAAAGAACATGAGGAGAATGAGATGGAACACCCAATTCATTGGGCATTCGAGCAAGCCACCCAATCTCATCAGCAGTATAAGACATCGCTCTATAACCTACTTAAACAAATGACTTAGAAACAACCTGTTTTCCGCCAAAATATAATCACATAATTTTTAATGTGAAAAAAACTGAAGATAACATTGTCTTATTAAAGGATGTGGTGAATTAAGCTCCAAACAACATAAGTAGAGTACATGATTAAGAGATCATTGGTGGAGAATGTTTGGTTCGAGCTCAATTTGTTGAAGATGATCAAATGCCCTTGAAACCACCATTGTCCGGGGAAGATATCATCCATCAACACCTTGTGCCTTCAATTTATCATCATCCAGAAGAGAAGGCATTGGAAAAGAATATGCTCCAAGAGAATTAAGAAATTTTTTGGTAGACCTTCCATGGAACCCAACAAGAGCACAACCTTTGCTCTCAAGCACGAATACAAGAAGATTGCTTCCAAGGTCATTTCCGTATGTTGGAGAGGATCTCCCTTTTGATGATTTGAAAGTCAAAGACGTCATCCACGTTTCCCCTCCACTCATTTCTGCGAAAGTCCCTTGCACAGATGTGAGAAATTCATTTGGATAGTCCAGCACAAACTGCGAAAAAAGTGAGCAATGAACATATTAGCCTTGTTCAAGCAAACACAAATAGAGAGATACATATATGTGTGCGTGTGTTCAGCGAGTTTTAAGAATTATGACCTCTCCTTCATGTCCAACGACTTCAACCTTCGACCCCTTCTGCCGGGTTTCTGTTTTTCCGTTGTTATCGTATTCAAACCCAATACACCTTACATAATAAGCATCATAATAAACATACACCTTCCTTACTCCATGAAAAGTACCATCATCCCAAAGGTTGCCTCCAAAAATACCACCTTTGCATTCTAGTTTAGTAAGAGGAAATGATGTGAGATAAGCTCCAAGAGAGTACAGGTTCTTCTCAGCATATCCATGAAACCCTATGATCTTATAACCATTGCATCCAATTGAAAACTTGGTACCCCTTTCCTCGCATCCCATTACATCCGAAGTCTTCATGTTGGTTTTAAACTGAAGTGTTTGAATCACACCAGAAGTGTCGTCGTAGTAACCATTAATAGATAGTAGATATTCCTTGTCCACGTGGTTAATCTCAAACTACAAAATATTAAACGGCAAAATACAATACATTAACATTCAATGATATACTAGTGAATAAAATTTACTCGGGAGTATTTTTTTTTTTTTTTTCTACCAGGCCACATAGTCATCAAATTTAGATGGAATATATTCGCATTCATACCGGTTCGAGCGTCAAACCTCTACCTGAGTTCGAACCATGGAGTGGCCCTTCTTTTGGATGTCCATCCTTGTCAACATAATCAAATTTGATAGATTGTATGCCTTCAAAACCACATTTTACATGAATCTTTGTTGCACCGACGTAATCAGCTCCATCATCCCACTTTTTTCCTCCCTTGCCTCCTTTCGCTTCCATTCTAGTAGGAGCAATCAGAGTCTAATATGCTCCAAGAGAGTTAACCGAAGTCCAATAGATCCATGAAACCCAATGATTTTCTTTTCGTGGACTCCCAATGTCACCTTACTATTACCATTGTCATATCCAATGATTTCTGAGATCCTCAAGTTTGTTTTGAGCCGAAGTGCTGTCATCACCAGGCTATCATTGTCGTAGTAACACTCAACAGCTTCAAGATATTCATTTTGTAGAAGGTTCATCTCAAACTGTGATAAAACATGTACAGTTGATGAAAACAAGTCAATATTATCCTCATAAAATACGAATAAAGGGAGCGTATTTACCAAGCTCGTACCATCTTCATGAAACCTGTAGTTTGGAAACCATGGAAGGATCCATACTTAGGTTGTCCATTCTTGACATAGTCAATCTTGATTGACTGTATGCCTTGACAGCCACCCATCACATATATCTGCGTCACATCATCGTGGTCAGAGCCATCATCCCACACATATTTGCTCTCGTTATTCTCTCTCCCTACCGCTTCAACCCTTTCGATCATCTCAAACGTGTTTGACCCCTGAGACATTGAGCTGTATTCTGTTAGTCAACAATTTGCATCATGTGTTTCTCTATATTGGAATTTTATAAAGACAAAGCCATTATCAAACAGGATCTAGAGGACCAGTTGCAGTAACAGAGAAGAAGACGACGTTCAAATTAAGTTACCTGTAATAAGTAAAATTACGAGATCTCTAGAGTTTTTAAAACTTTCCTCATTACGTATTGCAATAATTTATTTAGAAAAATAGGGCTTAAAAATTGGCGTAAATAAAAGCAAATCTCTATTAAAAATGAAAAATAAAAAGCAAAACTGCAAACGGAGAGTGAGAGAGAGTTGACCTCTAATCGTGAAGGAGAGCCAAAGTTAAAGAATAGAGAGTCCTGCTGTGGTGGTCTATAAGACGTTGGATGAAACGTTAGTTATATACAAGTTTTGGTCTTTAATTAATATAGTTTAGATTTGGGTCTTTTATAAACGTACAATATGACTCGGGGCTTAGCCAGCCTGTTTGTAATATTAATAAGATTGATGATTGAATCCAACTATCTTGCGACCTCCCTTATGAAGATTGAAGTTTGAGGTATGATCCAATCCACCGCTTGTGGAGGTTCATGTATTGATCTCAATTCTTGACACGTAAAAATCGAATTCTTGACGAATAAACAATTACTGAAGTAGTAATCACCGTTGGACTTTGATTAGTGTCTTGTTCAAAAGATTATCTCCGAGCTCAACAATGTTGTAAATGAACTTGTGTGAGTAAGTGTTCGAAACTGGTTTGAAAAACATTGCTTTATTGCAACCCATTTAATTACTGAAAGGCAAGCCAAAACAACAACATTCAAGATGGAACACATAGCAAATTTACAAAAGTAGTACAGATTCAAGAAACATAAAATCAAACTGATGAAGCTCGTAAGTAGCGTTTCCGTGGAAATCTCAGTATTCTAAATTAGCAGAAGAAAATTCTGTGAAATAAGCTCCAAGAGAGTGAAGGTTTTTGTCAGAAGATCCATGAAACCCAATGATCCTCTTGCCTTCGACTTCAAGTTTAAATGCTTTACAAGGGCGAAAGTTATATCCCATGAGTGCAGAAGTCATGGTGTTGGTTTTTGATCACTAGTCCTTGTATTATACCCTCGTCATAATAACACTCGATAGATAGGATATCTTCACCAAGGGGGTATCAAACTGCAAGAAAAAAAAGGAAATTAACCAAGCCTAAACCGAATCTAACCAAAAGCTTACTCTATCTAATCGGTATTCTGTACACATTGAACCGGTATTGAGAATCTAACTAGAACAATTATCGATTAGGGTTTTGATGAACAATTATCGATAGCCTCTATGCTTTCACAAACCCCTCGTGTATAGATCTGCGATATACGTTCATGGTTGGTTTCATCATCCCATTCCATGCCTCCAATTCCACCTTTTGGGACATTGGAAATCGATTTGTATCTGAAGATGAATTTGCAAAGAATTAGAAACTAATTTTATAACTGACATTATTCCTCCCTTATCTAGATTTGTTGCGTTGTATAACTAATGAAATTAAAAATGAATTAAGAAAAAGGTGAGAAGTATATAATCAGATTGGTATAGATTGCATGTACCCAATACTCAAATGAATTTCTCATCAATTTAATATTATTATTTCTATTATTGTTAAATTACCTAATTAAAATTTAGTTCAAAAAATAATTTAAGCCTATAACATAAAGCCAAGTATGTTGTGGGTATCCTAATGAGAAATTTCCAGTTCGCTATTTCGTCTCTTTGTTGTGACTGAGACAGAGATGAATACGGAACCATCCTCAGTGCCTTCTAAATTTTCTATCACGTTCAATATTCCGAACCTAAAGTCTCGTGTATCTTACAAAATTATGTTTGTGTTTAACACTCTTGTAATCAAGACATCACATTAATAGACAACTTATTTAGTCTTATACGGTATCTCCTTCTCCATCATTAGGTGTTCAGTTTTTATTTGGTTTCAACAAGACATAATTATCCCAAAGGTGGAAGACGATTTAGAAGATTATCATTATTGTCTAGCACTTTGTTTAAAAGTTTTCTAATATTGTCCCTAAGAGATTACAACAAAGACTAAAATATGAAAATCCTTGCTTAAAATTGTCGAGGAACGGACCTAACAAAAGAGCATCAATAAGAGTTACATAGATACGTTTCTCCCCTACCTTCTTCTTTCTATCTGAAAAAAAAAAAAAAAAAAAAAGGTGTCATTTACTACTAGATATGCAATCACGCAACCCCAAAGTACGACCAAAGTATGATTATGGGGTATTACAAACCTGGTCATCGGTGGTGGTCTGTTGATCTTTCAAAAGACTCTCAAACCCTTAAATTCAATTACTCCCAAGAATTTATACTTCTATAACCATAAGTCCACATTTGCATCAAACTTGTCCACATCTAATCTTCCTCGAATAGCATCCACATCTAAAACAACCGGATTTTTTTTTACTTTAAAGATTTTCATCTTCAACTCTGCTTTGAATAAGTTCGAACAAATGATAGGTATCTTTTTTCATCGGCTCCTAAACCCTTTGTGTTTTGAACTAGCTCGACTCACTCTTCTGTCTTTTTTGCATGTACCGCAAGATAACATAGAGTTTTGATACCAATCGTAAGGATTTAGTCCTAACTTGTTAAGAAAAAAAGAAAAAAACAAAGGATACACAAGGAAAAATTAACGAGTTCCTCTTAATGTGTGAGTACGTCTCAAGTGATTTATTTGCTAACAATCAGCATGTGACATGTTCAGATGTTTTTTACAAGAGAATAGAGTTTATGGCTCAATTAAGTGCCAAGCTATTTCATTTTCTCTGCAACCCTACTGTGCTAAGGTTCCATTTCGCAGGTAAATGGGTTTGCACATATTCAGTCTTAAGAGAAGAAGTTGAAGGCAGCTGGATCCGGTTTGGTCCATTCGGTTTGATCTTTGGTCACAGACCCACATGCATATTTCTAAATATATGTGTATATCACTACGTATTAGTGTCAAACCCATTGATAATTTTGTAACTGTCTTAATCACTTTTATATCCCAACTAAGGAAAGAATATTATAGAACCTTGCTCTACATTCTTGATTTTCAGAATCTTAAAAGATGGAAATAGTGACTTACGAAAGAAGATTTTAATTTATTGACTCCGCCATATATAAGCTTTTTTCCTGATAGTGGCAGAGTTGTTGTTTCGGTACGTAATTGGCTGATTGTTATGACTATAAATTCAAACTTGTGGATGTATTATAAAGAAAATAAAAAGAAGTAAAAGAAAACTAAAGAAAAAAAGTTGGAAAAGAAAGTACTTTTTTTCTCTTTTGCTTTAGGGAAAGAGCCAAACAGCTTGCAATCCCCACTTAAAGTTTCGTATTTTATTTCATCAAAGTTGTATACATTAATATATCACCAAAATGTAGTTTTTAAGCATGTTTTCAGTGCGTAAATGTTTTTGAAGCATACATATTTATAACTACCGTAAAATTTCTATAATGACTACATAGAAACGAGAATTTTAAGTAACAAGAAACAAGGACCAAATGGGATCGCAAGTAACCCCGAGGAAGTAACTTATTCAGTTGTAAACAATACACCTCTCTTGGGTCTATTTTAGGGTCATGGCATGCAATTAATTAAAACGCTAATAAGATTCAAGCCGTACTAAGTGGTAGATACTAACTAATCAAAGGACGATACGGAGACATTGCACATGTCTTTACTTGAGACAACAAAATAGATACAAAGCAAATTTAGAGCTTTATAATAATATCTTTGTCCCGACTATTTATGGTAATTTTTACCTATCAAAAACAAAATATGAAAACGGTAGCGTATGTCTTACTTTTAACTGCTGCATCTTGTTTTAACTTACTGGATTCTAGTTGTCATAAAATAGTATTATAAACAAAGTTTCTAGTCATCACAAACTAAGACACTATTTGCTACTTTTGATAACTTTTATTATAAATATTAAGAGTAATTTTAAAGCTACTACTTTGATTTGGTTAGAAAGTTTGAGAGATCTCTTCTTGAAGTATTCCATTGGATAGAGGGAAAACAATATTCATTAGAAAAGAAATAACTAGTTTAATTCATCGGTAACAGAGAATAGACTCATTTATCCTTTGTTCACTAGAGAAGGGAACTTAGGTTTCGAAATTAGAAAGAAAAAAATATATATGATAACTAGTTTAATCAACAAGGTTTTGTGTCTATGTGACAGTTTGTGGATCTGAAGATTTACTATTTTAGTTTTAATTATTTTTGCTTAAGACACTACAAATTTCCATATGCACATAAAACCAAAGATATTATTTTATTCTTTTTGGTCAAATATATTATTTTTTCGATGATATCCAATTGTACCAAGAAATACGATAATAAAAATCCCCAAAAGTATCATTACATCTTTTTGGATTGAAGATACAAAAAACAGAGACAAATATAATTAGGAAGACGAGAAATATGACGAACAAACACACTGAGATTTCATTAACATTAGCTAAACTCAATCATCTTCTTCTGCTGATTCAAATTCTTATAAAACTTCTTTATAAAATCATCAGCCGCTTTATCCACGTGTCCATTAGCCACATCACCACTTTCCGGGGTTAACGGAAACGGTGAGTCCGTTACTCTTAAAGGCCTCACCAAAGGAGTACGTCCAAACCCGGGAAAATAAGGAGATAACGCAGCCGTCAAATCTACCGGCGTGACATTTCCTTTGTCCCCGACGCCGTTGAGAAGCTCAAGAACGGCTCTCGCGGCAGCTGCGTCGTCGTCGAGCGTTTGAGGTGCGTGACCACAAGCGAAGAGACTATTGTGATTCTTTTTCTTCATGAAGGCAATATTGGGAAAAGGGAAAGAATAGTTTGGAGTGTTGCTGCAACTAAACTCGTATTCTTGTCGTGTAGGTGCGGTTGCGGTTGAAGCGGCATTTAGAGTGTCTGAAGCAGTGGAAGCGGGGGGTACGCGGCGACGGTGGTGGAACATGAGGTTCTTGCCGCGTTTGAGAGTGGCGTTGAAGTCGGCGATGAGTTTATGTTTTGAGACTCCTTTGCGGATCATGTATAAGAGAAAACGTACGATGTTCCATAGCTTCTTGCTTATTGGTACGTTTTGATCCATCTTTTACAAGAGTCTTAGAGAGAGAGAGAAAAGAGAGATTTGTGTTTTTTCTTTTGGAGTTTGATTACTTATGGGCTAAGGAGAAATAATGCGAGGGGTTTATAAAGGAGAACAAGAAAGGTAGATATACTAAACCGTGCATGATTATACAAGGATTTTAAAGACAAAGCAAAGATTATACTATTATTTTTGGAATTATTGAATCCATATCACTTTAAAAGTAACAAATTTAGTAATTATGTTGGAAGAGTGTAATATTTTGTAATACATGTTTTTTATTAGGATGTACGGTTTGTTTTAGCGTCCGATTAGTTTTGAAATGGTTAATATTATAATACAGTAAAGAGTATTTTGTAAGTTTGTTTTCAGATAAAATCGTATCAAAATCCATGACTATAGTTGAAGTGAATCGGTTGCATGAGTCTAGTATCTTTCAACACAACATTAAAAATATTATTAAAAAATAAAAAGTAAAAATAGGGAGGATCTTAGGGAAAGAGATCAAGACAAATATTGAAAGTCTCGTATGAATATCAAATCACGTGTTTGGCTATGTATTAGATCAAGTTTTTAAAAATCAAAGTACAGATTCTGAAACGTGAGGTATTATAAATTTAAATTTAGTATAAAACTGATATAGTATGAAGATCAACGTGAAGATTCTAATATGAGAGGTTTTACAAATTTAGTACAAAGTCCATACAAAATATGAAAACCAAGGTCACTAAAAAAAATGGATCTATTGTGACGAATTTTTTCGTAACAATAAAACATATTTCGTTACAATAATCTTATTGTGACGAATTTGTGACAAATGTTAAACGGTGATAATAAAATTGTCACAAATTGTTTTTTTAACAAATATGTCACAAGATTGTGATACTTATATTTTGTAACCATTTGATTACAAATGGCGATAGAAAAAAAAAGTCACAATATAATCTGTATTAATAACGTAATATATCATCTCAAATGGTCATAATTTTTTACAATCAAAACGTCTCTAATCCATTACTCATTACAACGAAAATATAGTCGCAAAAATCCTCACAAGTATTGACAAAATATTCGTTGGAGTTTTGTTACAATTATTAACTTAAAAATGTTACAAAATTGTTGTACTTTGTGACTTTTATAATCCTTTATTCTTCGCTTGGGCTAAATATAAATTTGGTTTGTTTATTCATTTTGTTATCAATTAGTCAAGTATAAATGTTAATTAGATCCGAAAGAAAGTCGATTAAATAAAACTTCAATTCTAAAAGAAAAGATATTACATAGAATAATAATATCTATTTTTCAATTTGTTCTAAAAACAAAGTTTTTTCTAGCACATGTATCAAGAAATAAAAAACATTTCGCGAACCATTCTCGGCGGCTCCGCCTGTTTTCTTCGCCGCCGACAGGCCAGTCGGTGTCCTCTTTCTATCGTCTCAAATGGTCATAGATTCGATAGTCGTTTGGTTCGTCGCCGATCACGTCCGGCGAGGTTGAGCTTATCCCTTCTTCCTCGTTCTCGATGTCTCCGATCGACTCGACGGCGACGAACCAAACGACCATCGAATCTCGCGAAATCATGGCACCGATAAGCTCAACCTCGTCGGACGTGATGCCACCGTGAAAACTCTTGCTGCTTCTTGTGATTCCTTGCCGGTGGAGACTGAAGCAGCCGTGCCTGTTATAAAATCCTGAAGTTAGTGTTTCTTGTGGAAGAAGAAACAGAGAATAGACTAAGATCATGTTAAACGAAAGAAGAAAGAAAAATAATGGTTTTGTTCTGTAAAAAGTGGTGAACTGCACGATTATTAAATGTGAAAGAAGATAAGCAGTTGTTGTGCAGAGATTAAAGGAAGAGATCGTGAGTATATGGAGCAGAGCAGTTATATTTTTAGTCATAATTATAAAAAAAAATTGAGAAGAAAAGAAATAAAAATGTGAGAAAGCTTAAGGTGCTGGCACGTCATTATTTACTTACATGTCAAATAGAGAAGCCTACAGTTATTAGTGTTTTTCACAAAGTATTCTCAGTTTTGCATACGAGCTAAAAAACTCTTACCTTGGATTATGTACTAATGGTTTTAATCATTCGTGTGTGTAACAACAGTCACACGTTCGTAACAATTTTACGAACAATTTTATGATTATACTTTCAGTTACAATAATGTAACAACTGTCACACGTTCGTAACAATTTTGTGACTATACTTTCAATCACAATAATGTAACAACTGTTACGAATACTATTTTCGTCACGATTGTGTTACTAATTGCTACGAACGTTGATTACGAATTTATTTGTCGTGATATTGTGACAAAATAGTTACTATTGGTCATAGTTTTGTATCTAAACTATCACTGAATCGGGACAAATATTTTCCATTTCCAAATTCCGTCACAATATTTTTTTTGTTTTTTAATGGGTGAAGATACTGAAACGGAAGTTACAATAAAGTTTAGTACAAAGCTGATACAAGATTTGAAGACCAAGATGCAGATTCTGAAACAGGGGTAGTGACTAAAGAGGTACAAAGTTGATACGGAATCTGGCACAGAACGAAGAAAAAGGAAGTATGTGATTGTTTTCTTATTGGTGGAGTTTTATTTGTTTTAGGAAACTCATCATGTGTATCTATAAGCCCAAGAGGATGAGAAAATCACACGGGCTTGAAGATGCTTAGGGGTTTTACCCTTACCCATTTAAACCAAGAGACATCCAAATGAAAAGGCGTGCGTCTAGGGTTTATTGGAGAGAGAGGCACACAAGCGTGTGTGTCGTCGCCCCACCATATAAAAGAAGAGACAAGATCTGTAATTTTTGTTGGTGGTTATGTTCTGGACTAGAAATAGTGTAACAAAAACTTATCATTGTTTCTAGTGGATTGATTTTGGACTTGGTCCCGACGATGTAGGAAAAACCGAACATCGTTAACAAATTTCTATGTATTCTTACTTTATACTCATACATACATGATTATCTCTAGAACACATAGATCTAGCCAAAAATATACAGTTGGTATCAGAGCATAACCCGTTAGAGGTTACACTTATTTTCTGATATAAGATTCTGGATTTGTGGCTAGTGAAGAGGGAGGAGAAGCAGAGGCGTGAAGGAGAAAAAAAAGGGACCTTTTATTCTGGGATATTGAGGTGTATTAGAAAGTGGTACAAGAATTAACGTTGTCTCCCATAAGTTAAGATGAAATGTGGTGAAGCATCTAAGAAGCTTGAAGACCTGGAAAACATTATTGTTCTCTTGCCAAGAAGATTTAACCGTATTGTGCTAAAAGGTGAAGTTGTATGATATATCACGGATTTTACCGGTTTTTTTACCATGATATATGTGCTTGTATAGAGTCTTTCTAGTATGTTTTAGGAGGATGATTTGGAACAAAAGGAGCTAAAGTGAAGATATTTGGAGCAAAACTAACAAATGAGCTGCAGAGACAAAAACAGAGGCCAAGAAGTCGGTCAACCTTTGACCCACTTATCCAACGATACAGGAGACGATCTACATATTAAATTGTAGGCACGGGAGTTAAATTTATTTGCAATTGAAATCAAGCTCAAAGGATGCCTGAAGCCTAATATATAGTCATTTTACTGAAGATATGTCATTCTAACGAGATTTATAATACTGGCTCAATTCACTCCAATGAAACCTGACTCAAGTTTTAAGGAGGTTCTACCCTAGGACCGACCTAAGGATATATAAAAAAAGATCTCCAGCAGCAGAAGAAGACACACCAAACTCAAGCCACGAAAATCATCATTCAGAATCATTAAGTTACCTTGTTTCCAATTCATCCTTGTTGCTAGTTCTCATTTTGTTACTAGATTTAAGTTTTTAACTTTGAGAAGTTAAGAGGTTTTCATTACTCTTTGGAGATCCATGACCCTCTAACCTTCTATTGTCCACTTTGATCTTGTATGCAGCTCATTAATCCAATAATGAATTGTGATACTGTTACCATGTTTGAGTAGATACTTTATTAGATCTAGGATTTTCCATACGGTTTTTCTATGAATTGCTAAAATATTTTTAATCAATCAAGTTTTATCACAAGGTTCTTTGTTACAGTTTTTCTTAGCTGATATACCGGAATCTCGAACCGTCCTAATCAAGTCCTAGCCATGATTTGATTGCAAAGATGCATCAGTGATCGACGGATCGTTATGTAGTGAGCAAGGTGCATTATGTGTCATAGCCATCACTTTTTTAGACAACTTGTGAAAAGATCTAGCTTATTCTCTATTGCTTGTTTATTTCCAGCGACAATCCAAATGAGACTTTGAGATTTAGGATTTTAAACAAAGGCTTTGCAATAATACACCATTAGGGTAAAGTATAATCAAGTGCCTAGAGTTCTAGAACTAAGAGATAAGTATTTGATTGGGTACTTAATTCATAATTCATAGTTGCCAATTGAAATTCCCCAGGATCTATTACCTTCCAATTATTGAACACAACCCGAAGATTTACAACTCTTGTTTTCAAAGGATTTACAACTGAGATTTCTTAAGATTATTGATCAGCCCTAGCTCTCTATGGGATCGATAACCTAAGTTCTACATATGTACATTGTGCACTTGCAGTCATATTTAGGTGAATTACTTCACACATCATTGTATAGAAAAGATCTTGTCAGAATAAAAAAAAAAAAAAAGTAATTCAAAATCAGATGCAGAAAGTCTCAAAGTGTTGTAGTAAATTTTAGTGGCTCAAGATATGACTCAGGATGGAAAACGTCTCTGGGAGGGCTTCTCAACCAAGGTTATATATGTGTGTTGAATTTTATGAAAAGGGTTCTGCTTAGGGGGAAGACAAGCCACAAAGAACGACTTTGATTTTCCATTTCTAGGCTGATAGTCTGAGTGGAAAAAGCATAAGCGCGCTTTTGCACCAGATCAGGATCAGTCTCAGCCTCAAATAAAGTGGAATCAAAAGAGCTAAGTTTTACCACCCAAGAAGGGGGGGAGTTTGGAGCTTCAGAGGAGTGATCTTGAGTTGTAAAACTCGGTAACAAAGGGGGAGACACTAGAAGTGTAGTTGTGAATGCGTTTTAAAACAAGATGAAGATGAAGATTTTGAGGTAGATGAAGTAGCACAGGATGTGAGACATGTTCGATCTTTTAGAGAGTTTGTCTCAAAAGCACACGATTTAGGTCATAAATTCTGTGTGTTTTTAACTTAGTTGTGCACTCAAGCATGGGGAGAAGAGTTTTCTTGAGTATCAAACTAAGTTAAAAAAGGGGGGAGTGAAGATGACCCATCAGATATATATTGTGTGCTAGGAGATTGATCGAACCAGCGCTTACATCAGACTATACGTTGAATGGTGAAACATGAAGCATGACGAGTAAGTTATGGAGATATGCTTAAGGGGAGTGTGAAGATCTAGTTCAACTCAGTAAACAAGGAGGAGAATGTTAGTGTAATTTTTAGCTGAGTTTTGAACCAGATAGAGCAGCTTGTGAGACCACAACAACATATGGATCGATTATGAGAAAGCAGCAAGACTTGATGAAGATGCTGAGTTAGTTATTGATAGAACCGTTCATATCACGTCTATGAGAGAGTGACATGATGAGGCACAAGTGTTGTACCATGATTGACGTGATACAGCTCTACAACTCAGTCATCAAGGGGGGGGGGAACTGGGAGTGTTATGTTGACTGGTGTAAGAAGCTGTATCAGCACAAAATGTGACACATAGACAGTTCATGGTACAAATACTAAGATAGCTACAACTCTACAACTCAGTCATCAAGGGGGAGATTAAGAGTGTTATGCTGACTGGTATGAGAAGTTGTAACGTGAGACAAGAGACAGTTTCTGGTACAAATGAGACAGTTAGATCGAATACCATCTATACCAGTTGAAATAGGTTCGGAAACTAATACATAACGTTGTAATTGTCTGATACAAATGCAGTTAAATGAGGATTCATTTTCATCAAACCAAGGAGCTGACATAGAGCTTGGAGAGCCGACATAGAGTAATTATCTTGATGAGTTCTTGAACGTGAAGGGTTTTAGAAGAAATATTCACTAGAGACATGTGAAGAATATCTCAAGGGAGATTTGGGAGGATCTTAGGGAAAGAGATCAATAATAATATTTAAAGTCTTGTGCGGATATCAAGGGATGTGCATGGCTATGAATGAAGCCAAGTTCTTGAAACTAATCCATGTGTTATTGTGGTCTCACAAGTTGCTCCATCTGGTTCTAAACTCAGCTAAAAACTACAGTAACAAGTGGTAGTCGGGTCTTAAAATTCTAAGAAGGCTCGACGATTTCGGTGGTGGCGTTATTTGGCTTATCTCCCATCTTCTCTTGTCGATTTTGCAGATGTTTTCCTTTAACAGAATTTCCCACCTTTGCTTGTCAATTCGTTAGGGTGTCTCCTTTGGCGCGATTGAAGATGTTGACTGAGGTTCTCTCATATGGTTGTTTTGGTGAGTCGGGGATGGATTTTCGGGGAACATAGCTACTTTGGGAGTTGGTAAGTGGATTTGGACACAGCCTCGATCTGAAACCACCGGCTGGAGCCAGTTTTCTGTTGTTGTGCTCGGTTGTGTCCTCAAACTGAAGGTTTGTTATCCCCGGTGAGTGGTGGTCGAGGTTTGATACAGTTGAGTGGTGACGTTTCTCAAATACCCTAATCTTTTATGCATTTTCTTGTTTTGCAGTGAAGACACTGGGACAATTGACGAGGTTGGGATGTAGGGGAGTGACCATGTGGGTCATTGTTTTTTAATAAAAAAAATTTCTTAATATTTTAACCGGCCGTAATGTCTTGTAAGTAATTTTTGAACATTGTTATCGATCTAGAAGTTGGATGTTAAGAATTTAAGTTTATGGGTATCTATTGAATGATCAGCTACCTAGACTAGTTTTTATAGAATGGTTTGTTGTACTCTCTTTGCAATTGTTTGAGTAGACATATCTAGTTAAAAATGGAGAGAATGAGAGTGCATAAGGAATCAGGATCCGTGCTAGCAGCTGGACTACCTTGGGTAGCGTTGCGGAATACAAAGGTTGGAAAAAAATTTCGGAGAAGATGGATTACTTATCGGTTTAAGGAAAGTCGTGAAGAGGATAACCACGAAGGTATAATATTCTCAACCAAAGATTTACATAATAGTCTGTGAATGTTTTTGGGAAGATTTGGTATATCAGAAAAAATACCTAATTGGTTATATATAAAAAGGAAGTCTTCATCATGTGAAGATAGAGCTTGGGAATACCTAATTTTTCTTTTAATGTTTCAATCGGTATAATGACTTGTATGTCAATTTTGAACATTGTTACCGATCTAAGATTTTTGTTGAAAAAAACACATCAAAAGCAAGAGTTAGAAATTCAAGATAGTTTTGAAAGTCTTAAAGAAAAAGGTAATAAGTCAAGAAGAATCTTGAGCTTGTGATTATTGGATAAGTGATTCGTGTTAGAACATTTATTTCATCAAACACATAAGTTATTTCGACGGAACTCATGTGTTTTACTTTAGGTGTTTGATTGTTAAGGTTTGTTTGAGGGACGATGTTTTAAAAATCGGTCTCAAATTTAGTTTAACATATGAATGTAACTATTTTATGTACATTTTATGAACAACCCAAATAATGGAAAAGCAGAAAAAAAAAATATACCATTTAAGATGTGGAAGAGAGCTATAATAAACTTTTATATATAAACTTTTTGTATAAACTTTTTGTACTTTAGATTGCACTATGAATGATAGCCATAATCTATATAAACGGTTTTATAGGTCTTGCTTTTATTTGTTGAATAATTGCCACCTCTTTTTCAGAAATTGGATCCAAATTCAAAATAATAACTTGAGTAAGTATGGGTGGACTTAAGTTATTTTTTCCAGATATACATAGAAATTTTGGTGTTTTGAAATATTCAATTTGTAGAGTCTTGAAGGAAATGGAACCAAGTCTACGGTTCAATTCAAGTTCAGTATAAAATAAATCAATAAAACTAAATATACAAATATTTTAAATTTTTTAACGCAGCCACAATTATTTTAATTCAAACTTTAGTTCTGTGATGAACTTTGATTTCTTCATTCTGTTTCATTGTACTAAAATGAACTTGAATATAATTTTACATTGATACAGAAAAAGGCAAAGAAATTATGATATAGCAGCGGAATTAGCTATTATTCAATTCTAAATGGATTTTAGTTACAATATTTCAGTTTATATTTCAGACTTATCCTAAATTTTCAAATTTGTTGCCTATCATAACCTACACGGCTACACCGGGATATAGATAGTTACTTACTATCGGGAACTTGTGGGTAATGATCGCCACACATTTAAGGAAGGGAAAAAGATAAATGGTGTGATAGGCAAATTTTTATAAAGAAATTCCAATGAAAAATTCTAGAAAAGTTGTAGGCACAAATAATCAGAAGAGAAAAAGACATCATCACTCATAATCAAATACAAAGACAATAATCATCACCCATATAGGAACAAAAATTGTGGCTACCCTAGAAATCATTAATGTCAATAAGTTTTCTGAGAAAGGATTCAAAACTAGCTCGTTAGTGTCAGTTGTCTTAGGAGGGCAAGAAGTTGTGTTTCATGTTGATGCAGGGATTAGCACCTACAACATAACTCAACCCAACTCGTAAATCAGCAAAGCAAGGACGATCAGACAAAGTTCAGCCCGGCCCAACTCAAATATTACTAAGGTCGGCGTCTCAAGGACAGTGTCATAAGAAAATAAAATACCTGACGATAAAAAGGAGAATCTTCAAAGCATCAACTCAAACTTATCATTATCTGGGAAACTAATATATTTATTTATGTTAATCTTCCTAAAAGATAATCACGAAAAAAAAGAAACAAAACCGACTCAAAACTATTATATCAAGGAGGATGATCATCAATAGAAGCCATTCGAAATCAATTTAGACACCGAGACCTAAATCACAAAAAAAAGAGAGATTTTAGCATATAATTGCTATATAGAGTTTCTTTATTGTTTTATCATTTACCTCGGAAGTCGGATTCTTGTTCTGAGCATCCGACCTCTTATATTTTGTTCTCAATCTAAGAAATATGAAGTTCTTTTGCCCTAAATTCAATCTAACTCTTTACAAAAACCTCGGTTGAAATCTCAACATCAACACTTTCTTGTTTATCAAGTACTAAATGACTTATGTTTTCAAATGTTCGCCTTTGTGGCTGATTTTTTTTTGTTATTATGATTCTATCACTGAGGAACAACCACGCGAGTTCATTCTTAGCTTGGATCAGGAAGAGCTCCAAGAGAGAGTTGTCTTAAAGGCTCAGAAGGCTTCCCTAGAGGCTGAGAAGATTTCTTTATTGGAAAAAAAAATTTGACTTAAGCAGAACTTGGAAATGCCATGACGAGGATCTTAGAGTCTGAGCACATGAACATAGAGTTACCCGATAATATAACCTCTCGTAAAAACATGCTTACATAGCTAAAGATTTTTCATAGGGAGAAAATTTTGAAAGACTCTACGGGATAAGGTGACTGCATTGGTTGCTTGTTATATGTCAGCTCTTATTCGGGCTCAAATCCACATGTTCGGGAACAAGGAACTTCTCAAAAATTAGACCTCAAAGCTGAAGGGAAGCAGATCACGAGTGACTTGGCTGAGTTCAAACTCAGTGTAGACTCTTAGGTTTTCCCTTTCACTCTCCAAGTTTTAGGATTAAGAAGCTCCCCGACTACTCGTTCGAGACCGTCCCTGACCTGGCAACGATCTTTGCTCTCGAGAGCTCAAAGTCACATGCGAGCAGACTTGTTCTAAGTCCTCCAACAGAAAGTTCCTAAATAGAGTGGTTTTGCTCCATTTTTTCCGTTTTTATAGAGGGTTGTTATCTCTTGTTGTAACGCCTCGACCGTCACCTTCTGTGGGCCCATGCTCTCTCGTTTTTTTGTCTCCATCCTCGTCCGACAGTCTGTGCATTACTTCCGGTAGCTTAAAATATTTGTTTACTATCCCTACAGACCACCACATGATCTTTTCCCGTGTTTGGTCCTCATTCGCACGTTTCTGAAAATCACTTCCCATAAGGTCACCCATCATTAAATTACTCAAATTCAAGCAGGGAAAAATTCTGGAGTTTTGTCGAAATGTGCAACCGAAAAGATAAGTTCACTTTGTTGATATAGGTATCCAAATCAATTCTCTTAAAATCTTCTCATGCACCATCATATACCAGAAATCGGTATGTTACACTTGTACTTATGAACTCTTTTTTTATATGTACTTTATTTATTATTTAAAGACACATTTGATAGCAAGGATCATTTTATACACATGAGACTGATATTTCCTCCAGTTCTCACTTTATCATGAGATTATCAATTTTTCTAGTTCTCACTTCACTTTTAGAGAGTCCTTTTCATAAGGTTATCTCTCCAGATGTAGAGTTAAGTTTCCATATACCTTAGATTTTATTTAAGGGAAAACTTTCAAAAACTTTAGGATATCTTTGTGAAATTTAGCCACTAAATTTGCCTAAAAGGTTTATGTACATGTACTTGACTTGTCAAGTTGCATACATACCCATTTCAGGATAAAGCAACCGCGGAGTTCAATTATCTTCCTAAGGCATGTTTACATAATAAATTCATTATGTTCGTTAAGCTATTTCTAACTTAGTTTTTGGTTTCTCCACAAATGGTTTTAATCTCTTTCAACCATAATTTTGACTATTGCTCCCTTTCACAAAAAACCCGAGGTAAATTTTTTTCATCCTCTAATTTCAACAATCCTTTCTAGAGTTTAACCTCAACGCACCTACGATATATTGAATGAACCGCCGTCATTTTCATTAATCACAAAGCCCTAATGATTACGGTGTTATGTGATGGTTGACTTACCACAGTAAATTCCAAAATTAGACGTCGGAAACTCGATCATCCCTATCGAGATTTTTGAATCGTCGGTGAACCCATTTTGAGGCGATCTAATTATTCATACCTTTGATCTTTTGATTTCCACTTGCTCTAATGTTTCTAAAAATATCACATCCACTGAACTTCTTGTGTCCATTAATACCTTTAATACTTTGGATATCACTCTCATATTTCCAGACTAATCACCAAAGCAATTTCATCGCATTCTTCTAGCCCTAGTTGATATGCCTTAAAAACGAGATTTTTTCTCAATTAGAAATGAACTTTGACTCGACTTATCGAATTTAGCTTTGCACTGATTCCTTTTGTTTGAATTAATTGTTTCTTCGCAAAGTTTAGAACAACCAATGATTGCGTTTATTATATTTTTCTTATATGATTGTTCTTTGTTTGGTCATTCATGTTATTTTGGAGTTCCTTCATCATGCTTTTCCTCAAAATAAGGTAGGAAATATCAAAGAAAAGAAGGTAAGACATAGTGTATTGACCACGTATCGGGTCAATAAAAAACACATTTATATTAACCTTGTATATGTCGATACAAAGGAGAAGCATGCGCGAAGAAGGGAATATGTCTCTGGTTCGGATCAATCACATATAGGTTGATACAACCAACCCAGATTACGTTTTTACCCTTGGACGTCTTAAAACATTATAAATAAGTCCCTTATGCTCACTTGAACACTCTTTTCAGCTCTTCTCTCCCCTTCGTTTTACCATGTGTTTTCACTCTTTTCAGTTCTTCACTAAATTTAGCTTTTTATTTTCTTCTTTCTCCTTATTTTATTTTTATTTAATAACTTTATTTTTTAAACTTATCGTGGTTTACAAAATAACAATGTTTGAGTAGTAGCTTTTATGTACCAGAGTTTGGTTAGGTTATGGATGAATTAAGCATGGATTAGTGATCTAAAGGCATAAAGGTTTATTAATATATTATTTTAAAATTAGGATTGATCACCTTAATTCTAGATTTAGGGATTCTAGCAATCAAAGGTGTTTAATGTTATTCAAAAGAGGTTGATGTTGACCTTGGATTTGTTGCAATCATTCTCGATTGATTTTCCTAATAAAAAATTCATATGAGTTTTTATTGTGTAGACTTTGGATTTGTTACATATAGATGGATGATGTAGGGACTTAAACTTAATGCTTTGCTAAAGTCTTGGTGACATAAAGGCCTTCTAGTTACATAAGTAGGATTAGTACAAGTTTTGTGGATGTCTTTGTATCTTTAATGCCAATAATTATGTTATTGTCCATTTTAAAATGTTAGGAGAGTAACCAAAGAGAACTAATTGTTTCCAAGAAATTGTTGAATCAACTAGTGAACTAGAGTCAAACCACCATACTAAGAATTGCATATGATTCTTCAGAAACTTAGTGTTCCTTAAGCATCTAGATTATGATCTTGTCATAGTCCTATGAATTTTTAACCTACTCGCTACTCTCTAACCGACTTCGCCAAGTTTTGGACCATAATATCATCTTAATTTACCATCTCTCACTCGACTTTCCGGTTTACTTCGACTTTTAATCAACTCTTTTAATTTTTCTTCCATCTCATTTCCCTAATATCAATTAGGATTGTCAACAACCAAACCAATAAAAAAAAATCCCTTATATTTTACATTCGTCGTTTATATTCCAGTTTCAAACATTGCTTAAATTTCCTAACTCCTTTGGTCTCGATCCCTATTACTACAACGAGTACTTGCTTATATTTGGAAACAATTGTGGTATTTTATAAATTTAAAACTTAAAAACACCCCATCAGTACTTATGCTTACCGCACTCAATAGTGATATGGTATTCACTATACACAATTTCTCCAATCATCATTCTTTAGCATGCTTCATCTTTCTTTTGCGAATTTTTTAGTCATTTCTTCATCAAGGAATCGCTTTCAACACTATAAGTTTGCAGTCCTCTCTCAATAATTCTTGGTGTCCTTCGACTCCTTATTATCCTAATTTTTAAGGTATGGATACCTCATCCTATTTTTGGGATTTGATATAGTTATGCAAGTTGCAATCTCTTCTCATTGTCAGTAGCACAGTTCGGCCCTCGACACAATGTTTCTTCAATTATAACTAGAGTGTTTAATTTTCAAATAATCCCAGAAACGAGATTTGTGTGACATTACATATTTCAACGCGGATAATCCAAAAAGATCGTTAAAGATGAATTTTTTACCATTGGAATTTAACTAGGATTAGAGGAAAAATCTCAATCCTAGAGCTTAACATTTCCCTTCACATCAAGTGTTTGAGAAAATTATCGAGTCTCCCAAGATCAAAATAATATCCTAACCCAATGCATTGGATGTTTAGGGGAAGAGGGGGTTAGGGAGCATAAACTAGAAAATTAAGGCTCCTGCAAATTTTAAATTGCAATGATAAATATTAACTAATTAAAGAGGATTGAGAGTAGGGCACTATGAATTTTAAATCACAACGAGGAATCATAGCTTAATTAAAGAGGATTAGTGCTAAAACATTAGTATTTAAACCACTAGTAGAGCTTAACCCCTGAGACCTCATCGAAGAAAAAAAAAACTAACACCTATAACTCAATTAATTGACCTCCAATTTAACATGACAAGACCCATAGATCATCGATCTGTTAAATTTTTCGATGTGGCCAAAGTGTTGAATTTTTTGCAATCTGTCTTTTTTAGGCTTAAACTCTTTTATTATTGAATTCTCATCTATATATATAAGACTTGTTTAGGTTTGTCAATTGCTTCTTTTGCTTTCAATTAGTAGCTTTGGTTTCACTTTTCATTTACAACTGCATTTAGGTTGTTATAAACTACAAAACACCTAAATCTCGTACTAAATTAGTTTTAGCTTTCATTCTTAGTGCTCTAAATTACCTTCCCCGTAGATTTTATTCCTTAATTGAAACATCCACATATGCATCTATACTTGAGTGTGTTGGCATTTAGGATTAAAACATGACTTGCATTTGTCTTGCATCATTTTCAAAATAATCCACATCAAGAACCGAGTGCTAGGCTGAAACGGAATTGAACTCATTAGGGAGTATGAATCTTGGTTTTATTTCATCAAGTTCGAAAATGATCAACACGAAGAATATGAGTACAAAGAGTGACCTCGGAAACTATGAATAAGAAAGTGTAGTGAATAGTGATACCATTAACTTGCTCGAATCCTATGATTGGCCGTTTTAATCTACATTGACTTCTATTGCAACAACTTCCGCAATTTCCTTGCGAGCCTTTATCTTGATTTTGTGCATGCGATTTTTTTTTATCTTTTCCTATTCTTTAACTTAATGAGACGAGGTTTTGACACAAACAAAAACTACATACTTTTAATCAAACTATGATATGGCATAGCTATTAAAGGCTAAAAGCTGTGGTCCATAAGGCCGTTGCAAACGCATTTTATTTGACTTTCCATTACCATATTTCGATTTATATCTCAACCTTATCTTAAACACTCAAATTTGCTTGCCTTTTCATAACCTGCACCAGATAGAGATAGTTACTATTGAGAACTTGGCTGTAATGATTGCCACAAATTTAAGGAAAGGAAAAAAAAAGATAAATCAATTTTTTTCAAAAGAAATTCCAATAAAAAACTTTGAAAAGCGACATGCACTAATAATAGTAAATAAGAAAAGAAAAAGACAAACAATCACCCATAAATACAAAGTCAATCATCACTCATAATAAAAATACAAAGCAAACATTTCTTGTGTTTTAAACAAAATACTGTTTATTTGTTCACAGCAACATCAAGAAACGACATAGATCGTTTCACAAAACAACCAAAAAGGTAAAAGTTTTGGTCTGACAAGAAACGAAATTACAGAAAATACCAAGATAATCTTCAAACAAAGGACCAATTGATGAATACAAAGCAGATACAATGAGCATTCTCTTCTTCATTCAGTACTTTCCAAGCAACTGCTCTCTCATACGAAACTGGTCTCCCCATGCTTGAGAGACATATCCCACCTTGAAGGCACCCGAAACCCTAAAAACAAAGATCCCAGTAATAAGTCAATAAAAGTCGATCACAGTAAACAAAACCAGGCTTTACATGTTGAGTAAGAATGATTCTAAGAACCTGTTGCATGATCTGTGGGAACTCAGAGCAAAGAGTCTTTCTTCCATTGTCATCAAATATCTTCTCCAAAGAGATATCTTGTAGAGCAACCAATGTAGTCTCTAGCATATCGAGTCCCGCTTGGTTTGCAAATGTGAAGACCGGCAAGGCCTAACCAAAAAAGCAAAACAGTATGGATCAGTCATCAGTGAATACATATTGCATGTGTGACGTTGAGTGATTTACCTTCATTGAGCAGCAGATTATAGCATCAGTGTGATGCCAAAGGTTCTTGAGAATGGATTCATTGCCTTCACTGCTCGATTTAAGTAGCTCAACACCCATGTAGCACCTATTATCAACAGATTATAAGAATCATCTTCAGGAAAAAACTAAGATTATATTCAATGATTTGATCATTTACCTGTAGCTCTGACAGATCCAACGAGCAAGTGTTTGGGCCTCAGGAGTACCCAAAGGAGTACGAAGACCGACTTGTGAACTGACATGAGAAGGAGAGAGAGCTAAAGCAACTCTCTGAACTGATGATATGATACCTCGAACATACTGCCTCGCCATTGTTGCTACATGCTCTTGCATATGGCTCTCGATACCAAACTCAAACGCTATTGTCATCACAGATCTTGCACATGTGGAGTTTAAGGATTGATCGGTTGAGGCTTTTGTATTTCCAGCTGAGCCAATTTCAAGTGCTGAAGCAAGATCCAAGGTTCGGTTTGGACTAGATATTTCCTGCTTTAAGGTTTCAAGAAAAGCTTTTAAGAGTCTGAAAAAACCAATGAAGAAACCTTAGAAAAAGATTATTTTCTCTAACCTTTGCGGAATCAAGAGGGATAATACGAAAACCAGAAGGAAGCAGAGGTGCATCATCCGCAAAGGAAGCATCAATTGGAGCAAATATAAGTTCAGCACAAGTTCCTACTGCGTTTTCATCCATTCCGCTACAAAGCTAATCACAAGAAAGATGCATTAAGCTATTATAGATCTACATCAAAACTTAGGAGACAAGAAAACCTAAACAGTATTTACTTGAAGAAGGAAGATATCTCTTGGAAAAATTGCATCTTCAGGGGAATGACCAAGACCTTCCAATTTGATGACTTCCATGAACTATAATAACCGAAAACACCAACAATTACTTTAACCTAAATGTTGATAAAGAAAATAATTAAGGGTGTAGAAGAAACTTGAATTTACCTCTTCATGCTCAATAGTATGAGCAAGAGGAAGTATAACTTGTCCTCCGAATCCTCCAACTCGAGCACTACAAGGCCCTACTTTAACAGCTGCTGCCAAATACGCATCAATGTTGTTGTCAGCCCATTCTGATCTATGCTCCCTTAGAAACCGAAGCAGGATTCCTGGAGGAACGTTCTATAAAGAGAAAAAAAGAAGGTGAGAAGGTGTGGAGAAACAATTACCAGTTGATTAACAAAAAAAAAAGGTGCACTGACCTGTAAAAGCATGGAGGCTTTAGCGCATAAAACGACACTGCTCACAGGAGTAAAACCATTGGAAAATGTAGGATTCAAACCCATTAGCTTGTCTGGAGAAGAGTTCACAGTGATTGTGACATCATCCATGCTGTCTCCTATCACCGTCCATCCTTCATCGGTGAAACCATTAACAGCCTCATTGAAGCCTCTGTAGGAAATTCATGTATTAGAAAGAGACCAAACTTGCCAAGAAGAAGAAGAAGCAAATGGTAATGAATATCAAAACCTGCTTAGCCTTTGACTGAGAGCTCGTAAAGCAGCAGGACGCCGCCCCCAGCCATTAACGCTACTATTCGTTTGGGTAACTTCTTGAGCTATTTGTTTGAGCTGACGCAGTGCCTTTTGAAACAAATCAGATAAATGTCATTGAAGAACTATCATTCCAAAGATCAGAAAGCAATAAATGAGTCTTTTAAGTTGACTTACTGCCATTGTTGTCTTCTGTGCAAGTACCTTTGGTGACTCATAGAGCGGGCGCAAGACCTCAGGCACACTACAAGCCTAGAAGAAAGATCCAAACAGTTTGGTTATAATCTCCAAGGCACTGATTTGATGCATAAGAGTTAGTGCAAACTGCAAAGTGAGAATTGTTACCTCCAAATCCATATGATCCACAATGTGTATGATCGAGCCACCACCATCACAAGGTCGAATCAAGTACCCACTGGGAAGCATCTCTGCTCTAACAAAATGTTGAACCAGTGGCATACTTGGACCATTCTGAGTGCTTTTGAGAGATCTCTCGCACACGACAAGGCTGCCATCTTCTAGAACAGAAGTATAACGCAACAGCCAGAAATCGCGTGGTGGGGCCAATGTAGTTGGCGCATAGAGCTGCATGTAAAGCAGTTCAATGGTTCCACCATTGGCTGTTGGCAACACATTCATAACATCAACAGCTCGGCATTCGCGAAACCACGAAGGCCGATCCTTGACGATCTCTGCAACCCTTGTAGGCTCAAGACCCACTAGGCCACAGGCGCGTGCTGCCACACCAGTGCAACCATGAGAAATAGCAATGATTCCAATGGAATCCGGACCAGGCTGTTCCAGAAATACAAAACCACCATTAATGATAATAATATAATAACTCTTTGATATCTTAAGAGAAAATGAATCAAAGGCATACCTTCATTCCAGGCATCTGTACCCACTCAACAGCGGTTCCAGTTGCCTTTGAAAGAAACTCTGCTAAAGTTTCTTCTGCAATGGACAAAAGTCTGAAAACAAGAATTGTAAAAGTTTAATAATAGTAAGAGCAAAGAGAGTAACAAGAATCCACTTATAGCACTAACCCTGCAGGACTAGCATCTCTTGGAGGATTCTGTGATGCGAGTTGATGCTGACCACTCGTCACCACTGACTCACAGCTTGTGTCTTTAGCTGGGAGTGAAGGCTGGAAAACAAAAATTAATCCACTTAATGACACACTAAAAACAATAAAATAATTGAAAATAAGATTCTCGTGTTAGGATTCTCACCTTGTGAGTATGTTGACGGAAATAGCTGTTTTCATGAACCAGCTGTGACACTTGCTTCTGTAACCTATCATTCTCCTCCATCAAGAGCTTATTCATCGCCGTCAACTTCCTATTCACAGCTTGAAGCCGTGAAGCCTCTTTCCTTTGTTTCTCTCTACATCTGAAATTCAAAACATAAATGAAAATAAAGATTGGATCAACTACATATACAACAAGTCTCAAACCTTCGTTTCAAATAAGCAAAAGGATATTATCAGATTACCTTCGGTTCTGGAACCAAACTTTGATCTGTTTTGGCTCAATGTTGGAGAGAATAGGACACTCTCTGATTAACTGTTGACGGCGGATCGAGCTCGGTTTAGGACAGTCATGGTAAAGCCTCTCAAGTGCTTCAACTTGTTCAGGTGTGTACCTCACATACTTCCCATTGTCCAAACATCCCAACTTACCATCTTTGCAAGACATTGCCATTACACCTCACAGAATCCACAAATGACCGTAATACCCCCACCAAGATTTACGAAGACTACTCCTTTCAAACAGATTATAACCTTAAAACTACAATTCTGTGAAGAACATACTAGAGAGGAGACAAGAGCTTCTTCTCAATCCACCACAACAAACTCCACCTTGAAGAACTCGAAATCTCCAAGTCAGCAAATCTAGTTCGGTAACCAAATCTAAAACCTACAGATACTCAATGCAATCTTCGAATCACATAACAGCATGATATCGACTTCTAATTCCTTGACAACTTCTAAATCACCAGAGGTTTTCTTCATGCAATCTCAAAAGTGGACAATAGTATCCTTTTGTTTTAGTTATTCAGCGACTTTTAAGAGCAAAATACCAAACACAAGAAAGAGACTTTTCCCCCAAAGATTACAACTTTCCCTTTTGCAAACACCGAAAAAAGATTCGACCGTTCTCAGAAAAAAAGGGAAGAAAACAGAAAAAACAAGAAAGCTACAACCTTTTTTATTATTTCTCGTGACGATGCACACAATCACCGAGTTGACTCAGCCAATAGAAACCCCGGTTCCCCCAGATTACTCGAAACGAAGCCATCAGTTCTCAAACCCATATTCTTCGTCTTCGAACTCTCATTGAAAAAAAAAAGCAGTAGAAAAGAAAAAGAAAAGAAACCCTAGAAATTTAATCGAAGGAGCAAAGAAAGAGAAAAGAGGAAACTAGAGACGACGAAGAAGACGTATGTAGAAAACAAATCATGGAGATATACTGTTGTTAGATGTTATCTACTCTTTTTTTTCCTCAGCTTATTCATGGCAACTTTGATTTTTTTGTTGCTTTTTAAAAATATTTTATTTCTATATTAAATAATGTGAGTTGATAGTGGTGTTGCGTTTGTGAATTAACTTTTTCGTTGGCATTCTCTTTTGTCGTTTTTTTTCTTTTACAAAAATTCTCATTGGCACACACATTTCGCACAGCCCAACACCTCGAGCGCAAAAACCAAATCCCTTTTTTTCTGGTTTATTAACCCTATGCCAATTGTCTAAAGTATCCTTCACATAGGGAATAATGGGCAAAAAAATTGCTCCAAATTATTTTCTTATAAACTTGCATTTAATTCCAATTTTTTTTTTTTTAACTCTACAACTTTTTTATTAACTTGATAATGAACTTACAGAATCCATATGCAAACCATTAATAATACATGGAGGAGCAGAATGAAATCACTTAAAACTACAACCATCACCTATGTATGATTTGCTTAAAACATCTGCTGGGATATTTAATTCCAAAAATTTAAATGCTACTTTTTACTTATAACTTTATAAACCATTTATTCTATTTTTTAAAGTTCTAAGTTATGTTTAATCTGAACAAAAAAAAGTGGTCAATTTCACAACATTGATTTATTTTTTAAAATGAATGTAAACTTTATTTAAACCAAACATTTTTTTACATAAAATGGGACTTTAGTTTGATAGTTTAATTAAAAACATAAAAGTTTGACATAAATTTGAGAATTTTTATCGAGTTAAATTATCTCTTAGAAGTAAATCAATATACAAAAGTATTTTTCTTATGTGGTGGTCTTAAGAAGATCGTAATCATAATATTTAGTTCCTCATATTCTTGTTGATGAGCTGAATAATTTATATTCATAACATATATATAATTTGTGGTTTTTTAATTAAACTAATCAATAAGTATTGTTATAGAATTGTTTTTTCAAAATAAATAATCAATTAGCTAATTTGTTCTCGAAATTAACTAGTTATTAAGAGAGAAAAAATACAAAAAGTTTATTTATTTTTTAGGGATATAACATAGTTTTTAATATGTTTTCTTAATTTATATGAAAAAGTATTAAAACAAATAAAATGGAAGTAATATAGCTTGGTGTGGAAGTCCTAGGTATATTTTTATTTTTTTGTCACAACTGTACTTGACTCATTGAATACATCATTGAATAAGTTGGAAAAGAAATATCAGAAGACGAAATGAACTTCTTTTTTTGCTCGAACAAAATGAACTTTATGAATTTAATCTGATACATTGTATGCTTGTAAAGTAGTAATATGAACGTAATAGTAATTGTAATCGATCCATTAATTACCTAACTAATAACCACTTTTTTGTCGACAATAACCACTTTACTACTAGGAACAAGACAACACACTAAAAGAGAGAGTGGCATAAGTGTAAAAAGGAGGAAAATGGAGGGTAAGAGCTGATGAAAGAATGGGATGGTGAGAAGCGTATAAAAATACGAAAGGCGTGGGAGAGAGAGGTCTGCGTAGGAGACAGAGACAACATCATGAGCTTCTTGCATGCGTCTCCGTCTTAAAGCTGAAGCTACTACTTTTTTTTTCTCCATCTCAATTTAATTTTTTTTTTCTCAACTCCATTTGATTTATAATATAAATAAATTTACCTACTTTACCACTCCTACATTTTTCCAATAATTTCTGTAAAAAGTGGCATTGGCATATTTTATTTATTTTTATCAACTGAATAAATGATATCATTATTTGAGGGATTACAATTACAAAATTTGTCTATGAAAGACTGATCCTAGATAATGAAAAAGCATTAAGTGTATTGTACATCAATCTTAAACAACTGGTGGTATTAGAGAGACACTCATAGAGTTGGGTATAGACGAAAGACAAAAGGTTTTCCCACAAACCTTAAAGACTAACCATAATTAAACATCAACTCAATTTGATTTCATAAGCATTAGGAATGGAAACACATAACATCTAATAGAACATTCGTTAAAAAAAACCAAACAAAACCTAAACTATAATGATTAGAGCGTACCAATAATCATTCTTAACTCATAAACTATTTTACTATCCATTTGTTTGGAATCTGTTACGAGGTAGGAGATAACCTTAAACTTAAATCAAAACACGAGACATAAATATAAAAGGTGGCAACAAATGAAGCATAAATGAACCAATGCCGCATCCACAAATCTTAAGTTGTAGCCTAAAACTAAGTCCACAATTGGTTTCTCGAACCTACTCTCGCACACTACAAACAAACAAATAATCACCCCTATTGTATTTTTAAGCCAATTTATATAGGTGTAACCAACCTAAAAAACAAACTTAAAATAATGATGATTACAAGAATTCACCATCAAAGCCGAAGAGATACACATAGGTTTCCGAAAAAACCGTAAAGAGTTCATGTATGATTTTGATACTCATATGCGAGGTTCAAAACTGCCAAAACCATGGTCGGTAAGATTTTCTAAATCGATGACCGGAGAAAATTCAGAGGTTTTGGGACCGGAAAATATCTACCCTTTCTTCTATGAGAATCAAGGACATCATTGTCAGATGCTAAACAACAAGGCCGAAGACCGCTGACGCCATCTAATCATAGATCTCAACAATTTTACATACCACTAAAAGCTTTCCCATAAGAATGTATGTAAAAATATCTATGGAACCTCCACCCATTGAATACCGGAAAAGGAAATTGAACCATTTAGTCACTGTTGTTCTGTAACCGCTCGTCTATAGCCTTGTGCCAGTCATAATCTTTGTCACAAGCCAGCGTGCCACCGCCGATTGAACTAGATGAGTAGATATGGTTTCCCAACCTTCCATCTTTCATCGAGGACCTTCAAAATCTTCATTGAATATCCAGAATCACCGGCGGAGATAAGATATATTAAACACAAAAAATAGCGCTCACACCGGCCTAGATATGAGATTTTGAGGATATACTATTAATGTGACTAGGGCTTCATTTGAGAGAGCTTTTAAGGCTGGATTCCCATTATTTTTCATTGGCATACTCATCATGATAATTAATTGTCTACCTTCATTGAGTTTTTTTTTAAACAACAACATTTAATAACAGTTCAAGCTCACCTCTAAAATTGAGTTTTCCGCTCCAATGCGATGGAGTTTTCCAATACATCTTTAGATACAAAATCTGATTATACGTTTATTTTTCGAGGAATATAAGTAAAATGATATTAAATCAGGGTGGGGACTTCAAAGAGGAGGTCACGAAGAGGTTCATAATTGTCTATTCTCTCTCCATCTGAGTTGATAGCCTTAATGAGTTGTTTTGGCCCTAGAATACATATGTAATATGGTGTCGTATGAGTTCTGAAAGTGTTTGATAACTTTAAGCATCGCCAAATGTTTATATGTTGTATAATGCAACCTCCTCAAATTAGAGGATTTAACGATCGATGAAGGGTTCATCCAAGTTCCTCCGCTATATTTTCAATGTTTCAGGCAACATCATAGTATCCAATACATATATCTCTTATGTGTGAGGTCGATTGAGTAGCTTGTTTGTGTCTTAGCATAGGTGAAATGGTGGCTTAAGCGCTCTGTCACTCCCTTTTTACTTTGAGAGCTATTATAATGATTTCTCTTCAATTTAAAAAAAAAAAAATTACGTTTATCATATACCCATTTGAAAGAAGGTCAATGATATTTTCCTTCAAGATCGAACTAGGCATTATTGATTGGTCGTCTGCCCATAAGGACAGTTTTCATGCCCCCAGTCCACCATTTGCTTGGTTTTGAGCGCAAAGTTCACATAAGTAACGTCATATTGGTAGCAATCTCAACTTGTTGTTTTTATATTTCTTCTTTTTGTCTCCCTTGTGAAACTATTTATGCACTTGCGTTACTCGAATTGTTTCCCCCACGTGGAAAATATTTGTTACGTTCGTACGTGATGTATTGAATCGGCGAATTTGGTGTCGCCTCACTGGCGGCCTTCTTGGCCAGCACTTCTCCAAGCGCTAGGGGTCCAGCACGTCTTACATTGTTGTCCTGGTATCTGCTAGGGAAAATTGTCACAAGATTTGTTATTGTCACATCCTCGAACTAAGTCTAGATTCCTTTTAACCTTTTGTCAACATGCTCTAATGAGTACTAGTGGTGCACCAGGGTAGCTATCATAATGGCATCATGTTGTTCCACCAGCCACGTGTTTCCATTTTGGCTATGGACATCTTCTTTGGAAGGTGAGATCGGTAGCAACGAGGGCTCGCCCCACAACATCGGAAACTTTGGGAATGTGGTTGATCCCTTCACCATGTCGGGCTCTTGCACGTTGTTGGAGATTGCCCCCCTCTGTAGCGTCAAACTTTTTCGGTCAAAAATACGTCGAGCATGCTACATCCTCAAAGTCTTGGGGTTTCAGGATTGAGAATAACTGGGTCAGGACTTTTAACTTTAAAAATGATGGCGGGATTGGAAAGGAATCTATGGCCCGCTTATGGATTACCACGGGATGAAACTAGGGCACTCCAAGTCATCGGTCTTCAAAACCTTGACCAATTTGCAGAGGGGGTGTGCATGTCGTACTGCTTTAAGGCCTACCATAAGTTTGATCTAAAGCTCTCTCGGATGTAGTTAAATAGTCTTTAGAAGGGGTTTGTCCCGCAGGAGAGAAAATCTTTTACAACAACAAGAAACGCGTAGGAAACATGATGGGGGTGTGTTTCCCGAAGATTTCGTGACGCTCAAGTCAGTAAAAGACCACAAGAATGCGGTCTAGAATCGGAAACAATATCGATAAAATAAAGAGAAAGGGGTGTGTTCAATTCCGAACCAAATGAAAGAACAATACTAGAGTTATATATTTTTTAAGATGGTCTTTGTACTTTTAAAAAAAAGAGTAAGAGATTTGGATTGGACAACGTCGTGAGTAATTGGAAAGAGCTTTACTCTAAAAAATGATTGATCTTTTGAGGCAATAAGTTTTGAAATTAGTTGTCTTAAACCGAAATCTCCTTAAAAGCCGAGTATTTTATCTTTAGGGGTTTTTAAACAAATAGGTAAGGTTTTGCAATAAAAAGCCTAGGCTTCAACTATAAGATCTTAGTTTTTGCCATAAAGATGTCAACTTTTCGTAGTTCTTGCCGCTCTTGAGAAAAACCTAACAAGAGAAACTGGAAAAAAGTTTAAATAGCGCTAAGTCAAAACCAAATAGATAAACAAACATAGAGAAAACTGAGAATTTTTTGGCAAGTCTCAGATGAATTAAGAACCGACCCTTTCATGTAGCAAAATAGGATAGTATTTTACAGAATATACATAACCAGTGTTAGTATGTCAGGTAACCATATTGTTTGATTTGGTTTTCGGGTCAATGCTTATGCTCCAATCAACAAGTAGGCCAAGTTGTAAGATGCACTCAAGTTTTTTTCACCTACTTCTGCCATTTAGGCTAGTTGGAAGGTCATTCAATCATGAGGCGCATGCGTCCGTTGAAGTTTGGTATTGGAAGCATTTTGTATCGTTTATCGATTAGTATTTTAGTGAAGACGACTTAGATCGCCGCTAAATAAAATATTGGCTAATAGCCAATAACTTTGTTATTCTAATTAATCGCTATAATGCGTGGTTATAAACCCAATAATTACGGATAAGCAAGAAATAAAATGAGTGGCTAATTCAAATTAATAGTTATGCATATCTACCCTGGTTAAATCAATGATTAACTAGTTACAAATTAGCAAAGGATAACTCCTTACTAATTCATCACAAAATATGTAGCTAATCCAGGACTAAATAACTAAAGATTATTCTATGTTTAAGCTATGGGAATCGTTTATCGTGATTGTGGTCTCAGAGGTCAAATCCTCATCTAACATGTCATCATTGAGGTTTTTGAGATGTTTAAAGACTAAGAGGATCGAAACTTCCAACCGTTCAAACAGGCTAAGTCTGCATCATCTTAGGGATGTTCAAAGACCGGTCCTTACCGCTAGCTTTATCCTTGGAGAAGAGAACATATGATTATCGTTGATAATATGTTGCATGACAGAGGTACCCCATCATGGAGGAGGCTCATGCACATGAAACAATGTTTCTCAAAGGTTTCTTACCTCAAAGCTAACAAAGACCTCCTCTCTTGAATGAGTCACAATAGATTTCCTTGTGACCAAAGGCTTGAAAGCATATATCTTCAAATGCATTCTAGCTTCACCAACATCATGAGTAATAGTTGTTTTAATTTTGGAGCCAATGGCTTTGAGAGTAGCATCGTTCCAAAACTGCAAAGGGATGCTATGAACCTTTATCCAAAAAGGTATGCGGGAGGGGAATGACGCATCCACAACTACTACTCAATGAGAAAAACGAACATCTAGTGTTTGTAGTGGAAAGGAGCCTTGTTCAAGACAATTTGAAGACCCTCCTCTAATTTAAAACGAAACATGAATTTATCATGCTTTAGATCTCGCTCGACCACCGATTGTCTCGCAGGCCGCAAAGAATCATGAACATAATTAACGCTTTATATTTTTTATCGATGGGTTAGTGACTCGGTCAATCAACGTCAACTTGTTTGTTTCAATTTAAGCTGAGTTGTCCACATATGGAATCTTTATAGGTTCCTCTCTATGCCAGAAACGAAATTTAGCTTCACTCAATGTGAATGAGATCTATAGATGCCATGAGTCTTAACAAAGAAGAAAGCTTTCGAATATCGAATAAAAAAAATGAATAACTGCAAGAGGCGGCAACAACTGAATGGAAACAATACGGGACAAGCACACAAACAAGAGAACACGAGAACAACACAAAGAGAGAAAAATCGATAAAAAAGTCTAGATTCGAGATCAAACTAGCTAGGTCGGTGATCGTAAAAACCCTAGTCACCACTCTAGAGAGCTCTACATATTTATTTATCTCTAGAGAAATAAATAAAACATTTGTTGTGATTGAATAATAGTTTTTATATATTTAAAATGCTGTAAAAAATATTAACTAATTTGATTTAGAAAAACATAAATAAAAAGATAATTTCTTATGTGTAAAACTTTTGAAAAATCTGTATACACTATTCTTAACCATTACTTTTTGCCACAACATTTGTATAGTAATCATTATAACATTTAGTTGATTGGTTTAATGGTTACGTCGTAATACGGTAATAGTGTCACCGACCAATACCATTATCTTGGTCAAACAATTACTCCCGCTTTGTCCTTTAATTAAAAGTCTAAAACCAATTTCAAATCAGAACCCAAATCCAGCCCAGCCCATAAGATGGCGTGGCTACTCCAAATGGGGTCCATTTTGCCATCTTGTCCGGTAGAGAACTTTCCCATCTGCTCCTCTTTCCCGCCACGTTCTTCAGCTCGAGCTGAGTTTTCCGAAAAGAAGAGAGACTTTGAAAACTCTTATTCGTATCTTCAGAATCATTTGCTTCTATATGTATAAAACAAAAGAAATCCGAGTTGTAATACCAGCTGTGAAATCAGTAGATCATCAAACATGGGAATAAGCGTAAACGGAGGGACGTTCAAAGATTCAACTGCAATGAAATAAATAGAGGCTCCGAGTTTAATCCACCGTATTCACTTCATTATTACGTCAAAATTGCAGTGTTGTTGCCTCGCTGTCGAAGTCGTTGATCTCTAACGTTCGTCCACGTAATGTTAGGTGTTTTGAAGCTTTAGATTAGATATGAGGTTTACGTAGTCCATGACATTTGTTAATTGTTAACATCCATTTTACTAAAATGGATAATGTATGTTTGTGTATAATATATGTCTGAAAAAGAACAGTTACATGCTTACATATTTCCCTACATGAATCTTTCTCTCTGCCCGTTATTATTATTTTATTTTCTTGCAGTACTTGTCCAAGTCCATATATATCAACATGCTATTTTTAAAGTTAATTTTCTCGTGAAATTTGATATTTTGGACTAATTTGTTTTGTAGTGTCTTCCACGTTCGTTTCTCTTTTTAATAAACAAAAAACATATGATTTAAGTGGTAAACTGCACCACGAAATCGAAGCAACTAACTACATAATAAATAAATAAATAATATAAAGTCACAACGGCCAACAAAATTACATAACATTATATCAAGAATAAAATAAATTAAAATAAAAGGAAAAAAATGGTTTTGGTGATCAAAACTCAACGACAAAAAGGAGGAGAGTGGGTTAGTTGAATGGCCATTTTGTTCGCATGTCTGCTCTCTCCTCCACCTTCTTTTTATGCTCACCGAAAGTTCCGACGACTCAAACAATATACAAATTACATTTATTTAATCTTATATATTCAAACTTAAAAATGAATAATTTCACCTACATATTTATATGATTTAATATTTTTTAACTTATAAGAAACATGTGATAAAAACATAAAAAGACAAATTAAAATACGAATTTCAGATTAGTTTATGGTTATACAAAATTTAATACACCAAAATAATTGCAATGTCAAATACATGAAATGAAACTGAATAATTGGTTGGAGATATTGGTGGAATTAATCTACGATAGTTAAGGTCAATTAATTAATAATTTAATTGGTTTATCCAAAAATAATCTAGTGCAAAAGAATAGTAAAGAGATTCATATATAGAAATAGAAGCCACCCTCCCCAACAGAAATGTGAAGCTTCAAAAATCAAAAATATCAAAAAAACATAAATTTCTTTTAAAAAGGGTTTACGGAAAATTTTCCTCTTCTTCTGTAAGATTGAGCTTTTTTAATGGAAGAAATCAATGGCGTCGATGATTCATATCGGCATCTCCCTGTTCTCTACTTGACCTTTTTATCGATCTGGTCTCTCTCCGCTTGTTCCTGGACGGTTAACACCTTCAAAAATCGCCATTTTCAGGTCAAATTTCTTATATCCCTGTCTTCAATTTGAGTTAAGCTCCGATTTTTCACTCTTGGGTCGATTCAATTTTGAATGTCCCGCGAAAAATTTCACTGGATTTCTATAATCAAATCAAAAACTTCCTTTACTTGTGATTAGTTCTTCCTCAAAATTCAATCAGATATTGCGAATTTTGTTTCAGCGGATATAAACTTCAAAATTTTTGATCATGTATTTATTTCTGTTTGCTTATTTCGTCGAACAGACAAATAGTTTGCAATGGACTTTGGCTTCAGTTCCATTGATCAAAGCCTTACAGCTCACTTTATCTTTCCTCTTTTGGTAAGCTCTCTTTTTAAAGCTTTTGTTATTGCCATAAATGTTCCTTTGGAAAATTGAGAATCTTTCCTTGTTTGGTGGACAGGCATTCATGTTTTCACCATCAGATATGTTCTTTATGGATGTCTTTTGGTGTATATGTGACCGGTGTTCTGTTTCAGACAGCTTCATTCGTGTCATTTTTACTCATCTCTCACGGTTATTGCATCACATGTGAACGTCTCTCCTTAACCGAACGTAGAACCACTGCTTCACTTGGTTGTGTCTTTTACTTAACTCTCGTTGGATACCGAGCTTCTGTTCCTTACTTTGCAGTAAGTTTTTTTTTTTTTACCTTTTGAAGTTTACTGTTTAAATATTACTTTATTAGATGATGAACAAATCTTTTTTTTTCTTTGTTCTTCTTCAGGTGCTTCTTATACTTAACTACATGATCTCATTCTACGTTATTTTCCACCATATATCACAAAATTTATCGGTGTTACGAGAACAGCTTAGTTTCATTGAAGATGAGAATGTTCAAGCTATGCATGATGCTGTCTATGCTAAATACATCATGTTCAAGTACGTTTTTTCCATTTCTTGATACACTCATTTTCTTGCTAAAGTTGTAAAGAGTTTGATTTCTTTTTTTCTTGGATTATTCAGGAAATTCCAAGGAGCTATGCAGATTGTAGCCATGGCAGAAACTGTGGTAAGTATGAGCATATCTTTCTTTTAAACACCATGTTGGATTTGGTTCTTACACTAACCTTGGGTTTTTGTAGATTTATATGAACATGGATAACTCTGCACATAACTATTGGCTCCGGCTACTCATAAGAGAATGGGCTCAGTTCTGCATTTTTCTATATATCGGGTATAGTTCAATTTCTCAAATGCATTTCTCTCTTCTTGCTTTAGTTAAGGACTGACAAAGTCTATGCTTTAGCAGTTGGACTTTTAGGTCTCAGGATATGGCACCAAGGTTCTCGGTAATGCCTACATTAAAACCAAAAGAGAATACAATTATTCCTCCCATTTATAGCATGGTAAGTGTCACAACCTAAACTTCTTTTGGTTTACGATATGTTTTGGCTTCACTTATGTTCTCACTTTTGTAATCTATCAGGAAATGGACGCAAAAACTTTCAAAGAATTCAGAAGTCATGAATGGAACATTGGAGTGGTAAGTCATTTCAGCTATGTTCTTGTTCCCCATTAGATCATCATGCCGAAGTTTTATGTAATTAGTAACAACGATTGAATCTCTGTTTGCAGCCATTGCCGTATTCAACAAACTACGAAAGGCAAAAAGATTCAGTTCTAGTGATAATTCAGCATCCACGATAGCATTCCAAGTAGAATGTTTCTTCTTAAAAAAGAGTTAAACATAAAAAAAACAGAAAACAAAGTTTTTCTTGGATTAACAAAAGGTGGTTCAGCAGCAACTGCAATGTTCTGTCCCTAATCAACTTACCTTTCTCTCTTTATTTTACATCTTTTAGTTTTTTTTCTTCTCTTTTTGGGATCTTTTCTTATAGAGAAATAAAATCTCGTTTTCTTGTATAGATGCAAAAGTCAATTTAGAGAAAATGTAAACATAGTGCTTCCTATTTTTCTTCACAAATGAAATATTTAGAGAAAGCAACTAATACATATGCTCTAGTCCTTTTTAGAAAATTTCATGGCCAATCTTTTCTCCCATGAGCACTACCTGATACACTCCCATTGGCTTCATCTTTTTCAACCTTATTGAATTTTCGTTTCTCCGTTTCTTCGATCAGTGATTTGGGTAACCCGAACCTTCACCGTTTTCATTAACATTTATCACACCCAGAATTTCTGCTTCACTGAGGTTTCAAATGAATCAAATCATTAAAACACCAAAAAATGGGTCACTGTTCACTTCAAGAACTTAACCACAAACTTTAATTTCCACAAAATGCTAAACCAATAAACCCATATTAACAGACACACCACAAATTTTGATAATTACCAAGCCAATTAAGACGACAAAAGAAATCGAGCAAAATTCTCTCAAGAATCAAAGCTTCTCTTTCTCTGCTGCTTTAGGGCATCTCCAAGAAAGATTTTAAAACCTTATCTTTGAGGTTTTTTTTGGGTTTCAAGAGAACCTCAGACTTTTTATTTTAGTCCCTAGAAATTTTGTTTCACAAATCATTTTATTAATAGTGTTTGCTTATCATTTTAGTTCAATAAATTAAATATCTCATAAATTTCTTAGCTATATTTATAATTTAACTACCACACATAAAATTTAAAATAAAAATATTATATAACATAAATCTACATTTTACATTCAATAGAAGTATATATAGGTTATATAAATTATACCTAGATTGAAATTATACATAAGTTATTATATAGCAGATATGTTTCTAATCTAATGAATAATGACGTATGAAATATAATGAATGATATGTATTTAATCTAAACGTAATTTGTACATTCACTAGTATCATATATATGTTGATATACACCATTTATACGTCCACGAAAATCAACAGACCCGTATCTATAGTTTAGAAAGCCTTAGATAAAAAAAATTTGTAGCCAATTTTAAGATTTTTTTTGAAATTGAAGTGGACCTAAGGCATGGGCCATTCTCGTCATAGCTTAGAGCTGGCCCTAGAAATCAATGTCATTTCTCAATTGATATGTTAATAGGCTGAATAGAATGGATAAGATTTCAATTTAACGGCTTATGTTGAGTGAAAATTTTAATCTAACATTTGGATAAGATTTCAAACTAACGGGTAGTGATCAATGAAATCTTATGTGATTTTATAATATCATATAAACTCGTAATTGTTAATTTTGCATATAATATTTTTTTTAATGTGTTTTTATAGCTAATTATAAAAATATTAAAATATTTCTTAATTATTATTAATTATAGAGACCATAGTACAATTATATATTTTTTAGGGAAAAATTTGAGGTTCCTCTTGGAACAAAACACCCTCAAACAACAAATTTCACTTTTAGCAACTTACAAAGTGAATACCGAACAAAAAAATACTGAACAAATTTGATTTTATGTGGTTTTTTTATTTTATTTTATCTATAAACCACCGAATTATTATTTTTTGAAGAAAGATTCTAGAAAAATTTGTTCGCAGAAAAAGTGGCTTCGAATCAGACCTAGTGATTTGGATTCATATCATGAACAATGTAGGTTACCGATGACTGAACAAGATATTTTAAAAAAAATATTGAATGGATTAGCTACTAATGAAGTAATGAGAAGTATGCAGATACTTTAAGGAGATTATAGTAGTTGGAGAGGAGGAGGTGAGAGGATAGAGTGGGTTTGGTACAGTAAATGACAAATGACTAAGATACATGTTGATATTATGTCAGATGGTCGAGCGTGCAATCCTCTTGATGCACTCTAACATTTCCTTGTCAAAAAACGAACAAAAGACACTCTCGTGCTCAGCAAGGGACAAATACATTATGTAGCATTTTTACAGAGAAAGCTTTCTTCTTCCCGCTTTTGAAAACATTAAAAACTAAGCAGTTGGTCCCATGGAAGTGGACCCCACCGGATTTCCCCATAGAAGTTGGAATTGTCGTGTCAATCGCTGGAAGAACAAATGGCTGAGGAATGGTCTTTGTAAGAACTGGCTCGATGATAGTCGGGCCTATTTTGGAAATCATTTTCGGAGGCTTCATCTGCGTTTGCTCAGAGGAGCGGATAGAGTTGTCAAGCTCCTTGGTCATTTGAGCATCGGTAACATGACTTAGGGGTGCAAAACTTTCAAGAGCAGTAGTATTCCCAATCGCTATGGACTCTTTGATCGCTTAAGCGAGGAGAATTTCCTTCTTGACAGTTCGGGAAGGAAAGAGAGCAAATTTGAGAAAAAGATCAATTTCTTACGATCTCTTTCTCCTCTTCTTCTTAGGATCCCTGTTCGGGAGGGTCCAACAACTGCATAACCACCTTAAGAGGAAAAAAAAAGGTTTGATTGAAGAAGTTCGCGATGAATGAAGAATACAAAGAAAATTGGAAAATAGCCTAGCCGATAATTTTCAAATAAGTAGAAGTGAATATATAAGTAGAATAGTGAAATCATCATGCCTAGCTGACTCGTCATCTTCCTAGCCCTACGCGGCTCTTCAGTTTCCTAACAATGTATTTTATCCAAACTGAAAGTCTCCATCAAAATCATTGAAAAACAGCAGAAAAGCCCTAGCAAGAAGTTGACCTCCGTGTTGCAATTCGAAGACTATTGACGAGCTAATAAACCTTTCAGAAATAGTAGTAGAGACTCTTGACAAGCTAATAAACCTCTCAGAGCTAGTAGTAGAGATTCCTAACGAACTAATAAACCTTTCGGAGTGTGTTTCTATTGAATACCACTCTTGACGAGCTAATAAACCTGTATGAGTGTGTGAGAAATTACGAGATGAGGACCAATTTAGATTGGTCCCAAACTATACATTTATTATGCATGGACGAACTCTAGTAAACTCTCTTTCAAGCGACTGGAGGGGGGGGGGGAATTCTTGGTGAGTAGCTTCTCATCCGACCATTGGTTCGTCTGATTTTATTAGACCCGATCTCCAAGGTCGACCTTGTTTCCTTTCTGTTACGAGCTCGGGATCACGTATAACAACACTGACTTTGAAGAAAAAGAAGTATTTCTAATAATTATGAATGCCTGAAGAAAAAGAAAAACGTTCGCTTTTATCTAATAAGCTCATCATGTTAGATATCGCTTTAGCAGTCATAAAAAGGATAGTGATCAATGGAATCAAGCTCCTCATAAATGACATAGCTTCAACCACTCATTCTCAAAACATCGGAACATCATCTTCTCAAATCTCAACGAAGGTAGAGAAACTCTAGTCTCTAGTTGTGCCTAAACTACACCATTGATCCATCATCCAAGGAAATGGCTTTTTGCTTCACGTGGGCCTTTCACTTTCTCTCTTCTTAAGTTCGGGCTTCATTTATTATCACCGATCCATATAAATTGCACATATGGGTTTTTACTTTTTAATACGTGGGTTTTGTGAAAAAAAACAGACAGTTGCTTCCCTTTTTAATTAATGCATCAAATTTTATTAAAAACCACTTTGCTAAGTTGTTATCTTAAATTATAAAATATCTCTCTTATCTAGTTGTCCATAAAATGTTAACGAAAAAGACCAAACTTGCCCGTCACCTGGTCATTAATAAATGGTAATTAATCAAGTAATTCTCTTTATTTAAGTCAGATGTGATCTAACGTGACTTAACGTATACGGTATACTCCATTACTAAATGTTTTTCTTTTTATTGTCAAGTCTTTTCTAATACCCAAGGCGGCAACTGGTCTGGCAAGATGGAAACTTACAACTATAATTTAAATTCTATAATCTCATTAACAAATGATTTGATTTTATCCTCAACGTGCACGACGACTTATCAAATTCGATCGATTAGTATTTTAGTGAAGACGACTTAGATCGCCGCTAAATAAAATATTGGCTAATAGCCAATAACTTTGTTATTCTAATTAATCGCTATAATGCGTGGTTATAAACCCAATAATTACGGATAAGCAAGAAATAAAATGAGTGGCTAATTCAAATTAATAGTTATGCATATCTACCCTGGTTAAATCAATGATTAACTAGTTACAAATTAGCAAAGGATAACTCCTTACTAATTCATCACAAAATATGTAGCTAATCCAGGACTAAATAACTAAAGATTATTCTATGTTTAAGCTATGGGTATTCCGTAACTACCAAACAAAGAGTTAGACAAGAATAGTTAATTGGAAAAATTGTTTAAAATACACTACAATTTCATTTTTTTGACAAAATTACACTGTCGTTTCAATCAAATGCACAACTACATTTTTGGGGTAAGGAAGTTACAATTACCTCTTTATGACCAAACAAAAAATGTGAAACCGCAATTACCATTTTAACCTTCGCGCTTGTCAGACTTCCATGGATGTCTAATAATAGACTCTTTTAGAAATCTAACAAATTAAATTAGTATATTTAAATTATAAAATTATAAGAAAATATTTTGCTTTACTTTTCTTATACAAAAATTAAATATAGACTCATTTGAATTGTAGAAATTAATATTTCATAAAATTGAATCAAATTAAAGAATGCTAGTTAAACTATGTGTATACCTCAAAAAAATTCAGATTTTTCGAAGAAGTTTGAAGTAGATTTAAATAGTAAATTTAAATTTAAAATTTGTAAAAAAATATTTTGGTAAAATTTTCTTAAACATAAATTAAATATAAACGATTGTGAAGTATGAAAATTAAATTTTGTAAATTTGAATCAAATTAAAAATATGTAATGTAAAGTAGGTTCTAAACCACAAAACATGCTTTGTAATGGAAACATTTGCATATAACTTTAGGGTTAGATTCAAGGTTTACCAAATTTACATTTTAAATTTTAAATTTGCACATATGTGTTATAATGTGCATATATTTAACGAATTAGATATTTTCTAGATGTTTTGTTCAAATATTTTCACTAACAATTGATAAATATTAGATTTAGGGTTTCACAGACTTCTCAGTGAAGTCTGAATTTTGGGGTTTCTCAGACTTCTCGGAGAAGTCTAAAGCGGATTTAAGTTGAAAATTTAAACTAAAAAAAATAATAATAATAGTTTGATACAAATTTTTAATACATAAATTACAAAAAAAAAATTGCGACGTATATAAATTAAAATTGCATAAACTAAAACAAATTAAACCATTGAAAGTAAATTTGGTTCTAAACCTCATGTAGCTTATAATTTAGGGTTTAAGGGTTAGAAATTTGTTGGATTAGGTTCAAAATTTGCTTGTAAAGTCTAATTAACTATAAAAAAAGTCTAAATATCAAGTTATATATTGGTTAGATATCATGTTTTTATCTCTAGGGTTAGATTGAAAGTTTGTAAATTTTTTATTTCAAATGTTAAATTTTCATATGGCGATTAGTTTGTGACTATGTTAAACGATTTTGATGTTTGATATAAGTTTTCTATATAATATGATGGTATTTAAGTAGAAATTAGTAGATTTAGGGTTTCTAAGACTTCTTGGTGAAATATGAGCTCCATACCAGACGGAAAAATGAGTCTGGTATCAAACATCTTGACGAAGTCTAATAACACTTTTTAGAAAATGCGGGAACTTTACCTCCCGAAAATTTCAGAATTCCCGCTCAATTAAATTAGAGCAAAATAAGTTGGAACCAAAACTTACGTCATTTATAAAAAAAGAAATTTACTAACTTACCCTAAGTTTGGTCAAAAAAAAAATTGGGAAAATAAAAAAATCCTAAACCTATTCTATCGACTTTCTCTCAACTTTCTCTCACAAAACCAGCGCCGTCCACCATCTTCACGTTCAAAACTCTCTGGCTTCTCCTTCGTCGCCGATATTTTTTTCCTGGATTGCATCTCCGTTTCTCTGTGGCCACCGCAGATCTCAGTAGCCGCCGGCGTCGCCTTTCCTCCCTCTCTCAGTTTCTCTGTGGCCACCGCAGATCTCAGCAGCCGCCGGCGTCGCCTTTCCTCCCTCTCTCAGTTTCTCTGTGGCCACCGCAGATCTCAGCAGCCGCCGGCGTCGTGAAACCCTCGTCATTTCAGTATAGATCCAGATCCAGACTCAGCTCGCACATTACAAGCTCTGGCTCCACCACAATGCGCGACAAGCTCTGTTTCCGTCTCCTCTCCTCCCGGCAGGCGCATCTCTCTCTCTCTCTCTCTCTCTCTCTCTCTCTCTCTCTCTCTCTCTCTCTCTCTCTCTCTCTCTCTCTCTCTCTCTCTCTCTCTCTCTCTCTCTCTCTCTGTATATCAACAAAGAAAAAAGATACAAAGGTATTGAAAGATACAAAGGTATTGAAAGCTCTGTTCATGTGTACTGATGTTAAGATTATTTGCAGTATAATCTCTGTGATGGATCTAAGTAGAAGCTGGATATGAACATTTGCTTCTTGTTGTTGTGGGTTCTTCTTCACAAGCTCTGTTCACAAGCAAAGAGTTTTTACTTTTTACTCTCAGTAGAAATGATAAATGTTATTTTCTTGTTTGTTTATCAGGAACTCTAATTTTCCTAAATGTCAACTGAGTAGGTTTGTGGGTTATTATGGTGTTGACATATATGTTTGATTTTGCTAGATTTGTTTACACAAAACCTGAAACTCATTTGTGTTTTGTTTGTGTGGTGATGACAACATGAAACAGGAAAGGGAATATTAAAGAAGCGTTGGATACATTCGACGAAGAACCATGAGAAAGTTCAGCTAATTATCAAGCTAATGAAGCAATCCAATTGGTGCGACATACACGAAATTTTAATATCAGACTAGTTTGATAATCTAAGTATGATATTAGACTATTTTTGAAGCCTGATACTAGACTATTTCTGAAGTCTGAACTTCATTTTTGTTATTGTATTGATCATTTGATTAACAAAAACTTTCTTTTTAGTGTAACCCAAGACACTAGCAATAATCGCAATAAATTTGGTAAACCAAAACCAAAAGATACAAAAACAAAAATTTCACAACCTAATAATCAGATAGTTACAATATACAAGTTACAATGGCACATTAGATAGTTACAATAGACAAGTTACAATGGCACATTATAATGTTGTATATAATGTTGTAATTCATAGAGAATCTTATATTTATATTACTGATACTTATCGTGGTACTTACCTTTTTTCTAAAAACAAAATTAACTACTCAGACTTTGTTTGAGGTCTGATTCATATGAGTTAAAAGTCTATAAGTTTTACAAATCCAAAATGCCAAATCTTGTCTCTCACAACACATTCACCAAAATCAACAAGTAACTGCACAATTATCTGTAAAAACACACATGTATAAACAACATTAGCGATCTTTTTGGGAATATAAGATTTCTTCGCGAAGTCTGATTCTATTAGCTACCTTGCCAATATTATTCAAAAATTTACTAAAAAATAATTACCAAACGTAAGCATGTCAAACTCACGCAGGAGGAACTTATACAACTAACACACATTAAAAAAATTTATAATCAACATAATTCTTCACAAATTAATCAAAAATGTTGTTTTAAAAAACTGATCAATCCAGACTACCATAGAAGTCTGACAAAACTCGACACCAGGCCTATACTGCAATCTGAAAAAAGGGTACTTTTGAAATTAGAAAGTTACAAAGCAGACTACGGATGCGGTCTGACAAAAAGTTTTCAAAGCAGACCTCTATTGTAGTCTGATAAAAAGGGTATTTTTGCAATTGACCCAAACGTTGACTTTCCTATCAGACTGCAGTAGATATCTGAGAAAAACAAAAGGTATTTGTGCAATTGACCAAAATTTTGACTTTCTTGTTAGACTTCACGAAGAAGTCTGAAGTTTGTCACACTTCCCTTGTAGTCTGACAAAAAGTATGGGTTAGTTTTGCAATTGACCGAAGTTTGACTTTGCTGCCCAGACTTCCCTCGCAGTCTGAATCAATTGCTAGACTACGAAAGAAGTCGGAGAAAAAGACGTGTATTTTTTGCGTTGACCAAAATCTACGATTTCAGACTTCTTTAGCAGTATGACTGATTTCATCTATTTCAGACTGCCAAAGAAGTCTGAAACGTTTTTCCCTTCTTTCCAGATTGCTATAGAAGTCTGAAATTTTTTCCCCAATTCTGGTCAACATTTGAAAATTTCGGTTAATTACTAAAAATACCTTGTTTTAAATTCAGACTTATGATTCCGTCTGAAAAAAAAGTCAACTTTCGGTCAAATTCACTCAATTTTTCGTTATACTACATACGAAGTCTGAATAAAAAGTCAATTTTCGGTCAATTGCAAAACTACCTTCTACCTCGATTAGAGGAATTTTCTTGATTTTTTTGATTCCAAAGGAAATTCTCAGACTTCAGTTTTGGTCTAAGTTATTTAAAAGTCAATTGAAAAACTACCCTCTCGTTGACAATCAAATTTCATCAGATTTCATGGAAAGTCTGAAATCGCGAAACAGATCTGAAATCTCCGAATCATGTGAAAAGTCACCTAAATCCGGGTTTGAGTTCGTTTTTACCTTGGTCAAGCGCCCAAAACTTGTAGTTACACCAATATCCAACAAACCCAACCTTTTTATGCAAGAATAACCGAAATCGCAAGAGATCCAAAATTTTAAATTTTAAAAACTTGAATTAGATAGTTTTTGGATGAAATTAGAGAGGAAATAGGAGAATAGAAGGTTGTGAACTCTAATATAGAGTTTTAATTACTCGAAATTGGTTTTGTGAGGCATTAGGAGCTCAAATTTGGTTGTTAATGGTGGTTGGGTTAATTGGAGAAGATGGCAGTTCCGTAATTAAGTCAGATCTGAAATTTATTTTTGTCTTTTGAAAAAATCGTTAGACTCTAATAGAAGTCTGAGTGATGGCATAGGCGTGGATACTCAGATACTTAAAGGATAATTCGTGGGATTCTGAAAAAGAGGAGAGGAAGAAGGTAATTTTAGCTTTGACTTCAAATTATAGGGTACTTTTGCAAACAGCCCTAGTTAATTAGTCTTAAATTGTCTACAAATATTTTGTGGTTAATTAGTCATGGATAGGCATATATCTCTGAGAAATAAATATTTTAAATATCACACTTTTAATTTTTTTTTTTTCAAAATGCAAAGAATAGTACACTTAACTTATAAAATATTTTTTTTACATTATAAACTATTTTTTTACATTGAAAAAATCACATGTAAAGTTAAAAAATTATGTTTGAGTTCACTGTTCCAATTTAAGATTTAGATCTCCTCCATTATAAAGTGAACCCTGGTTATTTTTGATATTGAAATCAATACTATAATAACAAAACCAAGTCTCTCCAGCCTTGCCATATCAACCTCCTTGTGTTGAGAGGAGCTGTCACGTCATTTAAAAAAGTTAGTTTCATTACCCAATCAAAACATAACAATTTAACACATCAACTAACCTAAATAATTTCTAAAGTAATTCTGAGTGCCGATTCTAAAATCCTAAATTTCCAAAATTGAAGCGTTGATTTTGGTTTGGGAATTGGAGAAGTCGGCTTTCGATGTCGATGTCGAAGATGAATAAGATTAATCTGTGACGGCGTACCAGAACTTAGAAAGAGGAGTGGGAGAAGAGGAGATTTCACGATCGGTTGATGCAGTGATTATTGAGGTGGGGAGAGCAGCTTCGTCGGGTTTTTATGGAGCAAAAATGCACGGGAAAATGATGACATCACCACATCAAAGTCGACGAGGGCACCAAGATAGTCACATTCATATTCGAGAGGCCCAGTAAGTTCACCCTTTTCCCACCTTTTCCGAGATCAATTTACGTTTGTTTAGGATCTGAAGCATATTAGTCGCCTGATTTATAGGTTTATCTCTTCTTCTTCCTTGTTCTCCTGACACCGATGTAGGAGATGAAGTTGCCGTCGCATATGCCATACATGTAACACCAAATTCACATAGTCCATGTTTCCGTTGAAGAGGTAATCAAATTCACAGTGACTCAAGATTCATTTTTGTTTTAACGTTTGGGTTGCTGCGTTTTTTTTTTCTTTCTGATATGACTCATATGAGGTTTTCATACATTATTTATATCGTTGTTGTAGTTCAGATTATGATTACCGTTTTTATAGGATCTAACATAAAAAATTGGTTTCCCCTTAACAAGAGTCAAAGAGACGAGTATAGGTTTAGGAAATGTAAGTTGGTTTAGTCCCGCTTAGTTGTCATCTTTATACAAAGAAAAACACGTCTTTTAAAATAGATAAGAGAAAGAGATATTTGGTTAGTTTATTGCTGTGTAGATTGAAAACAAGAATCAAGAAGGAGGGTGGGGGGGGGGAGGAAAAAGTAAAAAAAGACAAATAGACATGCAGCCTGGCCAAAAAAATAGTTGGGTCAATGATGAATCAAATGCCGCATGATGTACTAACCTACGTACAATATGGTAATATTATTAATTGCTGGGCAAAAGTTTTCAACTAGGAGTACGAAATCTTGATATTCATCACGAAATATTTCTATGATATATGCCTAAAATCATCCATCTAAGTAATAACATTTTTCTAATCCAAGATCTGATTTAGAGACATTGTTTCCACGTCTCTAAGACACTATTTGAGAGAAGGTTATCCTCATCCTCATGGCAACATAAAGAGATTACTAATTTTATTTGTGTGCAAATGCTTACTTTTCTTAACCATGTAATCTAATTATTATCCTTGAAACCAATTTGTGTACTAAGTAGACACAAGTTTAAGAACTGAGATTCTTAGAGTTGACACTAATATTTTTATTCTAATGATAAACAAATTGATTTTGTTCGGTTAGTGCAGGAGAGAGCAGAGGCATTGCGTAAGCTGATAACAAAGATCAAAATAAAGAACAAAAAGTGTACTGGCTGGGCTGAAAAGGAAAGCAGAGATGCAAAAACAAGTCGTAGTTATAACCATTTAAATATAATAGAAAGAGATTGTAAATGTAACATAAATAGAGAAAGATGGAAATGGTAGGTTGGCAACTGTTGCAATTGGTAAGAAAGCTGCGAAAAAGTCGTGGGCACTATAATCTTGCATTATATTACTTCAAGTTTATGATTGAAAAAGATGTTTTCGTAAAATTTAGAAGTAAACCCGCGGCATAGCGCGGACATTAACCTAGTTATGGTATAATGGGTAAATAAAACTAGTGATGGTAATTGGTTGGAATAAAAACTTAAAAATGTGGTATTTTAAAGAGCTTTCCAATAATTTTTGCTAGTTACGGAAATGAAAATTATATAACTTTATATATCACAATAATTTGAAATAAAATTGTTGAAATATAAAATATTTGAAACTAAAGAAGATGAAAATTTATTGTAAAATATTTACAAGAAATATACACATAAATTGAACCTAGATGGAAAATTTTAAACCAAAAACAAATTGGTCATTTTGAGAAGTTTTTTAAACGACTATGGTTCCATACCCACAAGGTTGAATGAAGATTGATCATGATTTATGATGGGATACAACTAATTATCCTAGTCTTTAGGAATTATGCAACAATATGTGGAATACAATTTAGGAGAATCTGTTAGCTCCATGTGTAATATAGTTTATGTAATTTCTTAGCGCCACATGTAATTAGTTTAGACGAATCTTTTAGCGCCATACTTCAACATTCATGAAGTATGTGAGTCTGATTAAGTGAAGACCCCTTTACCCCTATAGGTGGGACCACCCTAGTCCTTGTACCCTAGAATCCGACGGCTTGGCTACACTTTTTGGTATGGGAGCGTTGGGGACAAAGTGCCCAAAGAAGACCTACTCCAACACATGGCCCAACAATGGTCCGGGGGCACAACAAAGGGGTCGTCCCCCTGATCTCGGGCGGGGTTTACTCGACATCTACCATGGCTTGTAAAAACACTAAGTGAGTGATGATCCAACCTGATGACCGCACTAAGGAGGACTTCAAACCCTGGTTGAGTATTGCAACCCAAGTCGGGTAGCTAAATGATGGATCTGAGGGGTTAGGATCCGGATCCGGATATCCTAAATTTTTCGGATATCCAACCCGTGTCCACCCCTAGTGATAACGCCTAGTACACATCCACGTTTCAGGTACCCACATGTTGAAATGCTAGCTGGAAGACCATGCTTGCCTTGATAACACCAAAAGCACGCTGAAAAATTATGTTAGCACGCGAGAAACAGTACGAAGTGCCTCACATACCTGTTTGAAATGGGTAGGTAAAAAGTACTCGAGTACATCGTACGACCCGACCCGGTTGTTGACTAGAACATCAAACACCGACCAAAAAAATTATATGAACCGTCTGTATACTAACCCGGGCCATGTCGGGTATATTCTGTAAAAACGCCCTATCTAGCTACGAGAACGAACATTTGTTACTCACTCAAAAATGAAAAAAGTTTTATGTTTCTTGGAGAGCTTACTCGATTTTAACTTATTTTCTAACTCGGCTCCACCACTAAGTTCCGATACTTTTGATGAGTCATTCTCAAGAGCGAACATAACCACATCTGACTAGAGCTGAGATCTTAAGGTCAAAGCTCCAAACTTTTTTGGTGCAAAGCCTTAGTCTCCCTCATAAAACCCTCCAAATGTTTGATCTTTCCATAAATAGGTCTTTAAGGAGATTCTGTACCAAGAAATTCATTTTCAAACCTTATCTCTTTGGAAGATTATTCATCACCCACGATAAATTCCTTTCTAGTCACTTTTGACCGCATGTGTCCCATAAAATCTTATTTTCCGAAATTTTACCACAAAACAGCATCACAAAGAGCAGTTAACTCTGATACTGTTTATTCTGGTGGCAAGGAGTTGAACAAACCCTTTTGTACTCTTCGTTTTTCCTGATATCCTTTCCGGTTCTCGACCTTGGTCCCGTGGTCTTGTTACTGACTTAAGCGTCGAAATTTTTTTGGAAAACACACCTCCATCATGTTTTCTCGGAAATTTCATGCATTTTTTTTCTGTTGTAGGAGATAGACCCCACTCAACGGATTATCCCAACACCACCCCATAAACCCTAAGGTCTATCATGTGGTGGGCCTTGAAGCAACTCATAGTCTACATCTCTATCTGTGAACCGCTTATAGCTTTGAGGAATCAAATACCCGAAGAGCCCGAAGTTCATCCCTAGATAAACTCAAGAGCGGACCAGAGACCCCATTTTTTCCAATCCCCTCAACCTTGAAGCTCGAAATCCTGACCAAGCAATCTCAAGCAGGAAATCCAAAACCTTGAAAACGTGTCAGACTCGACGTTTTTATATATACGAAATATTTAATACATGCTTTATCAAAAGGAGGTTATGATAGTGAAGGTACCATCAATAAGAAAGTCGTTGGTCTATAACATCAATGTGAAATATTTTGGTCGGATAGACCTTCATGGTATTTTTTAAGAAGTGCAATCTGAAATAAATGGTAAAAAAAATGATGTAACTGAAACATATATAATTCTTAAATATATGCATTGCTCGCCTGGAGATTTATCGGTAGTCAAGTGTTACATAGTATATGACTCCACGGCTACTAAGTATTACGATGAGATCATATCAAATGTTTTTGTAAATCTCTTTATATATATATATATATATATATATATATATTTTCCATATCTCTTGTGTATATCTTCTAAGTCTCTCTATTATAACCTTATACTCTAGGAAACCTTACATGTTTTACATTGGGGGTGTGACCAATGTAGAGGTTGCTAAACAAGGAGCTAGAAATAATCTTCAATTGTGATTTGAGGAAGGCCACTTGTCTAGATTGGTTGAGAAGGCGTGTTATGAGATGAAATTTTTTTTTCATACTCTAAGAGCTCCGTATGCAAGTGACGATGTGGCGACCCATATGATTTTTCTCTTTTGGATCTCTAGGATGGCGGCAACCATCTTTTGTTCCTCGTCGAGAAAAATCTTCTTGGCCCGTTAAGAAAAGCGGAGTCTTTTGGTTTTCCTTGTCAAGATCCGCTTATTTTCTCCCTCATCCTAACGAAAAATAGTTTAGGAAAAATTCTAGTCAGTGGGTCTAACCGCTCGAGGGACAAGTCTCTTGCACAAAGTCAAAAAAAAAGTGAAAGTTCGAAAAAACTTTGGGATGTATTTCAGATGACTCGCCGATCGTCAAATCAGTAAAGAGTATAAAACGAGCACAAACTTGAGCAATTAGAGAGCAAAAGAGTAGAAAAACTTGAGAAATTAGCTAAGTAACAAGGCTCAGAAAGAAGGAATAATCATTACCAAGTTTTTTTGCTCTTTAGAAGGTCCTTTATGGGTGATATAATCATAGAAAATAGGCGAACTTTGTAGTAGGAATGACTGAAACACGGTTAGAAAAGGATTAAAACATGTCTCAAAACCAAAGAAAAGCTATAAATCAATAGAGAAAAGTGATAGAGAGTATAAGAAAATGTGTAAAATTATTAATGTTAGATTTCAGAGAACCCTTCAAGTATGGCAAATATTTTATTTATTGGGATTACCTGCCCATGTTAGTATCTCGGGTACAGAGGAAATCTGCTAGGTTAGGTGACGCATTTTCGGTGCCAAATAGGTACGAAGAACTCAATTTATTTACTTCACCCTTTTCTCTGCCAGCTGTCTAACAAGTTAAACTTGAAGCACGTGAGAGCGGTAAGGGTGGTTGGCATCCTTACTACTATATGCAACCAACTTAAGGAAGAGTCCTTCCCATGATTTTTTCTGTATATATATGGGTAGCACTCTGGATCTTATCTTTCCCGAGTGCGTGTGGGGAGAAATGTTAGTTTTATTGTGAAATTTATATATGGAGTAGATCAAGGGTTAATGGCCAATGATTTTTTGAAACGATATAGAAGAATATCGAAGTCTTGAAGAGTAGTCGATCGCCTATCCCTTTTAGTCGCTCGATTTTCTTCCGGATCGAAATAAAAGGAAACATTTTAACGGGTTTTTTTTTTACCCATAGTCTTTCTATTACTTTTAGAAGTACATGTACATCCCTTGAGGACTATGTATACTCTTGTTAGGTTTAAAGAGATAGATATCCACGTATAATACAACTTTTGAGATAGCCATCTTTTTTTTTTTAGGGTTTTTGATTTTTTCATTTTTTTTAGGTTTTGTTTCTGTTCTTGAATAGAGAAGGTCATGACCTGAACTCTTTACTTTTTTCTTTCTTTTATTCAATACAATTTTACAATTTAGTTAGGTCATTTGCTTTGCTCACCATGTGTAAGTATTTGCTTTGCTCACCCTGTGTAAGTAGTTCTCTTTATAAATCTAGGATTTTCAATGGTTGTTATGAATTGATAAGATTGATGTTGCATTATAAAATCAGTAGGATTCTCTACGAGAGTTGATTTTTATACTTGCTCTGAATTGATCACTTAGAGTATAGATCCTAATCTAATTAATTCAAATATATTTGTTAACCAACCGAAACTAAATTTAGTAGGTAATTCCACTTAGAGCTAAAGAAATTTGTTCTAGGAAAATTATGATCTGACTTATACACATTATATGAACTATCCACCATAGTTTTTAAAGATATTTGTGATCTAGATGTTAGCCATAGGTAGAATTCTCTACAATAGTAGGTTTTATATAAACTAGTGTTGTGAGTTCTAGAGTATAAATGGTTGTTCAATGTTGATTATTGCTTCATCTATGCTTCATACAATTACGCCCTAGGTTTAACATTTTAATCAAAATTGAATTTAAAACGCTTACTTTAGTTTGTTACTTAATTTTACATTACTTGTTTTACATGATTTATACAACTCTAGATTTTGATTTAAAATTTTCTTAGTCTTTGTGGAATTAATACTTAAAATACTACATCATACTACTGAACTTTTTTTTTTGGTTGAAAACTATTGAGCGTTTGCGATTAATTAGGGTGAAAACAACAACACCTCATAAGACATCTTGAATTATAGTGGAAAATAGCTAGCACATGTCCTAATATTGACCCGGACTGTCGTGGCCTTTGTTCGAGTTGCTCATTCGTTGGGCCATCCCATTTTTATTTTCTACCTACATCTGATGATACGACAATATGTTTGGGTTGTAAGAGTCTCAGAACATGTGGCTTTGGCTTTCCTTGTTAAGCCATCTTGTCCGTTATTGAATCAGGCTAGAATCTATCCCTGCTCACTACTCAGTCTTCATTTAATTTTAGTTTTGTACAATGTGATTGCGTTATCGAATATTGGCACACATATGATCTTGGTCTCACCTGGTTAATTTATTCAGATCATTATTAGATCATATCAAAATATATTTTTTGGAAATCATATCCAAATATTTAACAGTTTGAATAGATAATTTATTTAAATTACATGATGAAGTTTAATTAAATATAATGTAGTAGTTACGTTTCTCTTTTTTAGTAATAATAATGAATTAAAACGTTGTCTGGTCGCATTTGAATATTTGGAAGCGTCCTGGCTCGTCGATTAATGGAGTCTATAAATAGAACAGCGATGGGAGAAGAAAGAAAGACGAGAAAAAGAAGGAGAACAGATTCAATTTGGTGATATATTTCGAAGAAAATTGCATACTGCAGCTATATATGGCTCCAACATTTCATGGCGAGTGGATTAAGGTATTGCCCGAGACACACAAATTTAATTGATTAGTCTATCTAAATTTTTCATTTAGTTTCTCACATATATACATAAAATTCATAACATTGCACGAGAGAGAAACTATACAGCTTAATGCATGATAATTATGCATATTACATGACGCGCGATCACTAATTTTTAGTTTTCAGAAAAATTCTTTATGCTAGAAAAAGATTGTGAAATTTAATTAAGAAAAACAGATAATCAAAACTGAAAGTACCACTCGAGGCAAAAACAATAAATGAAACTTGAATTCTCTAAAATCACATATTTAATTTTTAAATCACATTCTCAAAAAAATTACAATTCAATCACAAAATGATTCAAGTTACTCCTTCTTGATGGGGAAATAAAGGGAATCCTATTTTGGAAATGAGGATTTCATACACAATGATGAAGAGAAAGTTAAAGAAAGAACTTCGGAAGTTGACTTCTAATTCGGTCAATATGATGTTTCATGACAACATAACGTAGTTAATTAATATAATTTTAGGTATGTTAAAATATCTTTTAGTTTGCCTGATATTTTTATACACTACAATCACCTCTGTGTGTAATGGTCAATAATTTGTCTTACTTTTAAATTGGTAATGATGAAAGATAAATTTGGTGATGGTTATTCTTAGATAGATCAAGAAGGAGAAGGACCAGGACCAAGATGCTCACACACAATAGCTGTGGTAGGAGACAAGCTCTACTCCTTCGGCGGTGAATTAACTCCGAATGTTCCCATCGACAAAGACCTTTACGTTTTTGACCTTAATACTCACATTTGGTCAATCGCTCCGGCCACCGGAGACATCCCTGACCTTTGTTGCTTAGGTGTCTCCATGGTGGCCATCGGATCCACACTCTACGTTTTCGGCGGCCGAGATGAGTCCCGAAACTACAACGGGTTTTACTCTTACGACACGTTGAAAGGTGAGTGGAAACTTGTGACAACCGTTGAGGAAGGACCCGAAGGTCGTAGCTTCCATTCGATGACTTCCGATGGAAGTAATGTGTATGTGTTTGGTGGTGTTGGTAAAACCATGCGGCTCAACTCACTCGACGCGTTTGACGTTGTTGATGGGAAGTGGGTTAGCTTACGCAATCCTGGAGAGAGTTTAAAAGAAAGAGGAGGAGCAGGGCTTGTAGTGGTTCAAGGGATGATATGGGTGGTTTACGGGTTTACCGGTTGCGAAACTAATGATGTTTATTGCTTTGATCCGATTCAAAACGAGTGGAAGGAAATTGAGACTACCGGAGAGAAACCGTCTCCCAGGAGCGTTTTCTCCACGGCCGCTATAGGGAACGAGATAATAGTGGTTGGAGGTGAGATCGAGATGGACCCTCGGGCTCATCTTGGTCCGGGGAAATTATCTGGTGAGGCTTTCGTGTTGGACACGGATACATTGGAGTGGAAGAAACTGGAAGATGGAGGAGAGGAGATGGGTCGACCAGGACCGCGTGGTTGGTGTGCGTCCACGGCTGCAACTGTTAATGGAAAGAAAGGGATGCTGATTTTTTGTGGGAAGGCTCCCAACAATGACCGGTTTGAGGATCTCTACTTCTATGCAGTGAATTCCATTTAGTGCTTCATTCAATGTCTTTTACGATTACTTGTGTGATCTAATAAGGAGATGTGAGACTTAATAAGACAGCTGATGCGTCTTCAGTAAAGTGAGTACCCAATGTATACGTTCAAAGTTTGTATTTGTTTCGTTTATGCTATTTGATTGCTATTTATAAGTAATTTGATATTTGATTATTTATGTATTTAAGTTTCATTACTCAAAATTAAAAAAAATCATTTCAAATTAAGAGGCGACCTATAACTATGATATACACAACTTATGGTCCTTATCTTCAATAAATTTGCGTTACTAGGGCAGGGCCCTGACTCATAGCAGAGAATGTATTTGAATGGTAGAAAATAATTATCTAGTATATGCTTCTATTTGGTAAAGAGCTTCAAAATCTGAAAGCTATATTGTCCATTGAAAATAACTGGTTGAAAAATATTGATTTTAGAAATTTCTTTATTCGAGGACTTTTCTTTTATATGAATCGATGCATTTTCTAAATACCGTCCCACGTCTCTCTATGTTCACACGGTGATGGGTAAAGAATTGTTCTTTGATGATGAGGGGTTAGTTGACCGTATAACTTTTCTATACTAAAATTATAAACTGCACACTTAGATATTTCATATTTATTGGAATGATTTGGTTTGAAACCTTCAAATGTGACTCCATCATTGTCGTCCCCGGTCAAATCTTCCATTGCTTGCCCCTTTTTGTTAATTCGATTTCATTTAATCGTTTTATTTTGTCTTGTTAGTTACAATTTACAAAAACATATTATAAAGTTCATCAACAATAATGATACAATTCTAAGATTTGTTTTATCATTCCTTTTAAAGTCAAATTGAATTATCTTTGTTATATAAAATTTAAACCTCAAACTTTGTAATTAACATGACTGTGACACGTATCAGTTTATCGATCAAATTTGATCTAGTGTAAAAGTATTAAGTCGTTGACCACTAAATTACGATATTTCTATAATTTGTCTCGAGTCTATGTTTAAGAGAAAAATGGTTAAAAGAAAAACTTTTTTAATTTTTATATATTGAATATTTATGTTAAGTAATTTTAACAGAGAAAACCTCTATAATTTTTCTTAACTTGTCTTGTCGATAAATTATGTTGCTAATCAATTATGGATGATATGTGCAAGGTCAAGAATGTGCATGTGAGGATGGATCGAACTAATGACTCTCAGGAGAACATGATGACCAGTCTTCATATACATAATGTGAGTTCAACAAACTCAATCGTTCATTCCAACTTGCATTACTCTCTACTTTGCCTAAATTACAATGCTCTTACTTGTTTCAAATTTCTCAAACACAAGAAATCTCATTATCTCCAGGAGAGTCCAAGCACTCCTTAGAGATATGGAGGAAGAAGCAGTCATAAGCGATGAGGTATGTACTGTCCTTATGTATTATGAATCTCTCTTCAATGGAATTCGAAACCAATGCTGCTAAATTAAACTATGAAGAAGATAGAAGTGAATTAGAATATTATTCATCAAAAATGAATTGAGCATTGTATGGCCTACAAGAAGCCACTGTCCTAATACTCTGAAACTCAAAACAAAGTACAAAACAAAACAAACAAGAAAACAACCTAATGCACTATTTGATGGATCATCAGTCACAAAGCTTCTCCCTCTAAGTCATATATGGCGACGTCATCTGCATCCTCTTCCTCAACCATCTCATCTCTAAACAGAGTCTTGAAATACGGCAAAACCATAGGAAGAACTTGCAAATCCGCCATGTTTATACTCATCAAATCAAAAGCAATGCAAGTATTATGCATATGCGACTCATCAATCACCGGAATCTTAGGATATCTCTGGCTAAAATGTGTGAGAACAATCCGATACACACCTGCCAAAGATCCCCTCTCGATGGCTTCACGAGTAGTGCTATGATTCTTCGCCACAGCTTCATGTTTCAACGCATCTTCAAACGTCGCCTGTAAGATAAAAAACGATAAGTTTTCAAAAAGTAGAAATCTAACTGACAAAAGATAAAAGTTTCTACCTCGTGTATAAGAATTGTTGCATCTCGTGATGCTTCAACGGTCTCAGAACAAGGCCTTGTATCGCCTGAATAAACCATTTTCCATCCAGGGATTGGTTCTCCAACACTGTTTAATCTTTCCGCTGCTTTTAAAACGACACCAAAGGATTGAGGACAATGAATAACAGGGAAACTAATCAAATCCTCCAAACCAATTTCTCCAAGAACCTTCTTCAGATTCTTTAAGCACGGCAAAACCAAAGAATTATCTATTGAGACATCACTGCTTTCTAAAGAAGCCCAAGAAGTGGCTGTGGTGTTTCTACAATCAAGAAACTCCATATCTAAATCCTCTAGTCTTTGATATGCATCAAGAAAGCGTTTAAGTGACCCCGGTCCCACTACAATCGCTGGCTCATGAGTCACTCCTTTCAAAAGCTTGCGTCTAAGAGCTAGAATTCTAGCAAGACCGGCATGGTGATCCGCGTGGATGTGAGAGATCCATATACATCTCAATTTTCTAATTGCTTCATCTGCACCATCTAAACCGTATCTTCTTTTAAGCTGGCCTAAGGTTCCTTCCCCACAATCTAGGAGAAGACTGCCTTTAGAGAATAGGTCTATATAAATCGCACTCACGTTTCTGTATTTTGAAGGCTGAGACGAACCAGTGCCTAAAAGAACAATCTCCATGTCGTCTCTTCTAATGTTTTCAAGACAGCTTGGAAGAACACTGTTGCTCTCATCGATCATCGCCTTATTATTCCACAATTGCTTGATTTCTTCGGCTTTATCTTGAATCTCGGGAATTTCTGTAAGTAGCTCATCTACTACGTGTGAGGATGTCAATTGAGCAGGGATAAAAGATCTGTCAATCCCGAGAATAGCATGAGGACGCAAAGTGAACTGCACACAACAAAAGACGAGATTTAACGAACAATGAGACTTTTAATGGTTTCATCAGAGAAAAAGAAGCAAATTCAAACCCAAAGTGTTGGTAAATGTTGATATACCTTGAGGAGATTTTCAGCAGAAATGCTTTTAGTAACCTCGCTGAATGGCGTTGAATCTATTATCGAGTTGTTAATATCTTGAGGAGGCCAGAATCCAGGAGCAGGAAAGAACTGTGGACATAAGTAGTTAAGTCTTGCAGAGATTCTTGAACTTGCTTTCAGAATTGGGAACTCCATATTCTTCCTGGATACAAAACACTATTAGCACCGACCAAAATTAACTAAAATTAATAGTTTTTGATGAAGAGAAGCCAAACCTTTGATGTCCAGCAAGAATGTGTTGAGCCGAATGAAATTTCTTCATCCAGCTTTGGTAAGAGTCACTACTTGTAACTGAAGATGGGCTTAAATGTATAATACAATTCACTAACTTCTCAGAACCTGAATAATAACTCTCCAAAGACTTAACTGATAACAGCTCTGCAGCGTGTGACTCTGTTGGACAGTCCACAAGGAGAATAATGGGACCAGGAACCGAAGGTCCCATCACATCACTCGGATATACCATAATATCTTTGAGATCTGACTTCACTGGTTCACCAGATTGAAGTTTACCACGTTTTGGACCAGGTCTTATCCCAAGCTCTATGGACTTATTTATATCAAACTTTCCAATGATTTCAGGTAATTCACATACATATACAACTGACATCTCATTGGATATGCTGCAAGATTTTTCCTCAGACTCAGAGCGAGATGGTTCTAAGAGAATAGCGGATATTTTCACAATTTGGTCATCCACAAGAACAATTGGATCCTTGTGTTTAGTTGAACCAGAAGGAGAAGACGAATCGGGGCCAAAACACCGTGTATGAACCATAGCAGCACGTGGAATAAACGACTTCATTGCATCAACTAAGTACTTAAGATCAGAAGGACCCCATACATTCACCTTTGTAACAAACAAAAAGAAAAACAATTAAGCAAATGCATACACAAGAAAAACATAAACAATATGACAAGAAGACTTACAGAAAGTCCTTCTTCACCAATACCAGCAAGAGTTAGTAAAAGACCTATGACATCAAAACAAAGCAAAGTTTAGAATCACCATAAACTAAAATCTTGAAAACAATGACATTGAAGCTGGAACAAACCTGGAAGTCCACCTGCTGTCTCTGAGCAGACACGAGACAAGAATACATGATCTATCTGTACAATTTTAGCTACATTATCAATTTCAAAACTCACAAAATCACACACAGAGAGACAGAGGAGCTTTTACTGATACCTACCTTTGATAGTTTAATCTTATGCTCTGTACAGAAACGTTGCAATCCCTGAAAATCCAAATTTGAACCACTAAGTGATCAAGATTCAAGAATCATACACTAATAAGACATCTTTAAAAGAGATTGTACCTCTCCAGCATTAAAGATGAATCTTTGTTTGTCAAAGAAGAGTAATACAGAAGGCGATGTATCTTGTGTATCCATTCCCGTTCCGAGTATCTAATTTGGTTTTCAAAGATGAATTTCAGGCAAAACAAATTAGGATTTGAGAAATTTCAAAAATTAGAAACGAGAAATCTAGAATAAAACCTGTGCGTAAGCTACAGTATTGGTGGGATTGAGTTTTTGGATTTTCCGTTGGAGATTCTTCTGAGTTTTATCGATTTTGTCAAATCCTTCAGCTCTTCTCTTATTAAAGACGAAAGAATCAGACGACTTGGAACCATTAGCTTCTTTCTTCTCCATTGTAGACGATGATGAGAAGAAAGAGTAGAGAGAGTAGGATCGGCGCGAAAAGGGTCTGTGAGAAGAAGAGCGGAGAAGAAGGCGTAGGTTTTTGAGTAAATAGAGCATTGAATTTATTTATCATCACCGGAGAAAAAACTCTAGTTTCTCTCTCTTTCGGCGCAAGGGTTTTAGGAGCCCAATAAGAGATTTAATATTTGTTATTAATATGTGATTAGTACTATTCAACAACAAGCTGGAGTAGCTCAGTTGGTTAGAGCGTGTGGCTGTTAACCACAAGGTCAGAGGTTCGACCCCTCTCTCTAGCGTTTTCCATTTTTATTTCATAACACTAAGAATTTAATATTACTTTTCCACTGCCAACTTATTATTACTATACCATATTTTATGTTCCAATAACAGATTTTTTCTGTAATTCATTACTGAATAATCTAAACTTTCTCATTTGACACAAATTATTAATTAGTTTGGTTTAAACACAACTTTTTTTTTAGCTCACAATCATCAATTGATATTCAATTATTAACACAAACATAATAACGAAACCAAACTCAACAAGCAAGCAAGAGAACAAAACTAAATAAAAAAAACAAACACGAATCATACATAATTTCATAATCAAAGATTTACTTAAGCAGAGGAAATGAGAGGAACACGCTCGGACTGAGTCTCGGTCCTGGACTCGGCGATAAAAGCGTTGAAGTAGATAACACCAGCCAGTCCACCACCGACAAGTGGACCGACCCAATAAACCCAATGTCCAGAGAAATCACCAGATGCAAGAGCTGGTCCAAAAGAACGAGCAGGGTTCATGGAACCACCAGAGAAGGGACCGGCGGCCAGAATGTTAGCACCGACGATGAGTCCGATAGCAAGTGGAGCAATGGTTCCAAGAGTGCCATTGTTAGAGTCAACGGCTGTAGCGTAAACGGTGTAGACCAATGCGAATGTGATAATGATCTCCATTACTACTCCTTGTAGAGACCCCATTCCAGCCGCAACGCTGTGGATTGGAATCGCCTGCGTTTTCCACACTTGCGTTTGTTAGTATAACAATATTCATAACATTACACAAATATTTTATTATTCTCTTGAGAAAAAGTATCATTTTCCTAAATGAATTCTATATTTTTGAATAGAGAAGTTAGTGAACATATTAGGCCATACCAAACCACCGGTGACGAATTTGAGAAGGAAGCAAGCGACGGTGGAGCCGAGAAGCTGAGCAACCCAATAGAAAACTCCGGTGATGACACTCAATTTTCCGCCAGCAACAAGGCCAAAAGTAACGGCTGGGTTCACATGTCCACCGGAGTGGTTAGCCGCGATCGAAACCGCCACGAAGAGGGCAAAACCGTGGCAAATCGCAATCGCCACTAGTCCCGACGCATCAAGTGCCGCGTTCTCCGTTAGCTTCCCTATATTATACAAATAATTATCACATTCGTTAAGCAATATTACTGACCCATATTTACAAATTAGGAGACTAAATTACTGTTTTTATAATAAAGATATAAAATTTTGATTGGATCAGTGTAACAAATGAAAAACTATGTTACAAATATTCATAGGCATGTTTCGATGCTATTTGGTTGGTCAACGTCAGCTTCCTTATATAATACGTAAAGGTATCACATTCGTCAAGTTTTTATCCATAATCACATTTTTTTTAACGACCTATGGTTAAAAATTAGGCTATTACATGACAGTATTTCACAATAAAGATAAAATATTTTGGTATAATAGATATAACGAGTGATAAACTACGTTAAAGAAGTTTCGAGCTCATTTACTTTGTCAACGATCACGTATATACTCGAAATTGGGGATTGAGAGATAGAGAACAAACCATAGGCAATGGCGGAGCCAACACCGGCAAAAACAAAGAGCAAAGTGGAGATAAACTCGGCGAGGTAAGCTTTCAAAGTGACCAATTTAAAGGACTCTTCAAAAGAACCTAAGTCAAGCCAGGCCATTGTTGAAGGTGTGAAGAAGAAAGTATAAAAGAAGATGATTAGTTGCTAATGCGAGACACAAAAGAACCGGTTGCAAGTCTTGTTATATATATAGGATTACAGGAGCATATTCTTATATGTCCAGCAATAATCGTTGATACAAAATTACTAATTTTAACAATATAAGTTTTGTAGTGCGCTGGACATAATGATTGGTTAATGCATAATATTTTACTACGTCATGGCCGGTTTAACGAAGATGTTAACGATAACGACATGAGTGATTAAAACAAAAGACAAAATAGTGGATAAGAGTACCTAATTATTAGAAAAATATATATGTACGCCACAAAAGACTTGGTAGTAACTAAATTATTCGGTTATGAGTGATTGAAAAAAAAACTTGATTAAAGTAGCTAATTATGAAAAAAATACATATGTATGGCAAAACCAAAACAGGATATAATGATAAAATTGTTCAGTTGTTGTGAACTGCAAAATGTTAATATGAAATTACGAATTCAAGTTTTCCAGATTACCACCATAATTAACGTATATAATTGACCAATTCTCCGGAAAAATTAAGAATTTCTAGGGATAAAAAGTTTGAGCTATCAAAATGTGCACATAAGTGAAATAAGAGGAAATTAAGATTTTTAAAGATCCACATATTTGTTTCAATGTTGGATTGATAGATTCCAAAATGTTGCTTTTTTTCATGTAATATCCATCACCCAAAAAGTGAATTCGCGACTACAGACTCAGATCTACTTTCACCAAATAGTCGGTAAAATTGCTGTTTTACCGACGGATCTCATCCATATAACGATTGAAATTACAGTATAAACATAAATCATACAAAACGTGTTTTCCTTATATTTCTTCAAAATGTTGAAAACCTCACAGATTTAAAAACTATAATTATGCTCCAATAATTTTCTAGTGTCGAGGTCTTTCAGACTATGTGGATCAATAATGTAGAGTCTGTAAGATACCTCATAGAATATGTAGGTTCCAACATATTTTACGGTCTCTAGAAGATTATGGTAGTGTCTTTAGACCTTATCTCACTCTACAGCCTTGGGCAGAGCTCGACAGATAAATGGCAGACTATGCTGATTCTGATGATCTCGTCATAGATTACATATGTATAATACTTGTGGTTGATTTTCAATGCAAACGGTTGGTAAACTACTAGAGATTTTCAGTAGATTTCAAGGGTATAATGAAAAATGATTGATTTAATAAAAAATGAAATATGGAGAGAAATATAACAACAGTATTAATGAAAAAGTTGATCCCAACGTAAAATATTTGATATTTATCTCTTGAAAAGTATTTTATTTGGAAAATTTTCCGTTGCTTAAATAAAAACAAATGAGATGATGAGATTAAGGCTATGATCTAAATTATTTGATTAATTAATAGAATACAACTTAATCAACTTAAAAGTCAAACCTAACATAGTTTACAACTGTAATGGGCTGGCTGCAGCTAACTTAGAGGGTGAACTATACAAATTTCTAGATTTTTTTAATAAGACTAGATTAGGACGGTTTAAAATTTAATATATATATATATATATATATATATAGATATAACATGTGATAAAAAAACTGAAAATAGAAAATTAGAAAACAAAATTAGAGTTTCCTCGAAATAAAATAAGATTAAGATCCTGATATGAAACCATAAGTTTAAGAGTTATTTATTTATTTTGATTCCTTAAATTTTTCTATTAGTTGGTTCTCAATATTTTATTTTTTGTCATGTTTTCAATTAAATAAAATCACATTTTCAAATAAATATTTTTGTTATTCATGTTTTACTTATGTATAAATTTTATAATTTAACTACTTATATAACATATTATATATCTATATTCTCAAATTTTGACGAATTAATTATATATTTTTATTTAACTAGAATTTTTTTTTTATTTACGACTTGTGATTTTCTTTTTATTTACTGTATTAGCATATTTTTTTTTATTAGATACGAATTATATGTATTTCATTTTTTATCTATTTTTTTTATAATTTTTATAATATGAGTTTTTTTAATATAAATTTATACTTAATAATCAAGAGAGTATGAAATTGAACCAATTATATTGAAGCATATAAAGTTTTTTTTTTTTATCTCTCTCTTTTTTTTGCTATTTGGTTTCTAATTCATATAATCAGATGTTTCCAAATAATAGTATTTTCTTATTATTATGTGAATTAATTTTACGTTTTACATGATATTGAGTTTCTTAGGCATGTTGAAATAAAGATAGGAAATGGAAACAAAATATAGGAAGTGGAAAATAGGAATAAGAATAAAATGAAAATGAAAGTTGATATGAAAATAAAAATGGAAACATAATTGGAAATGAATATAGATATAGGTTTGGGCACATAACATATATCTTTAAAAAAATTTAATATTTGTGATTCGGTTTTATTTTAGCGAATATCAAATTTTGTGATTTTCTTTGTTCCGTAAGATTTCGGATATCCGTTGATAATTTTTTGAATATTTTTTGATATCCACTTTGTTTGAAATATAGATACTATAAATCATATTTTTATATTCAAATAACTTTTTATTCAATATCTAAGCTAATAAATATAGAAAATAATCTGACTCAAAATAAGAAAAGAAAAGAAAATTAAAATGATGAAAATAAAAACGATGTTTCTTATAAGAAAATAACAACAAACAAAAGTAACAACTAAAATTCTAGTGTTAAGTTTTATGTTTTCTTAAAATATAAAACTATTTTTATGCACTTTAAATTTACAAAAGCGTATATAAACATAATAAATTTTTGATAATATATATATATATGTATATATATATATATATATATATTATGGATTAGAGTGGATATCTGAAATTTTAAATTTTGATACTTTTTGTTTGCTCCATTTTAAAACAAATAGAAAATTTATTATTTTGATTTATCATTTCATGGTAGGAAATATTCAGTATTATAAAAAAGTTTACTACCACTTCATGGATACCAAGTCGAAGCGTAGTATTATAAAAAAAAAATAGTTCAAATTTGCTTTGATTCAAATAATAAAATTTAGTATAAGAGGATTATGAGATTACTAAATTGAATGATTATTATTGATATACAAGAATATACATATATACAAGTAAACTAGGATTACAAAATCTAAGACAATCTAAATATTAATAAAATATACAAAACAATATATATGTATATAGTCTAATACACTCCTTCAAGATGGACCATCGGAGAAGAGACCAATCTTACGAAACAACTGATGAAAAAGTGGTCTAGGCAATGGCTTTGTAAGAGCATCAGCAAGCTGTAGAGGTGACATGACTAACCCGTAAAGTACCATCTTGAACAATCTCACGAATATAATGATAATCAAGAGCAACATGTTTCATTCGTGAGTGGAACACCGGATTAGCCGAGAGATAAGTAGCACCAATGTTATCACAATAGAAAACCGGTTGCTGCCTAGATCGAAGACCAAGTTCACCAATAATAGACATCAGCCATTGAACTTCAGAAACTTTAAGTGCCACCGTTCGATATTCTGCCTCTGTAGAAGATCGCGCTACTCCCTTTTGCTTCTTAGAAGACCAAGCAATAGGATGACCACCAGGAAATACAATGTAAGCACCTGTATAATCGTCTTTATTGTCAGCCCAATCTGCGTCAGTGTAAGCATGAAGAGACGGAGCATTGTCACAAGAGAGAAAAATGCCATTAGTGATCGTACTAGCCAAGTAACATAGATGGCTTTGCAAAGCTTGCAAACATTAGTGGGATTATCTTTATCAACAAAGCCATGGGGCAGCAGATAGACCTCTTCAGTGAGAGTGCCTTGGAGAAAAACATTATTGACATCTAATTATCGAATTGACCAGTCTTTACCAACAGCAACTAGAACAATTCGAATATTAGCCGGTTTAACCAGAGGACTAAAGGTTTCTTGAAAGTCAATACCAAGCCTTTGATGAAAACCTTTTGCAATGAGACGAGCCTTGAACTTATCAACAGAGCCATCGGGCTTAAACTTGGTGTGAAACATCCAGCAACATCCAAAAATGTTTGTAGCAAGCTCACGAGGGACAAGATCCCATGTATGGTGTTGAACTTGAGAATCGATCTCAGCACAGCACGCATTGCACCAACGAGGATCAGCAAGCGCTTGAGTGATAGTAGCTGGTTCAATGGTAGAGTCAAGAGACGCCGTAAGAGCACATCGCGGATTAGGTTTAACGACACCGGCTTGAGCTCGTGTTGTCATCCTTTCTGGAATAAGAACCGGTGGCGGAGCTGGAGTAAGCTCGAGAGGTGGAGAAGTAGGAGGAGATTCTGTTGAGGGAGACAGAGGAGTAGAGGGAGTAGAGGGAGACATAGGAGTCTCAGGAGATGACGGAGACGAAGGAGTCTTGGAAGCGACAGATGATGGCGATGTCGGTGTTGTGGAAGCTGATGCAGATGAAGAAGCTAGGCTCGGGGTGCTAACCGGAGATATGCGGACGAGTGGTGAGCTACCTGCAGGAACAGAGACAACAGAGGGAACCCATGCTTGATCATCCGAAGATAACAAAGGCGGGGTGTTACTAGAGAGAGAAAGAAACGAAAATTCCGAGTCAGAAAATCGAACATGACGTGATGCAAGATACGAGAGAACCTAGGCTTTAGACAAAAATAAGCACTTTGAGAAGTGGAGTACCCTAAAAAGACACAAGGAAGTGACCTTTCATCGAGGTTGTGAGTGGCATAGGGACGAAGCCATGGATAGTAGAGGCATCCAAAGACTCGAAGCTTTGAGAGATTGGGTTGTTCTTTAAAGAGACAAGAGTACGAAGACTCTATAGACAAAGTACAAGTAGGCATTCGGTTAATAAGATACACCGCAGTGGCAAAGGCATAGCTCCAATAAGTCGTAGGAATGGAAGCTTGAGAAAGAAAAGAGAGACCAGTTTCCACAATGTGGCGATGGCGTCGTTCAGACATGCCATTGTGTTCCGGTGTATGTGGCGGTGTACGGTAGTGAGTGATTCTTTGCTGTGCAAGAAACGATGCCATGACAATATAGTCACCGCCATTATCTGAGTAAAGCGCTCCTATACGGTGTCCAAAAGCATTCTCCACCAACGCCTTAAAGCACTTAAACGTTTCTAGAACCTGAGAGTTTTGTCTTAAAGGGAAAAACCACACATATCTTGTGAAATGATCAACTATAATGAGATAGTATTTGAAACCGTCGAATGAATAGACCGGAGATGTCCAAAGATCAGAAAAGACAACTTGGAGAGGTCGTGTGGAAGAAACCGATGATTCATAAAAGGATAGCTTATGACTTTTATTGCACAAACAAGGATCACAATCATTGTTTGAAAAAAACCAGAAAAAGCAACTTGAGATAACATAGATTTTAAAATAGGAAAAACTTGGTGCCCAAAACGGGTATGCTACTCAGAAAAAGAAGATTTTTAAGCAAGAAAAGCTGAAGTAGAAGCAGAGATAGCTGGCCACTCGTATATTCCATGCTTAGCTGGACCGGTTAGTAGTGGAACCCTCGTGTGCAGCTCCTTCACCTGAAATTTGTCCGGGAACAATTCAACAGAGACATTGTTGTCAATACAAAACTTGTTTGCAGAAATCAAGTTTTTACGCGTAGCAGGAACACAAAGAACATCATTCAGTTAAAGAGAGTGATAGGTAAAGAGAATGAACCCGTATGAGTGATTGAGAGAGGTGAGCCATTGCCAATCATGACGCTGTCGCTGCTAGTGAAGGGATTGTGCATCGAGAGATTGTGGAGATCAGGAGTGACATGATGAGATGCACCGCTATCAATAAGCCAAGTGTCAGCATCACCGTTAGCCAGTGTGGTGTGATGAGTAGTGGGTCTGAGACTTGAAAAACCAAGAAAGTTGCTCAGCTGTTTGCGAGGCTGAGTGCACCAGCGAGCTGAGTGGCCTTGCGTGTTGCAAAACTAGCATCTCCCTAAAAAGGGTTGACGTTTCCTGGTAGCGTTTTGGTAGCGCGTGGAGCAGAGGAGGCTGTAGGTTGAGAGTTCCAATTACCACGATTTTGGTAATTGGCATGTGGCCTGACTTGAGCAGCATTGGCGGTTCCGGGAAGCGATCATGAGCTTTGAAGATGAAGAAGATCAGCTTCTCGGTTGAGAAGCTTTTCATGGAGTTCTTCAAAGGTCATAGGTGTCTCACGACCATTAGCAGCATCAACAATGGCCTTGTATTCGTCGGGGAGTCCATCAAAGACATAGTCAATGAGATCTTCATGATCTAGGGACTTGCCAAGGAGGAATAGCTGGTCTGCTTTGGCTCGAATGGTTCTCATGTATTCATCGATACTTTTGTTCCCTTTCTACGAGTTTTTTCAACTGGTTCTTGAGTTGCTTAAGGTGTCCTCGTGATGGACGGCTATAGGTTTTCTCCAAGGTTCTCCAGACATCAAGGGCTGATGTGGCGCACGAGACTAGCGACTGCGTGGTGTTGGCGATTGCTCCAAGAAGAGCAGAGTGGATCAGATGATCCTGGCGGCGCCATCTGGTGTAGGCAGGATTGGGCTTTGTAACCCCTCCTTCAGTGATCACGGTGGGAGGCACTTCTTCAGTGTTAGAGATGAAGGCTTGTAGGCCATGGCCTTCAAGAAGAAAACAGATTTGTTGACTTCAGGCGATGTAGTTGGTGGCAATGAGTTTTGTGACGTTTCCCATGTTAAAAGAAAGTACTGGACTTTTTGGATCTTTTGGATCAAAGACAACAGCAAGACGGTTAGAGGTTGAGTCAGAAACAAAAGATTCAGAGTTGGACATGTCTAGTGTTTGTGAAACACAAAACTTGAAAAGGAAGCAAGAAGCTTAGACAAAAAGAAAGGAGACGATGCCTTTAGGTTTTTGTTTAGGGTTTGTCATCTCTATGACTCTGATATATGAGATTACTGAATTGAATGATTATTATTAAGAGATATACAAGAGTATATATATATACAAGTAAACTAGGACTACACAATCTAAGAAAATCTAAATATAAAAAAAATATACAAAACGATATATATGAATATAGTCTAATAAGGATACCGAGTTGAAGCGGTAGTAAATGCCACGTAACTTGCTCTCTTTTTTTTTTACTGCTACCAGTACACGATATATTTAGTTATGTCCATGAAGTCACCATTACCCCCTTGTTATCAAGAGCTCACATCGGACCAGAGCCAACAACAGATAGGTTTGTGGTTGCAATGGTAAGTCTTTCTTTTATTGTAGTTGAATGGTTGTTAGTTATTATGTAAATTCACTTAATTTAAATGTTATAATTCCATTTTTTTCTAGAATGGCTTAGATGAGTGGACCATACCCACTGGTACACCATGGTTGGTCAAGATGACGTGCCATTTATTGTTGCTTGACAAGTTTTGGAGGTGCTTTCTTATCAAAGAATGGATGTTATTAGGTGCCACATCCCGTGATTAATTATGCATCTCAAGTCTCTTTGCGGTGTTCTCTTTTGTTGGTTTATATGGGCTTCGTTTTCCTGCTTGTGTGTTTGGACTAAATTATGCTTGTAGACACTCCAAGAGTTTTTCAGGAGAGAAACAAAGGATGCAAATAAGCTATGACTTCACTGGTGTCAATTCATGGTATGCACCTAAATATGATGGAAGAGACTAACCTGGTTTAAAATTATAGGGAAAGAGTTATTTACCATCACAAATTCTAGCCAATTATAGGGAAAGAGTTATTTACCATCACAAATTTTATCGGGGGCTATATTAGGATCATAAAAGCACTAACAATGCTTCACACTCTTAACTTTTTTGCTATTTTTTTTTTTTTTGAGCAATTTTTTGGTATTATTATTCTGAAGTTTCTTGTAAGAATCATGTCTAACTTTTTTGCTATTATTATTCTGAAGTTTCTTGTAAGAATCATGTCTAACCATAGGAACCAATATGCTCAATGTCGTAAAGTGAATACATACATTAGCCAGATTAATAACATTATCCATTCTCAATAAATAAATAAAACACTATTCAACAATTGTACAATTTTTAAGTTTTAAGAGACTTTTTAATATTATTTTGAGCTAAAATGAAATTAATTTACGTATGATATCTGTAATACTAAAAGCGAATGTGCAAAAATGTCGAGGTACTCATGAAGATTAAACAAATGTTGTCCTTTTCTTTTGGGAGGCTATACTTATTTATATTAATATTGAGTAAAGCCGCGAGTTGTGATTCCTTATAGGGTCGTTGTTTATAATATTTCAAGATCTGCAGAAGACGTTGACTTTCATAGTTGATATCCTCAGCTTTCAGAAAGAAAGAAAAAAATAAAAGAGATTCTTTTGCAGAGAGATTGGCCAAGTACTCGTAGCTTCAGTCTTGAGGTAAATTTACTCATATACTCATACAACATATAGTTAGTAACTTTGACAAACGTTATGCATTTTTTCATATTATGTCTATATATATGTTTGTGATGTGGATGATGAGAGAATGAACTCAGATTGTGAGTCAAAGTTAATTATTGGCTCCAGTTTGAGACAAACTTGTATGTACCTCAAATGAGAAACTAAGGAAGCAACAGGAGAGCAGGTAAGGAGAAGAGATATCTAAGCTATGGGGTCGACTGAGACGGGAGGCTTGGAATCGGGGAGTCACCCTCCAGGGACCAAGGTTGGATATTCGTCTCTCGGTGAAAAGCTTGAGATGTTTAATGTCGTATCAAGCGCAGGGAATATGTGGAAGGACAGAGACTTTTTGTTGGTAGTGAAGACATACCTGGAGAGCAACAAGAGAGTACAAGAGTTCTACGCATCTGTAGAGGCTTGCTTTAGAGGGGCAACTGAAACTCTGTTGATGTTGACGTATGTGATTGAGATGAAAGAGAGAGAGGTCGAAATTGAATCCGGGAAATATGGTGAAGAGAGTAGATGCTTAAGAATGTTGGAGGATCTGATAGGGTTGAAAGCAAGAGGCGGTGAGGCCTTGGGGGAGGAATTTATACATGTAACAAGAATGGTGTATGAGGAGCAGGAAGGAAAGGAACAGATCCGCGTCCTGGAGGAATTGAGAAAAGCAGAGGAAAAGTTTGGATGTGTTTGTAAGGATGAGCTGCTTGATATATCTAAAGCTATGCACACAGAGCAGGCCTTGCTGCTCGATAGGTCATCTAACTATGAAAGACAGCTTGAGAAGGAACTGAGAATGGCAAAGAGGTGGAGGATAGCATCTGACTTAATGTTTGCGATTGGTTTCTTCACGGTTTTAGTCTTGGCAGTCTTGGTGATGGTTTTCTCTCTACCTTATGCCATTGAAGTTCTTGTAGGGGCACTTTCGGCAACGGTAGGGTCAATAGGTAAATGGTTCAGTTATGAGTGGAGTGAAACCGAGCGTGCAACTGAGTTTCAGAAGGATGGGGTCGTGAACATGAAGAAAAGCACCTATGTATTAGTCAAGGATATGGAGGCCATGCAGGTACTTGTTGACAAGACTTTTATGGGCACTCAACGTGTGGTGCAAATTGCTGAGCGAGAGGGGCGAGTAGAACAAGAGGACAAAGAGGCGGTGGATGAGATTAGAAAAATGATGGTTGAATCATTGGAGATGGTTGAACAGGCTCGCAACATGCAGAAAAATGTAACAAAGACATTACCAGTTCAACTTCAAGCCATCTTGTTTATGCTAGAAAATATCTAGCTACTTCTTGCCAAGACGCTAGTAACACCTCCCTCATTCGTTTCTTACTTTTTTTATCTTTCCTTCTGCGTTACCACCACCGACTTACTTCCCAACTTTATTTCTGTTATTACTTAGTCTTATTGTTCATTCTTTCATCTTATGTGTTATTGTGCTCTAAGATAATTGCAACTCAAATAAGTTAAGTACGTAAAATATGTTGTGAATCTCAAATGCAAAACTATGTAAACAACAGGACAGGAAGGAGTAAGATCTAGTCAGCAAAAAAAAAAAAAAAAAAAAAACAGAATGCATAGGAGAGAGGAAGGAGACATTGAATCTGGGAGTCACCATGCAGGGGATGAGGAAAGAGATTCGTCTTAGGACAACAAAAACGAGCAGCTTAAGCAGTTTATTGTATCAGGCACAGAGGAAATGTGGAAGGAAGAAGAGTTCTTGTCGGTAGTGGAAACTTATCTGGAATACAACAATAGATCAAAAGAGTTCTACTCATCCGTGGAGGCTTACCTTAGAGGAGCAAATGAAATGTTGTTGATGATGATGTATGTGACTGAATTGAAAGATAGAGAGATGGAAATGGACGAAAGCAGCAGATGCTCAAGAATGTTAAGGGACTTGATAAGGTTCAAAGAAAGCGGTGGAGATGCCTTAGGCGAGGAACTAGTTAAGGTGATAAGATTGGTGTATGAGGTACAACAAGGAGGGAAAGAACACATGCGTGTCCTGGAGGAATTGAAAAGAGAAGAGGCAACGTTTAGATCTACTCGTAACGATGTGATGCAAGATATGCTTACAGCTGCTATGGATGGTCACTTGCTACTGAGAGGGAAGTCATTTAATTACAAAAGAAAGCTCGAGAAGAAACTGAAAAAGATCAAGAAATGGAAAAAGTATTCTGACGGAAATTTTAAGGCAGGTTTCTCTTCAATTCCGTTCCTGACAGCTTTCGTGGTTCTTATACATGTACCTTCTGCCATTGAGGTACTCGTAGGAGCATTTTGTGCTACGGTAGGGTCAATAGGGAAATGCTGCAGTTACTTGTTGTGCAAACAAGAGAGTACGGTCATGTTCCAAAAGAATGGGCTTGATTGGATAAATCGCGTGAACTATACGTTAGCAGTAGATATGCATTTAATGCCCTTACATCTTGATAAGATCTTTGTCGAGACTGATGAGTTGCTGCTTTTGGCTGATGTTATGATGAGAGTAGAGAAAATGCCCAAAGAGTCGATGGGTGAGATCACAAGGATAGTGACTAGATCATTGGACTCGGTAAAAGAAGCCAGCCAATTCGCATCACAATGTAACAAATCCATTACCTATTCGGGAGGTCTTGTTTCTGTGAGATTAGCTACTATTCCCGTCGGGTTCACGCCAAAACCAAGAAGCTGGTAAGTAAAGTATTAAAACACTTTTCCAATTCCCATTACTTCTTTGTTTGTTTTTTTATGCCATTTTCTTTCTTTCTGCAGGATGAGCATTTTCTTCTGACTGTGAGTCTGTGATCACCACTTACTTCACATCCAGCTAAGTGAGCGTGTGCGTGGGTTTATGATTATTCTGCTTTCCTAGTTATCTTTCAGTATATGTTCTGTTTACTTGTGTACCAGCTCTTGTATACAAATGCATCTGTTTTAGCAAGTGCGCTTTTACTATTGTGTATTGCTAATAAGATTTACTCGAGCTGGAGATAATAACTTCAAGAGTCGATATTGATGTGGAAATATAATATTTCTTTGTTTATGTATTTACTTTTCTACCCTTGTAATTCACAATCATCAAAATGTATGTATGCATGCATGTTGTAATCTGAATGTTTCCACGAGGGAATACAAATTAAGCTTGTGTTGGTTTAGTCAATGTAGGAAAATACAATCATCTTACCACAAATTTTCTTATGAGACTGAGAGTGTTCCTGAGAAGTCAAGACATCAAACAAAGAGGAAATATTAAACAAGTTAAGAAAAGAAAACTACAAATGTGGTCTTTTTTGGGTGGCTATATTTAATAATTAATGCTGAGTAAAGCCTTATGTTATGGTTCCTTTTGGGGTCACAGTTTAGAATATTTTCTGAATCTGAAGAAGACCTTGACTTTCATACTTGATCTTCGCTATCATGTGGATTAATCTAAAATTGAGAAAGGAAAACATAGTATTTGGATTCTTGTGCGGAGAGATTGACCACAAGTCTTCATAAGATTAAGCTTTAGGTAAACTACTCATTAGCGCATAGTACTTACAACTTTTGTCTTATATATATTGTATTGTAGAACTGAGAGTGCTCTCTCAGATTGTAAATATATATTGGCAAGAAGAAATATCCAAAGGCATGGTGTTAAAAGAGAATGGAGACATGGAATCTGGGATTGAGGTTGGACATTTGTCTAGCAAAAATAGGCTGCTTAAACAGTTTTTCGGATCAAGCACAGAGGAAATGTAGAAGGACAAAGAGTTTCTGTTGGTAGTGAAGACATATCTTGAGAGTTCTATGAATTCGTGGAGGCTTGCGTTAGCAGGAAAATTGAAACCTTGTTGATGATGACATATGTGCTTGAGTTGAACAAGAGAGAGGTGGTAATTGAATCTGAGAAATATAATACTGAAGATAGTAGACACTTAAGAATGTTGAAATATCTAATAGAGTTGAAAGAAAAAGGTGTGAATGCCTTAGGGGAGGAAATTATAAAGGTACACTACAAGAAATTGAGGTATAGATAACACTTAATAATAGCGTTTTCGAATTTTCTGCTATAAAAGAGTTGAAGACCAATTTTTTATAGCGTTTGCGGTTTGGTAGTACTATCTAAAGATTGGCCGCGTAAAAATTGATCTTAAACGGGATTAAGGTTTTGTCTAAGATTGCAGAAGCCAATGAATTAGTGCTACGATAGGTGTAAGCGGGATAATTTTTTTGGAAAGCCCGGGTAAATTATTTGGCAGTCGGAAATAATGAAAAAAAAAAAAACACTTAGACAAAACCCAAAAATTCGTGTTCTTCCTCTTTCATTGTAGCTCTCTTTTTGTCAGAAACGAGTTTTGGTTTTCCGGAGATTTTTACCATATTCGTCGTCGTTGGCCTTTGGATTTCAGTTTGAGAGGTAAAAATTGATGTTTTATGGTCAATTCGTGTTTCTGGGTTCGTGGGGTTTGTGTCGATTTAGGGTTCTTAGATTCCGACGACGAAACTAACATTTCTTTAACTCTTTTTGCATGTAGGATTTGGTTCAGGCTACGCCATCGAAAGTACCTTAATTTCGTTTGTTCTTAAGCTTAAATTAGGGTTTCGTTACTCGGGAACTAATTTTCTATTACTTTTACAATTTCTGCAGCTAGTTCTTCGGATCTCATTTCTTCGTTGTCGAAGGTACGAATTGGGTTTCGTTTTGACGATTTACAATTTTTTTCATGGTTTTGAGTGAAATCTTCGCACATACTTGACTATTAGATTAATCCAAATGTCTTTTTTTTTCTTGTTACAGATTCTACACGCCCTTTTTTGCAGAAGACTCTAGCTGACTGGTAATATTGTTATTCCTTCTTCTGACTGTTGTTGTGACATATTTAATAACAAATTGCTGATTTTCTATATGTAAGTGTCTGATCAATTGTTTTCTGCTAACTTATGTATATAATTTTTCGTGGAGCTTTGTTGTGTTTGATGTAATATGGAGAAGTCATGGGTTTGGTTACCTAGGTATGAAACTCTATGTCTTATCTTTATACTTTACATTTCAAATGAGTTTACGAGTTGTTTTGATAGTTGGAATTCATGGTTTTCTTTACAGGAATAGCCTAGAGTATGCTGAAGGGGCCAAAAAGTTTGTGAATGAAGCAGAGAAGTTTCTGGGTTATCCTACTGAGATTTTCTGCCCATGCATTGATTGCCGCAATGTTAGTCATCATGCTACATATACAGTATTAGATCATTTGGTGATTCGAGGGATGGATCATAAAGACAAGAGGAAAACATCGTGGAGTATGCATGGAGACACAGAGGAAACTCAGAAAGATGATGGTCAG